>CM037852.1:18306974-18356974 GCA_021234595.1 Delia radicum | reverse complement strand
CGATTTAGCGTTGTCAGTCCGTCTGTCTGTCTGTCCGTCTGTCTGTCATTTACACACTCCTTTTGCTTTACTGCTCATTTACACAGCTTGATCTACACTTTCTCAAAAAGTTTGGTATTGTGGTGTAATGGTTAGCGCGTTTAACTGTTACACAGATGGTCCCGGGTTCGATTCCCGGAGACGACAACATCAATTTAGAAAAGTAATATGTATCACTTATATGTATCGCTGTGCCCACCTTCGGTGTTCCCATAGCACCTAACCCCACCGAAGTAAAATAATGAATCAGGGCTATGAAACAAAAAGCTTCAATAAATTCACCAACTTTTCATCAGGTGAGAAGCAACAACTGTTTTAAGACTTATCATCTCGCGCAATTACAGTGTTGCCATGTTTGAAGCCCTTAATTTTTCACCACCATTTTCACTATCCCCTTTCCAAAGAAAGCAACACATTAATTAATAGGAAGAATTTCCTGAGTGTTGCTTCTCTTTCTAAAAATAAAATAAATAAAAGTTCAAAAGTTCAAAAGTTATGAATGAAAATATTAATGTACCCCTAAATTTTCCATTCCACAATTTTCCATATACTAGTTCAAAATCATAGTAGCGTCTGGTGTATAAAAGCAGGGCACGGATACAGAAAGAGGGAAAATGGTATATTTCCTACCCCAAAACTACCTTTTTTTAATACAAAAGTGTAAAAGAAATTAGCAAATTTAATAAATACTACTCGAATTTCCCTCCCCAAAATCTTTTCCTGGATCCGCGCTTGAGAAAATAGAGCGTCATATTTTTCCACCAGACCAGATGAAGTGAATAATATTTAAAATTCACCTCAATTTTGTTTTTCACCACAAACTATTTTTTTCACCACAAAAATAGTTTTTCACCCCAAAAATGTTTTTCACCACCCAATTTATTAATTACATCCAACAAAGTTTTTCACCTCAAAATTTTATTTTCACCTCAAACATATTTTATTTTTTAAATATTTTTTTTGTTATTTCATTTGTAGGGGTGTAAAGAAAAACCTGGGTAAAACCAAAGTTAATACACGTATTTTTTATCGATTTTGGCGATTTTTATTATTTTTTTCGATTTTTTAATTTAAATAGATTTTCTTCAATTTTGGCTTTTTGAAATAAAACAAAAGTTCAATTGAAATTTTATTGACAATAATTTTTTCTTCGGGTTGAGTTACTCTACTTCTACCCAGCAAAAAATAGTGCTTCCAAGAAGCGCTTGTGGAAGGCCTTCTTTGAACCCGAAGCGCTTGCTGAAGGTCTTCCAGAAGGTATGATTTTTGTTCGCGATGTCCCACTTGGTAGGTCTCTTTTAAGCAGGTGAGAAGCGCTTCTATTATGTGATCTAAGAAGAGCTTCCAGAAGAGCTTCGAGAAGCGATTCTTCCTTCAGGGAAGCACAATATAATGCCTTCCAGAATTGCTTCATAGAAGGCCTTCTTTACTGCTTCATTTCGTGCCTTCTTCACGGCTTCTTTTGATGCCTTCTTTACTGCTTCAAAAGAATGCCTTCAGGGAAGCACAATATAATGCCTTCCAAAAGTGCTTCATTGTATGCCTTCTTCATTGCTTCTTTTCATGCCTTCTTTACTGCTTCAAAAGAATGCCTTCAGGGAAGGACAATATAATGCCTTCCAGAATCGTTTCATTGCATGCATGACGGGTAAGTCTCTATTCGAATATAAATGCCTCAATATAAATATTAATATCCTGCATAATTCAAATCTAAGCAATTATTCTTCCTGCAAACAACAAAATCTTCTTTGTAAACAGCCTTAAATTATGAGATTTCTAACACCCATATTTGAAATATTTTGAAACATAACAATTGCTCTAATTTCCATTATAAAAATTATATTATTTAGATTACAAAGAGTACCACATATTATTGTGGTCACGCTTATATAATTCTAAGCAATATAACACCTTTTAATTTAGACCATGCAAAAACCACTATAGTACTCCATATAACATAATGGTCACTTACAAATATTCTGTATAATTTCATATAGAATTCCTAGTGAAGCAGCAGCACACGTTAAGTAATTTTCATTAATTACAATAATTTTATTACAGTATTTTTTTTTTTTCGAAAAAAAAACTCTGGCGCACGACCACTAATCAAGTACTCATGTTTGTATAGGGGGAGTTAATTTTTTTGCAGTTCATTTATACAATAAACCCTTATGAGTTGCTTAAATTCTCCTATTCATATTGTGGCTATGGTCACTTTTAAAACCACCCTTTTTATAACAAATTTTTCTTTTTTATTAATAATTTACATAAAGAATTACACTGTGCAACAATAAATTGTATCCTTGACGAAACAAATGAGAAATGAAACTAGACCATCGGTAGACAAAATCTACCAACAAGTTTTGAAAACTTATTTCAAATTAAACTTTTATAGCCTTTTTCCGTGTGGATATTTTTGACCGTTTTTTGCTTTATGTCTGAAATTTAAAATTTTAAAAAGCTATTCATTGTACATTAAATTATGTTTCTACACTCAAAAAAATAAGTTAGTAGAAAAGTTAGTAAAACGTCTTGTAAATCAGTTATACTATTTTTTAGCAAATTTTTTTGCTAAAATCGTGTTTTCAGCTAAAATTTTTGTTATACTTATTCAGCACTTAACTGTTTTATACTAATGCTTTACTTATATACTACTGTTTTACTAATTAATTTTACTAAAAAAAATTGTGCTGATAAGCAGATGTCGCGGCATGTCAAGATGTAGTAGAGAAGAGGAAAATGATACTAAAAAGTACAACTCTAATAAGACATATAAAAAAATCAACCATGGAAGACTTTTGTATCTGTTTTTCATACATAAAACAAAATTGAGGATTAAAACAACTTAAATTTTACGTTGTCACCGGCTTGTGAAAATAATTGTCTATTAATAAAATAAAAGACAAAAGAAAATATTTAAATTTAATATGTATTTCTATAATAAATGTTAATAGATTAATAATCTAGTGTGGCCAAATTGCAAACAAACATATACATACATGTAGACAGAGTAAAGCGAAAGACAAAGACACACATCTTAGTATGGTTCCTTATTCTTATTGCAAAAAAAGGGTTGTTTTTTTCGTTTCGTTTGTTTTTGTTTAGTTTTTCGTTTCGTTTCTATAATTATCTTCGGCAGTTGCGTCCTTTAAAAGAAAGCATCATTTAGACTACCATTGATGTAAGTAGTTGAAAGAAAATTTTTGTTATGTTATATATATTTATTTCTATATATTTTCAGATATTAAATTAATTCATGACATCAATGTGGGAAAATGAAAATTTTTATATTTCGTAATTATTGTAAATTATTTTTAAAAGAATCACAAAAATATGTTTTATGATTTTCAGCAAATATATTGACTAAACTACAATTTTTTTACAATTTTTTTTTGCGTTTTTTTCAGTCTACTAAAATTCAGCAAAAAATTTATTAATTTTTACCAACGCTTTTTTATTTCTAATCTACTAAGTGTTAGCAAAACTTTTGCTGAATCTACTAATTTTGTTGCTAAAAATCAGCTCGCTGATTTTCAGCAAAAGATTTTGCTGACATTAGCAATTTTTTTGCTAGCACCCTCCTGACTAAAATTTTGCTGACTCAGCAAAATTTTTTGCTGACTTTACAAACTTTTTTTTTGAGTGTACACATAAGTGATTATATACACTCAAAAAAAAAAAATAAGTTAATAGAAAAATTAGTAAAACGTCTTGTAACTCAAGAATACTATTTCTCAGCAAATATTTTTCAGCAATTGTGTTTTTAGCTAAAATTTTAGTTATATTTCTTCAGCACTTAACAGTTTTCAACGAATGTTTTACTAATATTTTACTAATGTTTTACTAATTAATTTTGCTAAAACAATTGTGCTAATAAGCATATTAATAGTGTGGACGAAAACCAGACTGAATGTTTTACTAATATTTTACTTATGTTTTACTAATTAATTTTGCTAAAACAATTGTGCTAATAAGCATATTAATAGTGTGGACGAAAACCAGACTGAAAGATATACGCAGAATGAAGTAGATGTCACGGCAGCTCAAGATGTAGTAGAGACGAGGGAAATGATGATAAAAAGTACAACTCTTGTAAGACATATAAAAAAAATCAACCACGGCAGATTTTTGTAAATTTTTTTCATACAAAAGTACAATTAGTATTTATATAAATTAATGATATAATATACTCAAATATTGTGTTGATTCCGGGTTGTCAAAGAAAAAGATTATTAATTAAATTAAAAACAAATTAAAATTTTTAAATTTAAATTTAATAAAAAATAAAATGTGTATTTGTAAACAAAATTTTTGTAGTGGTAATTTATGAAATGTGGAAAAATTGTAAACAAATATACCTATAGGTATACAGACTAAAGAGAAAGAGAAGGACATATATCTTAAGTAATTTTTTATATTTAATTTCTCTATTTGCAAAAAAATGGGTTGTTTATGTCTATGTCGTATTTTGTTATTTTTTTTTTGTTTTGTTTCTAGAATTATCTACAGCATTTAGCTTCAGTACAAATTGTCATTATTTAGACTACCATGGATATAAGTAGTTGAAATATATTTTTGTTTATGTTATTTCAAATTATTTCTATATATTTTCACATATTAAATTAAATCATGTCGTCAATGTATAGACATTTTTATATGTTTTAAAGTATTGTCAATTTTTTTTTAAAGAAACACAAATTTTTTTTTAGGATTTTCAGCAAATATATTAATCAAAGTATAATTTTCAACAAATTTTTTGAGTTTTTTTTCAGCCTACTAATATTTAGCAAACATTTTATTAATTTTTAGCAATAATTTTTTAATTTATAATCAGCTAAATATTAGCAAACTTTTTGCTGAATTTACTAATTTTTTTTTTTTGCTGATATTAGCAATTTTTGACAAGCCCCTTCCTGACTAAAATTTTGCTGACTCAGCAAAATTTTTTGCTGACTTTACTGACTTTTTTTTGTGTGTACAAGCCCATATATGGTTATATACCATATACGAACCTGTTTTCATCTGGGTGAGTATACTCAGATAAAAAAGTTAGTAAAAAAAAATTTTCTATCGTGCATTACTATTTTTGTACTAATTTTTAGTAAATTTTTTAATTTATTAACATTTTGCGCTATTCTCATTTTACAAATTATTTACTAACTGTTGGTGCTAATTTTAGCAAAATATTTTACTAGTTAATTGTTATTTATTTCCAAATTCGTTTTAAATTACAAAATTGTTCAAGAACATAATTAAAATTAGAACATACGACTATGACTTAATGTCGTCAGTCAAATATTATATTTTTACTAATTTTTGCATAGCAGTTGCTAAATTTAGCAAAAAATTAACTAATCACAAAAAAAATATATATTTTAAACAAATACAATTTTTATTACAAAATTAAAATTAAAAAAAATGTTCATCTATTAAGAAAAAAAGTGTCGTCAAAGTCGTTTCATTTTGCATTTTTAATTTTTATTCTGTGAAGCTCTATTGGATGTACTAAAATTTAGCAAATTTTTTACTAATTTTATCAAATTAATTTTAAATTGCAGTGTAGTGAAATTTTACTAAAATTCAGTAGCGGTTACTAAGTTTTTTTACTAATTTTATTTTACTATAGTTCAGCAGACATGTGTTGCTAAATTTAGCAAAAAATACCGCAAGGCTCGAAATAGTTAAATTTCCCATAATAAAAGCAAAATTTTCAGTAGCCATTACAGATTTTTTTTCTTAGTGTAGTTCGTTTCATTAAAATTCTGAAAAAAATAGAAAAACTGGCCTGAAAAAACCCCAACTTCAGAAGACCCTAAAAATTTCTTCCGACCTTAGTTTTCAAATAATTTTGGGGGGTTTGATCTACTGATAGTCTATTTTCGTTTCCGGTTAGTTTCATTCAGGCTACAATCGGTGACTTTAAATTTGTTGCACAGTGTAATAAGAGTTTTCTTAACTGTTTTACAATTATTTCGGTATAACCATTACATATGTGTGTTTTCCTCAGTTGTTAATTGTTAAAGTGGAAAACTTTACGCTTGTGTGGTTTTTCTTGATCTTGCAAGGATAAGAAGGATAGTTTTTTATTGGCTTATAATTTATTCATAGTTTTTCTTAAAACAATATGTCAAGTCATATGGATGAGATAGAATTTATAAGTGAGCTACAAATTGCAGAAGCTTTTTTAAACCATATGGTAGGTTAAGGGGTATAACTATCAAAATAATCATTGATACAAAGTTTTTCTAAAAAATTGTACTACAGGTCAGATATATTTCACTTAGGATTTTAATTTTATATAGAAGAAGAAAAAATACCCCAATATTAATGCAAATTGTCCCATTCATAATGTATAAAGAATTAAAAGAATGGAGCAAAATTGATTATTAATAGGTTTTTTGTTAAAGTTCTGCCTATTACGGAGGCTCTAACTTTTCTAAAACTACGGGTTCTGATTAGATCTTTAGCCAGATCAAAATACTAGTATCAACCTAGCTAATATGTTACATTTGCTTTATTTTTGTAAAAATACAGAGGTTGAAAGCTCGTTATAAATTTAAAATAACATAAAAATAATCTCGATGTATATAAAACAAAAAACTAATATAACTGCAATGAATTACTTCTTGATTGAAAATAACTGAAAAATCACTAAATTTTACCGTTTTGATTAAAAATAACTGAAAAATCAGTAAATTTTACTGTTTTATACCTTATTTATACTAACTGGGAGTTTTTCAAAATTTTTGGTTTTTATCAAAAGTGTGGAATTTGACAAGTAAACACAATGAGTTTTCAGAAACTACTAGTTTCTGGTTGTAGTATAAATGAGGTATAAAACAGTGAAAGTTACTGATTTTTGAAATATTTTTACTCAAGAAGTAATTCTTTTGATTCCTTACTCTCTTTTAAAGTTAATCATTTTCAGCTACAAATAAACATTTTATCGGTCTGGCTTTTGCTTAGGTTTATAAAATCTTTGTTCTTACAAAATCTTTCTAAGGGTCCTAATACCCAAGAAGATGCATTTTTGGATAGTAAAGACTTTCTTATCAGGGTGTTTTAAAAATTCGGTTGCTGCGATTCTCATGTTCCAACTGAAAATAGCTTGTGACAACTAAAATAATATTACAACAACTAAACTGTAGTGCTGACAAAGATTCTGTTCGCGTCAATTTTACTTCAAAAATTCTTTTAAAAACACCAGTTAAAAATTGTTAGTCATTAATTACTTAATTAGGCATTTGCGCCAAATTTTTATTAAATGTTTCTTCATTACAAATTTTTCTTTAAAAAAACTGCGAACATCATTAGATTTGAAACAATTGTAATTTTTCCACACCTAAAAACCCAAAATACTGGCCACAATTGTGTGCAATAAAAAAAAATACTGCAAAAAAAATTAAATGATTAATTACAAAAAAAAAAAACGTAAAATCTGCAGATTGTTACTACTTTACAACGTAATGCTGCAACACACAATTGAGTGTAAAGTAATGATGTTGCACTTTCGATTCATTCATTGATAGTTTCAATTAAGACAATCATTAATCATTTCTTTGGCAACGACTTGAAAACAAATGTAACGAAATTTTTTGATTATTGCGGGAAACCATAAAAAACACAAAGTGCATGTTAACATACATGACCATACATGGTCATATATGATCAAATTTAGGGTCAGCAGATATATGGTCATATAAGCGATCATATATAATCAAAATATGAACTATATATGGATGAATATAATCATGATTGATTTTAATGGATAGCGCGTTGGACTGTTATACAGATGGTCCCGGGTTCGATTCCCGGAGACGACAACATCAATTTAGAAAAATAATATGTATGAGTTTTCTATCACTTGTATGTATCGCTGCGACCATCTTCGGTGTTCCCACAGAACTGAACCCCAATGAAGTAAAATAATGAATTATGGCTATGAAACAAAAAAAGCTTCAATAAATTCGCCAACTCTACATCAGGTGGCGAGCAACAACTGTTCTAAGACTTATCTACTCGCGCAATTGCTGTGTTGCCATGTTTGAAGCCCTTCATCTTTCCCCACCTTTCATCTCTCCACTATCCCCTTTCCAAAGAAAGCAACACATTAATTAATAGGAACAATTTCCTGAGTGTTGCTTCTCTTAAAAAAAAAATGGTTAAAAGGGCATAGGGTATAGGGTAAAAGGTATAGGGTTAACATTTTTGTATGCATTTTTGCAAATATGTAAGATCGGGTTTCAAAATCGTGTACAGCATGGAAAAAACAAAGAACTGCGATTTTACTTTTCCGCGATCATTAAAAAAGTTCACGCCCCAAATGCATTGAAGTTTTGTACATACGATTTTTTTTTTATTAAAAAAATGGATACTATTGTGAATTTGTCAAACTTTCGTCTCAAAGTGGGGAGTAACGATTTTGTAGGTACCATTAAAAAAAACACAAAAAAAATAAGTTACTTGGAGTAAAATATCACTTTCTTAAATAAAAAAAAAACATCGTATATACAAAACTTCAATGCATTTCGTGAGTGAACTTTTTTCATGATCACGAAAAAGTGAAATCGCAGTTCTTAGTTTTTTACATGCCCTGCAAGACTTTGGAACTGTAGGATATCGCCAAAACAAAAGTTATAGCCTTAAATGCCAAACATCATTATATACGTTCATGAATAGTTCAATATATGACCATATATGATTTCATATATGACTATATATCTTATATGATAGCGTATACTATAAGTGATTATATATTAATCGCATGCGAGTATTTATGATCATATGCGACGATATACCCTTTAATTTCAGATCCAAAGATATATGGTCATGTATGAGATCATGTATGGTCAATACGCCAACCAGTTTTATTGCAAATGACTCTAAATGGAAGTATTTAATTTTTTTTTTGGAAGACGTTAACCAGTGCCTAATTTCGCCCGAAAATGTCGCATTTTTGAAAAAGTGTATTTTTATTAAAAATTCTCTAAACTCGAATTTTTGAAAAATTATATTTTTGACTTTGCTTTTACTAAAAGTAGTTTAAATTTTTTAAACTGAATTTTAAATGACTTTAAACGGAAGTTATTTGTTTGAAATTTGCCGCTTGTTTTAAAATTTCTCAAAGGATACCCAAAATAAACACTTGTATTATCATTTTAGTTATCTACACTCGAAAGAATCTCTTGGTTTAATAACGCTTTTAAACACTTGTAATTTTCTTTATAATATTAACATTTAGTCAGTCACAACAATTTTTAAAACACTTTCATTTTCTTTCTAAATCCTGTCTCTTGCTCCTTAAAGACTTGACATTTCCTTATTTCTCTTGAATGACGCCTGTCTCTTATGCCTCTATTGATTTGTTTTGCTATGTATTGATATATTCAAGTGTTTACCAATAATGAATGACCTTTCACTCAATATTCATCACAATTTGTTATAGAAATGTCATGTTAACATGTGTTTTTTGTTTGTTTTCGGTTTTTAAGTGTAACAAGATGTTTATGACAAAAAGGATACTCCCGAAAACACATGTTAAGCTTAAGAAAGAACTAATTTTTTTCCCTCAAAACAATTATCATTACTGTCATTATGATGGTCATCAAAAATATGGCTAAAAAAGGGCCTGTTGTAAATTAGAAAATCTTAAGTGTTAGGTTTGTTGTAAAGCGATACTGATACTATTGATGATTGCTTGGTAAGCATGAAAATACATTAGTGTCGATTATTTGGTTCCAGGCTCTAAGATTTTTCAAAGTTTGTCTTAATTTGTTGTAAAATTAAATGAAAAAATTTGTATTTAAACTATAACAATGTATTTTTTATTTTTAGCAATGTAAACCGGAAAATTTTATTTCTATGCTCTAATAATAAGATATAATCTTATTGCATAGAAAAGTCATCAATAATTAAAATTAAACTAAAAAATAAAATAAAATAAAATAAAATTCATAAATACTACTGATGATTGCTTAGAAAGCGTGAAAATGCATGAACGTCGACTTTTTTCGTTTCGTGTAGTTTTTTTAAGTTATTCCTAATTTGTTATTAATTTAATGATCAATTTCTAATCGGAATTAATCATAAAATGATCTTAAACTAAAGGAAGCACTAAATGTTTAATATTTTTGTAGAATATACAATACAATTTTATAAAAACATTAAAAATTTAGTGTTACTTCCTTCGATTTAAGATAATTTTATGATTAATTCCAAATAGAAACTGATAATTACTTTAACCACAATTAAAAAAAAAATTCCTGAAACCAAAATAGTCGACGTTATTTAGCAATCATATGCATTTATTTTAAAATAAATTAAGAAAAACGTTGATGAAACTTATAGATTGGAATCAAATAATCGACCATAATAAAATTATATGTTTAATTCTTGATTATAAATTTAACCACAAATTAGGAAAAAGTTCTTGAAACCAAAATATTCGACGTTAATGCAAAAACTTTTTCGTACCAAAATGGTCGATTATAAAACGGTTGCTTCTTTCGGTTTAAAATCATTTTATTGAAAATTTATTATACCACAAACAAGAAACAACTTGAAAAAACCTCCTGAAACCAAAATAATCGACGTTAATGCATTATCATGCTTACTTAGCAATCATCAGTAGAATGCATGAATTTTATTTTACAACAAATTAAGAAAAACTATAAAAAAACTTCGAACCAAATGGTAGACAGTAATGAATGTTCACGCTTACCAAGCTATCATCAATAGCATAAGTGTTAACAAATTAAAGAAAACTTACGAAACACTTTTTGGAACCAAATTGGTCGACATTAATGTAGTTTCATGCTTACCAAGCAATCATTGGTCGCGGTGCATAGTGCCTTCTGATCTAATCTAATCTAAGCAATCATTGGTAGAATTTTTTAATTTAAAGATTTTTGTAATAATGTGGTATGAAGGGGTAAAAATAAGCAATAATCAGTGTCATTTTACAACAAATTAAGAAAAACTTGAAACAAATGTTTTTCGAACAAAAATGGTCGAAATTTTCATGCTTCCCAAGTAATCATCAGTAGAATTCTTTAATTTTAAAAATAAAATAAGAAGCGAAAAAAATTCGAATAATATCTAAATTAAGATGATTAAATATTCAGACTTTTGAATCTTTTAGAAATTGAAAAAAAACATAAACGCTAATAAAACCGCGATTTTTTCTTAGCGAGAGAAAATTAAAACGGCTATCTTTAAAATGGTGCCTCTTAAGCTTCAATATATTCAATACACATGCAATATATACACTTAAAAAACCTTTACGATTACTACCTGATAGTTATTTGTGTAGTAATTAGTAGTAGTTGTTTATAACTGCAATTACAGTTGTTTTTCTATGAAATAATATAAAACCACTGTTTATAACAGTTATTTAAAAATAACAACTGAACAAAAATACTGTATTTTTATAACAGTTGTTTGAAGCAGTTATTTTAGTATTTTAATAAATAACTACCAAAACAGTAATTTAGCAGTAAACAGTTAATTTTTGTTAGTTACTAAAAAGTAGAAGATTATGCTTAGTTTTTTAAAAATTCTCGTTTAGTTTATATTTGTTGTTATTGATATGATCAAAGTTTGCAAAAAAATAATAATTGGAAAATGGCCTTCCGTCTTTACACCTATTTTCCATTACACGCAATTTACATTGTTGTAGGGGTGCATTATACCCCAGTGTGAGGACGCAATTGTTACATTACATTTGTTTTTTGTAATTGAAAGAAAAAATATTATTTTCATTAAAAAATATATTTAAAAAACAGAAAAATAACTGTTAAAAACCATAGTTTTTACTAATTTTTACAGTTGTTGCAAAAGTGTTGTTGTAAAAAATTCAAAGTTATTTTAACGACATTGTTAGTTCTTTTTACTGCATTTGCGATTAGTTTTTCAGAAACTTTAAAAATAACTATATGTTCAGTTTTTTGAACGATTATTATCTTTGTCGTTTTTTAACCAAATTTACAGTAGTTTTAACTGTCATTTTCAGTAGATTCTACTGTAAAAATCAGGGGAAATCCGTTTTTTTTTCCCACTTCCTAATTTGTAGTTTATTTTTTTTTTTGATTATTTAGATACTATAAAATTTCTTTATAAGATATTAAGTTTTTGTAAAATTTCTTTGTATTTTTAGTCTTCTATTACAAATCCTATTCAGGAAACAATAAAGATAATCATTGTTAAAAAATAAACAAACACCTACAAAAGAAAAAAGGAGCACGCAACAAAAGGACATCTGTAACTAAAACATCCGGTTGACAAGACATCTTTAGCAAAACGGATTTTTTTATAAGGACGAACAAATTGAATTCAAAATATGTTCCTTCTAAAAATAAAAAGATGTTAAGACAAAATTTAAAATTACTTAAATTCAAATTTGCATATAAATTTTTTTTGTTTTAAATTTTTTAGTTTCCAGCCAGCAAAATTTGGAAACTTCTATGAATCCAAAATTAGTCAAATAAAAAAACACATATTTTTGAAATTACAAAATTTTGTTGTCAAAAAATAATAATTTTTGGACAAATATAAGAGCCTTTTAAAAGAAATCATAAAAGACACTCAACCCTATGGGGAATGAGGAGTCATTTGACCTAAAAGTGACTGGTTAAAGAAGGACTTATTACAGAACTGGTACACAGAAAAAATTATGGGCCAAAAATATCTAATTAATCGATTGTTTGAATATCAATGGCAATTTAAACATTTTTTTTAATTGATTCAATTAAAAAATTTATTGAATTATCTAATATATCCAAACAGTGTTGACAACATGTAAACAAAATTTTTAAAAATTTGGCAAACTATTTTTTTTTTTATTTTATTTTAATTATATCAATATATTATTTAATTTGTAAATAAAAAGAAAAAAAATCGCAAATGATTAACTTTTAATAAGTTGAATAGTTTACCGATTTCAAATACACTCAAAATCGTAGTTATTTCACTAGAGTTTGCAACACTCTTTTTGTTGAGATATTCGTGTACGCACGAAAACTTAATTTAGTTTCGTGTTTTATCTGTGGTAATAAAAGTGCACACGTGGATTTAAATAAACCTTATCGAAAAAGGACAATTAAACTATTATTTTTGTAAATAATTAAATTTTCAATAAGTATAAGTGTCATTAAACTATCAGTTTAAAGTTGTGTGTGATTTTTTTAAGAAAGCAATTTAATTACAAGAAAAAGTTCAAGACGAGACAAGCAAAACAAAAATTTTGTCTTTACTTTTATTTGTTTTCTTATAATACATTTTTATATTAAAAAGCTTTAATTTTATTATAAATAAAATGTCAATTTAATTTACAAACCTACATTTCTTTTTTTATTTAATGGGGGGCGCATATAATACAAATAAAAAATACGAGTTTTCAATTTTAATCAATTTAACTAAACTTTTTAATTGAGGTTGTAAAGAAAAACAATAACTCTTTTAATTGATATTATTATTATTTTAATTGAAAGAGTTTTAATAAACTGTCTGCAAATTTTTTAGTTAATACTATCATTTCAGTCGTAGGTGCAAAATCAATTAAAATATTAATTGATTCAATAAAATTTTTAATTGAAACCCGTTTTTAGTTTTTTCTGTGTATAATTTAATACTGAAGTGGGTTAAGCAGTGTCAACTGTCCTTAAATTACCAATCCTGTGACTGGTAAAGGGAGGACATACCACTTAACCAGAATGCTTATGAACAAGAAAAAGCCAGTTGGCCAGAATTTTACCCATTGGTAGCTGTTTAGTTTTCTTTTATGTTTATGCCCATCTTTGGATAGTCCTGTGGCATGCCACTATGTGGTTTAAAGCACGACAAATGACCCCCTCCTATGACAAGCCCATGTTAAAGTTGCCAGTTGTTTACATTTGGTAGGGTTGAGCAGAGGACCAGTCTCTGACACGAAGGGACCTATCCTGTGGCACACGGGTCCCATTCCCCATAGGGAAATTTCAAGAAAATTATTGATTATAATTGACTCAAAATTTTAATTGAATTTGAATAATTTGTGAACTATTCAAAAAAGGTCCAAAAAAATTGATTTTTGAGTATAATAGAATTTTTTTAAATGTTATTTCTGAGAAATTTTTGAATAAAAAAAGAAAAATTTTCTTATTGAACCACATTCATACAAAAAGTTCACTCGAAAAAAAAGTAAGCTACATTTTTGCTTTAAGGATCCTTGCAGAAAAATTGCTAATATCAGCAAAAAAAAAATTGCTAAGTTTCGCAAAATTTTTGCTCAATTTAAAATTTTATCTGGCTAAAGCTAGCATTTTTTTCTGCAAGGATCTGCCCAGCAAAAATGTTGCTGACTTTACTGAATATTTTTTTTGAATCTTTAATAATATATTTTGATCGCACTTCTAAATCAATTTGCAGCTTGCAGGGTTATACAATTTTTTGGAAAACCGCAAGAAAAGGGTTTGTTATTTTCACAAAATTTCTTTAATTTAAAGGTGGTTGATCGGTTGGTTAAGTTGCTGGTGTAGGTGCTGACATAATTGTTTAAACGTTTTTGGTATTTTCTTTTGGAAAATTTGCATTTTTATTGTTTTTCTTGTTATTACAATTTAGAAGGAGTGACATATGGTTCAGTTTTCTTTATTATTTGTTACTCGTGCTGTCAGCATATTTTTTTGATAGTTTTTTTTTTATGAAACTCCTTTTTTAACAAGACTTTAAACAACACATTTTGGTTACGCTTACTTGGATTTATTCCAAAATTTACATAATTTTTTTATTTGTCTTTTAACTGCTGTATTGTTTGTTTTGTATTGTTAAGAATTTAGAACAATTAATATAAGAAGGTGGTTTCCAATTCTTTAAATAGTTAACGCTTTAGATAAATATCGTTAAATTTGAAATTAACCCTCCAACCGGCAAGTCCGCCTCCAGGCGAGGTATTTTATATTGGCTATAAATGCTCCCAACAAGTTTTTCGATATTTCGATAGAAAACTAAATTTACAAAATATTTTGTGAAGTAGTTTTTTGTGTTCATGTTTGGTAGCGAGAAAGCGTTGAATTTAGAATTTCGTAAAATATCAAAAAAAAAAAAAATATTTTGAAACGAACGCAATTTTCAAAAATCTTGAAAACATATTTATGTTCACTAAGATGACTTTTCAAAAAAGGAGTTTTTTGGTTCAAGGACATAAAGGATTTCAATAGCACAACTTTAAGGAACATTGTCTTAACTTGAAAATTAGTATATTATATTTAGAGGTATTAGCAAAGTCTTAAGTTTTATCGATATATGGTGAAGTTTAGATGCGTTTTCGCTTAATTTCGCGTTTTTCGAAAAACGAAAATCGACATATCTTCTTAAATAAAAGCACAAAAAGTGAAATTTTTGGACAGTGGTAAACTTTGCCTAAGCTTATTCATTTTTATGCATTATTTTTTTAAATTCTCTCGTAACCTATTTTGGCCCATAGCAACGAAAACAATTTCGCTAGGAGAACATATTGTTTATTTTTCGTGCCAAAGGACATACAGGATTTCCATATCATAACTTTTGGGAATATCGTCTTAACTAGAAAACGTCTTAACTTAGATGCGTTTTCGCATAATTTCGCGTTTTTCGAAAAACGAAAATCGACGTAGCTTCTTAACTAATTGCTGTAATTTCTTGGTAAGAGGAATCATGTTTGCCTAAACTTATTTATTTCTTGGCCCATAAAAAAAAATTTTGATTGAAGTACATATTGTTTATTTTTCGTGCCAAAAAAGTAGTAAAAATTTCATTAAAAAAAAGCTTAGGCCGGTTTGAGGGTTAAAGGAGAAGGAATAAAATAGAAGACACCTTATGGTTATCAAAATCTAATAAAAAGGTGAAAAATATTAACTCCCTTTGTTAGGTGGTTAAATTGTTTTAAAACTTGCAATTCTACCCCAAGTAAAAATGGTATCGGACAGGAACACAAATGATCTTGTATCTGGTCATACATAGCTATACATGACCATATATAATGGCCCAAAAAAAAAAAAAGACTGTCGAATTTTAGAGCTCAGCAAGGCCCTGCCCCTGTTCCAAAAGTGCTCTGTAATTCTCAGTACAAATTTCAGCCAAATCGGTCAATATTTAGAGGTCGCTATAAATTAACGTTTTTTTAGGGTTATACCGAAATTTAAGAGAAATTTCAATTTTCTATAGATATAGAAAACTTTTTGCACAGACTTATAATACAACTTATTTTAAGTATCTGAACTCAAAACAACTAAATCAAACCAGCTTCCTGAAATATGGGCCAAGTGTACAAGGGCAGTCCCAAAGTTAGCCAACCTGACTATAGATGGCGGCAGTAGTTTGAAAACAATTACTTTAGTGAAAAGTGGCAGTCTTATAAAACATAGGTTTGAAGTTTTAAGACGCCACGTTGTTAAGTATTTTTTTTTTGAGCCATCAAAAATAAATGATGTCAGTGTATTTGCAAACAGGGTAGAAATTGTTCACCGTTATGTAATTCAATACTTTTATTTGAAATGCCTCAGTCAAACCAATATTAAAGCGAAATTAGGTTCTGCTCTGGGGAAGACTGCTTCTTTGTTTACGAAAAAAAAAAAAAATATTGGGTGGCAGAGTTTAAAAGAGGCCGTATGAGCTTCCAAGACGACCAATTGAGATGTCCACGCCAGAAAATCCACAAAATAGTATTGGATGATCGTCGGCTGAAGGTGCGTGATCTGGCTGAAATGATAGGCATTTCAAAAAGTTCTTTACACGATATTGACAGAAAATTTTTAGATGAGACAGCTGTACTCACAGTAGAATAAAAACAGCGTCGTGAAGAGTTTTCTATAGAGATATTCAAAATCAATGAATTAAACAGCTTCATCACGCACCTTATTCGCCAGATTTAGCTCACTTGGATTATTTTCTACCTCCAAACATGAAAAAATGGCTCGGTGGTAAAAGATTTGCCAACAATAAAGAGGTGAAGTCTGCGGTTGATGGCTATTTTAAGGAGCTAAACAGTTCTTACTATGAACAGGGTATCGAACTATTGAATATCGCTGGAAAAATTGTATTGAGCTAAAAGGAGATTATGCTGAGAAATAACGAACATTTTTCCCAAATTTGTTGTGTTTTCTTTGTTAGGTCGGCTAATTTTGCGATTGCCCTCGTAGTTCAAAAAAAATTTGGTTCAAAACATTATCCCATTTTCCTCATATTTCTGGACCTACTTAATGGGTTTGCAAGTTTGAAAACTCGTTTTATTTATTGAAGTGCATATTATAAACGTGTTTTAATATATCCTAATTTTTGTCTGAACACATATATGGGTATAGCTGATCATATATTATTTTAGGCAACGCATATACGATAATATATGTTCCGATCCAAATATATGATTATATATGTTCACGTATGCTTCAAATATGCTCATATACAACCAGATAACTTAAAATTTTCGATTCGAAAATATATGGCCATATATGAGACCATGCATGGTCGTACTACATATGGATATATATAATGAGATATACCAATTTATAATCATAAACAATATATATATGATAATATATATTTATATACGATCCCATTTTTACTTCGGATAAAATGTAAGAGGGCTTTACAATTCAAAAGGATTTTAAATTTTAAAAATTTTTTTAATTTCCCAGCAAGTTTTAATAGAAATTGTATAAATGCTTAAAAAATTATTTTCAAAATAATAAAAATTCCGGTTTATGACTAAATAATGAAGGGTGTTGTTATTAAAGATAAATCGATTCTTCAAAAGAAAACTATCAAAAAAATTATTTGATTTTTAATTGAATAAATTTTTTTTATAACATTTTAATTCAACCAAATACAAGAG
Organism: Delia radicum; assembly: GCA_021234595.1. Taxonomy (NCBI): domain Eukaryota; kingdom Metazoa; phylum Arthropoda; class Insecta; order Diptera; family Anthomyiidae; genus Delia; species Delia radicum. The sequence continues at coordinate 18,339,090 of CM037852.1, read as the reverse complement.
TCCTAGACAAAGGATCATAATAGAAAAAATCAACAAAAATTTACAAATAATCAAGTTTTTATGAGGCAATGTCAATTTTTGCCATAGTTTATGACTACTTTAAGCAATTGGGCGAAAAATAACATAAAAATCAATTGTAAAAATAAATTATGGACATTTTTATGACTTTATCAACAGGGAAGAATATAGGAAATCATAAAAAGTGTTAATAAAATTTGAAAGAAAAAAGACTGAAATGGTTCAGAGCACAATTTGCACATAAATTTTACTAAAAACAATTGAAATTGAGGTAAAAATACAACATAAGAAAATTTGGAAAACATGTTCGATATTTTGATAGGCTTGCTAAAGGCTTTCAAGGTAATAGAAAAAAAATCCACCCTTATGCAAACACTTTCTAATGCAAACGAGAAAATCGAATGAAATTTATAAAGTGCAACGAATTGTTTTAACATAAATTTTGCCATTGTTCAATATTTAATTAGTTGCACACAATAATTTTTAGATTCGCACACAAAAAATTTGCATTTTCTATAAAGCAAATCTATGGATTAAAAAAAAAATAATAAAAAGAAAATCTATTTTCTAAATGTTTTTCTTAAAAATTATTCATGCATTTCAAGAGTGATTGTATACAAAAATTTTCTTAGTTTTCTTTTCTTTAATATTAGCATATGCTTAGCAATATTTTGTCTGACAAATCCTGTCAACTAAATCAGCCCTCTTAAACCAAGCTTAACGAATTTTGCTATAATTTACAATTAACTTTTTTAAGGGAATATGTTTTTTTTTTATCAAAAAAATAAGTCATAAATATTATTACACAAAACCCACAAAACATTGATCTCTGGTCAGTTCAATAGTGAAATAATAATGAGGCAAATTTTTCAAGGATCATAAACTATAAAACATGATTATAACACAAAAAAAACTGTAAGATTTTTTACGAAAAAAAATTCAGAATTATAAATCTTAAAAAGCGAATCAGTTTTATATATGTTTTGTATGGTGTTTATTAAAAATAAATCATGAGAAACTTTTATTTAAATAATGAGATTTCAAATTTTTTATGAAAAGCTGTTATACTAGGCCGCACGTTGGGCGTCATATTCATGTCAGCTTCTGCAAAATATTGTCATCCAAATTCTTGCAAAAAAATGGTGAAAAGGTTGTTTGCTACAACTAAAATTGTGTGTAGTTAGTTAAATTCTTTAATTTAACAAAAGTTTAGTGCACAATTTTTTGGAACTTTTTTTAAAATGTTAGTACTACAACTAAACTATTGTAAATGTGATTTTTTCTCAAATTTTAATATTTTAAAAAGCTTTTAAGTATAGTTTTTAAATGTCCGCAAAAAACGACGAATTTTTTTTATACCGTAATACAGCGCTGGAAAAACTATGGCATGTAGTGGCACGCTAGAGGATTTTCGGTGGCACGCAACATTTTTTGGAGAATTTTCAAATATCGTAATTTTTATAGAAAAATTCTGCCAAACAACTTATCAGAGGTTTAAATATTTATTTTCGTTTTTAAAACCGAAAATGGTAAAATTTTTCGAAAAATCTATTCTTAAATATATTTATTTTCGCTATTAAAATATGCAGCGAAAATGGTAGAATTTGTCATAAAGTTTTTAAATTGCATTTTCCATTTGAAAAAGAAAAAGTTTAAAAAATTCTAAAATCTTTTTTACTAAATTTTTTGGGCGTTGTGGTGTAATGGTTACACAGATGGTCCCGGGTTCGATTCCCGGTGACGACAACATGAATTTAGAAAAATAATATTTATGACTTTTCTATCACTTATATGTATCGCTGCGCCCACATTCGGTGTTCCCACAGCCCTTAACCCCACCGAAGTAAAATAATGAATCAGGGCTATGAAACAAAAAGCTTAAAAAAATTCGCAAACTCTACATCAGGTGGCGAGCAACAACTGTTCTAAGACTTATCTACTCGCGCAATTACAGTGTTGCCATGTTTGAAGCCCTTCATCTTTCACCACCTTTCATCTCTCCCCTATCCCCTTTCCAAAGAAAGCAACACATTTATTAATAGGAAGAATTTCCAGAGTGTTGCTTCTCTTTATAAAAAAAAAGTTTAATTGAATTCGGTTCCATAAACCCCCAAAACCGGCTTAACGCGATATTTAGCGAAAACGCACCTTAACTTCATAATATGTTGATTACACTTAAAGGTTTTGTTAATGAGACATAATATAATCTTTCTGCAAAGTTTCATAAAAATCCGTCCATATGTTTTCTTGTTAAGGCGATGTCCTTTAAAGGTATACTTTTGGAATACTATATGTCCTTATACAAAAATTAGAGCTTTTTTTTAAAGCTTAAGCTGCAATCTTACTTTTTAATTTGTATTAACGGTTTCCTGTCAACATAAATATATTTTCAAAATTTCGGAAAATTGTGTTCATTTTAAAATATTTATTTTTTGAAATTTTACGAAATGTTAACACTTTCTCGATTCCAAACGTATACAAAAAATTATTTGACAAATATCGCTAATATTTGATAAAAGTCTCCAAAATTAAAAAAAGTCTTCAAAATTGAAAAAACTCCAAAATTTAAATAAAAAATCGCTAATATTTGAAAAAATCGCCAAAATTTAAAGAACAGAAAGCCAAATTAAAAAAAAAAAAATCCTTAAAATTACAGAAATTAAAAAAATTGACAAATTAAAAAAAAATCAAAATCGGAAAAATTACAAAAAGCTTCAAAATCGTCAGAAATTAATTAAATTAATCGGTAATATTTTAAAAAAATCGCCAAAACTTCAAAAAAACGCCAAGTTTAAAAAAAATCCATAAAATTAAAACAAATTTTGAGAAAAATACCGCCAAAAATATAAAAAATCGCCACAATTTAAAAAGTCTTTAAAAATGAAAAAAAAAAAACGCTCAATTGGAAAAATTGCCAAATTTTAGAAATCACAAAATTGAAAATATCGCTAATTTTAAAAAATCGTCTAAATAATATTGAAAACGTCTAAATAATATTTAAAACGTCTATATCGCGAAAATATTTAAGATTTTTGTAACTTTTTTTTTAATATAGGCGATTTTTTTAATTATAGTGCTTTTTTAAATTTTAGCAATTTTTTTCAATTTGTCGATTTTTTTGCACTTTTGGAGATTTAATATTATGATTTTTTTTAATTTCAGAGCTTTTTTTAAATTTTAGAAATGTTTTACAATTGTGACATTTGTATCAAGTTTTGGCGATTTTTTTCGTACATTAGCGAATTTTTTAGTTTAATCAATTTTTTTCTTTTAATTTTGGCGATTGTTTTTTAATTTCGATGGTTTTGTTTTTAAATTTTGTGATTTTTTTCTTTGTTGTCATTATGCGTTATAAAAACTGTAAATCTTGTGTGCACCAAAGTCATTTTTAATTAAACATTTGATACATATTATTAAACATTTAATTGAAACTAAGAGTGAAATCAAACAAAAGTTTAATTGAAATTTGTGTGACAAAAATGTTCTCTGTTTATCATTTCTGTTAAACATTTGTATCATTAAAAGTGTCGAAGTTTCCCCTAAAAATGTGGAATAACAAATTTAAAAAATTACATTTTGAGTACCAAAAATTATTTGGAATTTTAGATTTATACACTCAGGGAACTTCTGCTTTAAAAATATGTAGTTGTTTGGGTTGTAATACCGTTTATTTTTTTTTTAATGTAAATGTCAGTAATTTGTAGAATAAGTTAAATTTTTTTACTTTTTAGTTCATTTAAAAAAACAAACCACATTAAATGACTGTTTTATGATTTTACATTAGTTTTTTAAGTTGTTTTTTGTTATTTAAAAAAATAAACGTTTGTTTATATTTTACTAACATATGTTGGTAATTTTTACTACAATTGTGGTTCCTTTTTTGAACATTAAAAAACAAATTACAATGTTAGTTGAATTTACTGAAATGTAAGTCGTCCTTTCTTTAAGTGAAATTTCATTTGTTTTTAACTACTTTTGCAGTGGTCTTTACCAATATAGTATTCTAACTGTAGATAGTATTCTACATAGTATATTAACAAAAAAGTTTTAAATTCTACAATTAATTGTAATTAAAAATGCAGTAAAAAACAAAAGCATCGAAGCGGTAGAAAAACACTTAAAACCCACTTTAAAAATATTGAAAAAAAAATTTATAAAAATTAACAAGCGCACTTGAAAAAAAATAGCAAAAAGTGCAAAACTACAATTTTTTCCTCTCTTTTGAAAATATTAAAAAGAAATTTAGGATTGTAAAAGATTATACTTGAAAAAGGCTTAAAAATGCAATTAATGTGGCGAAATTTGTATACATCAAAATATTTCTGTTTTTGGCACGCAACAAAAAAGTCTTGCCATCCCTGCCACAATACAATTACGGCCTTAAACAGGGAGGCATTTAAACAGTGGACAAAATCTCTAAATTTATTATAGAAATTTTTGTCAATTTTAAATCAGTTTAAAATTAATTTTAAAAATTAATTAAATATCGGTATAAATCGAATCCATTGATAATTTTAAATCATTAATTTGAAACAAAAAGTTAAAGTATTGAAAGAAAAATAGCCCAACATTTATCAAATTTATTTAACAAATAAAAATCTTTAATCTATTGTTAAAAAAAAAAACATGCTAAATAAACATTCAGCCAAACTAAACAATACATTAACTACACTTTTAGCAACCGCAACCAATTTTTCTTAAACAAAAATTATAAAAAATTGATAAAAACCTAGAATTTATCAACACCAGAAACATAATAGACAAAGAAAAATTGCATTAAAAATTGCAAAACAATAGAAAACAAACTGCTTTTAACAACCATCGCAACTCGTATACAATAATATTAATGATCATATTTCATAAAAAAAATTCCCAAAAAATGTTTAAAAAAAAAACGTTAAAAAATATATAAAATGACTGTCTTTTTCTTTCAAAAAAAAAAAAAAAAAAAAAGAATCATCAAAATCTACCACCCTTTTTAAGGACTTTTCTTTATATTATTTTTCAATATTAACAATATAAAAATGGGCAAACATTATAAACATTGGGATTATTAGAAAATAATGAGACTTAAATTATAGATCCTTTAGAGAACAAGAAATTCTATCCCATACTTAGACTATTAACGCGGATATTTTTTGTTGTTTTTTTTTTACGTTTAAAGATATTCTTTTGTTAAAATTGTTTTTTTTTCTTCTATTTTTGGGTAAAAAAAATCTTTATATTTAACCCATTTTAGCTGTCAATATGTGAATTTTTTCATTTGTTTAAACATTGTTGTTTGTTTTAGTTAGGGTTTTATTAAATTTGTCATTTAATTTTTGCAATTTTTTTATTTTTAAACAAAAAATTCTCACAAAAATATTTGTTTTTAAGTTTTTGTGGCCTAAGTGAAGACAAATGATGATATTTATTTAGTTCGGCGTAAGTGATTAATTATACAAACAGATATTAACAAAATTTTGTTATATTGCAAAGAAAATAATTTATTAAAATAATTGATTTTTTCACTCATATACAGCTCAAACCCAAATTCTGACCCTTTTTAGGACAGAGTTAATTGAACCGGATAATATACTGCTTCTATACCTCTTTAGGATCTTTTGAATGTAACACTGAAATTTTAAGAGGAAACGCGAATTTGAACCCAAAAAACTACCTTATTAATGAATTTCACCATATACGCTTAGAAAAAATATGGTTGGGATAAGCATAACAAAGATCATCATATGTTTTTGGTATATGATTGCGGCAATCATATTGTGAAATAGTACAGACTTACGATATTATTTGTTTATTATTATAATATGATCCTTAATCTATTATGTCATAATTCAAAAATGATACCAATATAATTATATTATGGTCCCATGTAACATATATTTATGATGCTTAAATTATTTTAATATCATATTTAGTATCCTTTCAGCATTTTATTTTTTTTATTTATTTTGTTGTTAAAAGAGAAGCATCACTTAGGAAATTCTTCATATTTATTAATGTGTTGCTTTTTTTGAAAATTGGATAGTGGACAGTTGAAAGATGAAGGGCTTCAAACATGGCAACACTGTAATTGCGCGAGATGATTAGTCTTAGAGTAGTCGTTGCTCGGCACCTGATGGAGAGTTGACGAACTTATTGCAGCTTTGTGGTTCAGAGCCCTGATTCATTATGTTACTTCGGTGGGGTTAAGTGCTATGGGAACACTGAATGCATATGAGGTATAGATCATACATATTATTTTTCTAAATTGATGTTGTCGTCACCGGGCATCGAACCCGGGACCATCTGTGTAACAGTCCAACGCGCTAACCATTACACCACACAGCCCACATTCTGAAAACATGTGATAAAAGTATGAAGCACTCGGAAAAATATTGCTAAGAATACAATTTCGAAATAAATCCTAAAATTAAAATAAAACATTCCTCATAATCATAATATTTTGTAATGATCATATTTATTCATTATGATCAAACTACAATCCTAGTAATTGTATTAAAATCATGTAGAATATCTTTGTGAGCATGAAAGATCATATTATAAACATTTCCACAATTTTTTTTAAATTTTGCTGTTGTAAAAAACAAATATTAGTTACCCTCCTGATCATAGACACCCTTCAATAATAAAAAAGGAATAAAATACATTCAAAAATTCTCACTATATGTTCCTTTCAATTATAATATATTTGTAATGATCATAATATTTTAATTATAATCGTAATACTTTTCAAATTATCATAATAATTTGCTTACTATTGACCTAGTAATTATATTATGGACATGTGAAACAATTTTGTGATCACTTAGGATGATACTATAAACATCACAAATATATTATGATTATTTCTTGACACAGGCCTCAAATTGCGTAAATTTTTTTTAAATTTGGCTTATGCAAAAAATGTAAATATATGTATTACACTCCTGATTACAGACACTCTTTTCTGCAAATAAATATGACATAAATAGTAATATTTTCTAATAATCCTCATATTTTTGTAATAATTATAATATTTTCATTATGAAAATACTATAATAGTAGACGTATGTTTGTGTTAACCATAATAGTTTTGTAATCATTATAATAGTTTCATTATAATCATACTTCAGTCATAATAATCATATTATCACAATGCGGAACAATTTTGTAAACATTTTAGAATATATGTTAAGATCATTACGAACATATTATGATTATTTCGTGACACTTGAAATATCGTAAAATTTTTCTAAACTTTACTTTGTTAAAAAAATTGTTTTCCTTTTTGTTAGGGAATGTTTCCTAGTGTGGCCCTACCTCTGGGTTTTTAGGATATATAAAAAATACTAATAATGAGAAAAGTTACTCTAGTTAATGGGTAAAACATAAAGAACAACAAGTTTGATATAATTTTTATTAAAAATGAAAATTATGTATTTTCGACTTTTAATTGTTTAATTGTTTAATGAAAATGAAAATTATTCAAGTTCGAGGCCATACTCTATATTTCTTCATTAGGATATTGTCCTAACAAATAATCTACAGAGTTTTTGATTTCAAATTTATTAATTGACCACTTTCAGGGATGTGTTAATATGTCTATTTCAGGAATTCTCTAGGTTCCTATCTTCAGAACACGTTTTGAAAGAAGTGACAATCCCATGCAAAACATCAAACATTCATATAAACTATTTTTAATTTTTAACGAGCTTCCGACTAACTTCCAATAAACTAGTTTTCTCACTAAATGAGAACTAATATATGAGCTCGAAGTTATCACCATTGATCAAAAATAAATTGAAAATTTGTTTGTTATGTGCACCCCCTACCTTTGGTAGATATATATATATATATATTTTTTTCTCCTTTTTATTTTCACACTTGTTTTGCTTTGTTTTGTTTAAAATGGGGAGTAAACTAGACCGTGTTGTAAAAAATGGAATAAACAAGACCGTACTTTGTCTTTCATACAAAGTGGTCAATTAATAAATTTGAAAACAAAAACTCTATAGATTATTTGTAATTACAATATCCTAATAAAGAAATATAGAGTATGGCCTCAAACTTGAATAATTTTCATTTCCATTGCATAAAAAACAACTTAAAACAAAAGTGAAAATACGAAAATATATCAACGGAATACTTTAGGGTACAAACAAAGCACCACCTTAGTAAACACTATGAAAATTTAATTTATATTTTTTTTTTTTTTATTCAATTAGTTTTATAAAATTCAATTAGTTTTATTAAAATTATGAATAAAATTCTTACCGTTTGCAAAAATTTTATTTGGAAAATTCTTTAAAGCTTGTATTTTAACGAAAAATTACTCTTTATGTCGCGGTTTTTTTTTTGCAACGACACAATAAAACCAAGAAAATCGTGTGCATTAACGTCGAAACTTTTTTAAAGTAGTGATAGCGGAAATATAACTTGATGACAGTTGATAGTTTTGACATTTTAGTGCAACAACAAGAAATGTCCACGCTAGTGATCAGGCCATATTAGTGAACATTTCCATATATTTCTTAATTGATTTTTTAACTATCAAATTTGTACCACGAATTTTGTTTCCCAAAATTATGTACGGTATATAGTTTTTTGCGGTGAATTTTTTTCGCGAAACGTTTTTCTTTGAAATATTTTTCGTCACATTTTTTAATACATTTGCTAATTGCTCTCTTTAAAAAAAAAAACAAATTTTTTAAGCAAATTTTTCGCCAATTTTTTTTCCGCAATAATTTTTTCGGTAATTTTTTTTTCTCTAAAATTTTTTTAGTGAAATTTGTTTGAAATTTTTAATTACATTCTGGAGGCTCTAGCTTTTCTAAAACTTCGGGTTCTGATGAGATCTTTAGCCAGATCGAAATACTAGTATCAACCTAGCTAATATATTTGATTTGCTTTATTTTTGTAAATATACGGTGGTTGAAAGCTCGTTATAACTTAAAAATAACATAAAAATAATCTTGATGTATATAAAAACAAAAAACTAATAAAACTGGAAAAAATATTACTTGAGTCAGAGTAAGAAAAAAATTTTTTTTTTATATAATTAGAACATGTTTGGTCTTCAAAGTTTAGTAACGTCATGATGTTTGCTCGCAAAAGACCCTTACCACGTGTTTGATTACTAAAAAGGCAAAGATGGAGCAAAATTTATGACTAATTGGTTTTTTGTTAAAGCTCTGCCTATTCTGGAGGCTCTCGCATTTCTAAAACTTCGGGTTCTGATGAGATCTTTAGCCAGATCGAAATACTAGTATCAACCTAGCTAATATATTTAATTTGCTTTATTTTTGTAAATATATGGTGGTTGGAAGCTCGTTATAAATTAAAAAATTTGTTAATTGTTTTCTTTTTTGCGCGATTTTTTTTCGCAATATTTTTACGCAAATTTTTGAATTACACTTATTAATTGTTTTCTTAAAAAAACAAATTTTTTAAGCAATTTTTTCTCATTTATTTTACAGTTTTGTAATATTTAATTATGACTTTGATGAAGTGCTAATTTTATTTTATTTTGTTAAAGGTTAGCAGGTCACAATATTAGTTAAAATTTAATGAAATTTCAGTTATTTAACTGTCATTTTCAGTTAATTTTACCGACATAATTCTCTTAGCATAAAAACCTAAATAAAAATAACCAAATTCTTTGTTCGAAACAGTAATTTTATAAAAAAAAACTTATACTAGTTAACAGGTCACAAAATTATTGCAATATTTGTAAAAATTAAATGAAATATCAGTTATTTCTACTCTAATTTACAGTTGATTTGACCCACATAATTTTTTAAATGTAGAATTCTGCATAAAAATAACCAAATTTTTTGCTCGTAATAGTATTTTTATAACTTTTTTGAATGTTTGTTTGTTTTTTTGTTTATTTCTGTTCTGATTAGTTAAAAGCTGCAAAAATTTGCATATATTCCACTTTCCAAGTTTTAAATTTTATTTAATTATGTACATTTATTGTAGTTTAATCATATGATATTAGCCATTAGTATTAAGCTTTAGGCAATTTAAACAAAATATTTTCTATAAATTACCACTTAATTTCATAAAAAACCACTTAAAAATTCTCATTTCGAACTTAAAAAAAAGTACTTCAAAAAAGGGTAATTTTCAACAACCAAAAAACTATAATAAACATTTTATTAATGCATAAAATGAAAAAAAAAATATTGATGTGAGCATAAAATATGGAACAGTTTAGCTAATCAGCCTTTAACAAATATAGAATTATAAAAATATATGATAAGGTGGAAGTAAAACACCACCATAAAGGATATGACCAAAAGACAGACAGACAGACAATATGATCTGGTTTTTAATTGTTTTAATTGGCAGCACGTGACTTCAAACCTGTTTTCCTAGATTTTACATTTACATTTTGTAACGCTCAATTTTTAAAGGATGATGGTTTTATGTTATAACATCATCATCATTGCCGGCTGATCATTGTTGATATGTTTAGTTTGGTTAAAAAGGATAATAGAAAACTGACCCTTAAGTATTACACATTACACGAGCCAACTATTTTCGTGTGTGTGTGTTCCTTTGATATCAGTTGAATATATAAATTTAATGAAACGTTATTCATAATTTTTGGAGGATTATTATTTATGGTAAAGGGTTGTTTTTATAAGTTTCAAAACTAGCTAAACAATTTCTATTATTTTTTCTAAAATTATAAACCTAGAAACGTAAATAGAAAAATATCCTTTTTTTTCTTTCTAAAACTTTATTTGTTTTTTAGAAAAATAAACAAATTATATGAAAAAATCGCGGATTTTTGAATTAGTTTAAAGCAAATAATATGAATGAAAACAATACTTTTATTTGTTTAAAGGATTTGGAAATTTCAGTAAGTAATTTTTAACCCTTATCGCCTAGACAAAAATAAATTAATTTCTGTATGACCTAATTTGCTTCAGATTATTTTTAATAAGTGTGGTAACCCGACGAAAAAAGTTTGTATATTGTCATATATAGATTGCTATGATTATATATAATTACATATGTAGCGATATATATTTATATCTCACATTTATTTTTAAGAACATTTTTAATACAGCGCTATATATCTTCATACATCGTTATATCTCCTGTTTTATATAAATTGATCTTTTTATTTCATCATATATACTTGATATACCAAAATATGAGATCATATATACTTTCGTGTATAAATATATATAAGTATATATGATACAATAAAACCAAAAAGATTCTATCACTTTTATATAAAATTATCTCTGGCATCATATATAATTCTATATAAATATATGTGTTAAAATTAAAAAGAAAAATTATTATAATTGTCAAAAAAGACAAAAAAAAAAACTAAATTCAATCTATTTAAAGCAAAAAAAAAAAAAATTTTAAAAAAGTAAAAATAAAAAACCTAGAAAAGCTACACTTAAAAACAAAAATGCATAGTTAATAGAATAAGTAATACTTCCTGAGTAAAAAAAAAAGAACTTTAAGTCAGAAAATCTTAAAAAAGCTCTTAAAAGCCAAAAAATCTTAAGACAAAGCTATTTTAATCCTAAACATCATAAAATCCAAATAAAACATGAAAAAGTAAACAAGTACAAAAAGAATTATTTGTCTTCTTTGATACTCACTCACTTTTATATATAATTGTATATGGCATCACATATTAATAAAATTGAAATCACGTCTAATTTCCCGATGAAAAAAGTTCCTATATAGGTATATATAGTCATATATACAATTCCATATCATACGATGATTCGAAAAATTATATCATGAAATCTCATTTGATATAATTTGATCCGAAAAATGTGTCTATCTAATTTGATCAAGTTATATATGATTTGATACAATTTGATCTTTATAAAATTCTTTGGAAATTCGCGTTTTAGTTTTGCTTCACATTCCAAATAATACAAAAATTAAATATAAATCAATTAATTGGAATATTAGATATGATTTCCTTTTGACTTATACACTGAGTTTCATTGCTATTATGTTATTTTGTTTTCCAATTATTTCTTAAACAACTAAACCGATCGCTTAATTGTCTTCAGAAGATGAACTCATTTCTGTCTTAGCCTTCCATTGATGCAACATAGGAAGTTGTCATTTTATTAAAATTTTAAAAAATTGTAGAACATTTTTCATAAATTTAACCAAATTTAATTCGAGGCTTGTTTTTTTAAAATCCTACTTATTAGATTGAAGACAAATAATTCTGATAGAAAAAAAGATAATTTCTCAAGATAAATATCGCATATTACGGTTTTTTTCGGCCAATTCCGATTACAATATTTTTTGCCATACTCGGAAGATGAACTCGTATCTGGCTTATCTTTTGATTGATGCAACATAGAAAGTTGTCATTTTAAAAAAATTTTCAAGATTTGCAGAAAACTTTCATAACTTCAACGAAGTTAAAGTCGAGACATGATTTTTTTTAAATCCTACTTATTAGATTAAAGACAAAAAATTTTCATGGGAAAAATGTTTTTTTTTTGGTTTTTTCGGTCAAATCCGATTAGGGCTTTTAATTGCTTACTTTAAGATTTGTTTACTTATAAAATATTATTTATTCTACTAGCTTTGAACTTTTTTTTTAAAGTGTAGCTTTTCTACGTTTTTATTTTTGTTTTTTTACAATTTTTTAAATTTAAAGGCATTGAATTTTGTTTTTTTTTGTGTTCTCTGATAATTATATTTAAAAGTGATAGATTTTTTTGTGAAATTCTATACAAAAGTGATTGAATTTTTCTTTTTATGTTTAACACATGATAGCACATGTGATACCATATATAATCACAATATAAAAATTATAGAATTTGTTTGGTTTTACGGTTTTATAAGTACTTATATTTAATTATAAATGGAAGTATATATGATCTGATATATAGCTATATAAATTATATATGATGAGATAAAAAGATCAACTTTTATATAATATAAGATATAATATTATATGATTATATACAGCGCCATATTAGAAATGTTCGTCAAAATAAGTATGAGATGTATGTAGATGTGTTTACATATGGCCACATATATAATAAGATACTACTTTATCATGCTTTATACGAATATATAAAAACTTTTTTCGTCGGGTTTCGAACTATTGATTTATATTTAAATTTTCATTACTATTTGGAATGGGAAACAAAATAGTAGTGCGGATTTCTAAAGATTTTATGAAGTCATATAAAGTTTTATCAAATTATATATGTATACCGTTATCAAATTCGATACACCCATTTTTCGGATCAAATTATATCAGATAAGACCCCATGGTATCTCATGAGATAAGGTTATCTATGACACTTTTCGGATAAGCTTTGATATGATGTGATAATGAATTATATATATGATTATATATACCTATATCCGAACTTTTTTCATCTGGAATACACAGACAATAATTTAAAAAAAAAAAAACTAGCCGGTAGGCTAGTTGGTAGCATGCTGGCTTATTAGTGCGGGGGTCGTGAGTCGCAACAACACGCCGAAGGTCATAGTAGCTAGTGCTCGGTTAGGGAAATAGTATATAATTTGTAATTATATGATTATTAATTAATAAAATAAAATAATTTAAAAATTCAAACTGAACCAACAAATATCTAGAATATAAAAAAATTTCTAAAATTTAAAAAAAATCATATAAATTAAAAATGATCGCCAAAGTTTAAAAATGCCAAAAATTAAAAAAAATTGACAAAATTAAAAAAAACTTAACAAAAATTCAAAAAACTTACTAAAATTGAAATAAATCGATAAAATTATCGAAAAAAATCGCCAACATTTAAATGCTTAAAAAGACCAAAATTAAAACATAAATAAAAAGGTTTTCGAGATATGGACGCTTTAAAATGTATTTCATTTATTTTATCTATTTTGGCGATTTTTTAGACTTTTAGCGATATTTTCAATATTGGTGATTTTTCATTTTTCAAATTTGGGCAACTTTTTCAATTTTAGCGATTTTTAAATTTTTTCAAGTTTTGTCAATTTTTTAGCTCTCCTAAAACGTTTGGTTCTGACGAGATCTTTACTCAGATCGAAATACTAGTATCAGCCTAGCTAATATGTTTGATTTGCTTTGTCTTTGTAAATATACGGAGGTTAAAAGCTCGTTATAAATTAAAATCAACATTAAAATAATCACGATGCTTATAAAAAACTAATAAAACTGTAAAAAATCGTTTCAATTTGAGCGAATTTTAAAATTTGTAAAAATTATTTCAATTGATACTACACTTAGAATACTATTTAGGTAAAGACCACTGCAAATGTAGTTAAAAACAAATGAAATTTCATTTAAAGAAAAGACGACTAACATTGCAGTAAATTCAACTATCATTGTCATTTGTTGTTCAAAAAATGAACCACAATTGTAGAAAAAATAAACCAACATTTATTTTTTTTTTTAATAACAAAAACCAACTGTAAAAAATGAATGTTAAATCATAAAACAGTCATTTGATGTGGTTTGTTTTTAAATGAACTACAAGGTTAGTAAAAAATTTAATTTGTTCTACAAATGACTGACATTTACAATAAAATAAGGAAACTGTATTACAACCCAAGCAACTACATGTTTTTAAAGCAGAAGTTCCCCGAGTGTACAATTTATTTAATAGTAGAGAATTCAATAAAACTTTTAATTAAATTAACAAATATTTTAATTGAAACTCGATTCAGATTTTTCTGTGTAAATATAATCATAGTTAGTTTAATAAGATTCCCAAGAAGAAATTAGAGACGGTCAAAGCGTTTGTTTTCAATTGTAAAGAAATAAAATCATTTCAGAGCGTTAGTTGCCAATGGTGTGGAATAAAAGCATTACAAAAGCATTATTTTGGATTGCTTTTTGATCGTTCGCAAAAAGTACTTTGGGAGTACTTTTCATACAAAATTTACCACGGTTTATGAAATAAAAGCACTTTAAAAACGTTGCTTTAAAGCATTTTTTTAACTTTCGCAAAAACTACTTTAGCAGGACTTCTTTTACAAAATATATATCTGATTATTTGAAAAAACGCTGTCAAAGCACTTCCTTGTTTTTTCAAAATTGTCTTTATTAAAAAAAGGTGGAAAACATTAGTTTGAAATATTTAATTTTTGATGAAATGAAAAAATCTATTATTCACATTCCAAACTCAAAATTAAAATTTTTTAATGAAATTTTTATGTTGATTGTTGATTTATGTTGATTTATGTTGATTTATTCTTACAAATGTATTTTAAAAACTATGGCAAATTACTTTGAAATGTGTTTTTTTAACGTTTTGATAACGTTGTAAAATACCACCATAAAACGGTAAATCATGGTCATCATTTAACCGTTTTTGACGCTTAAAAAAGTATTTCAAGTTATGTTTCGCCAGCGCTTTGAGAACGGTATAAAATACCAACCTTACCATGTAAAAAATGGTTATCATTTATGTCGTTTTCAAAACGCTTTAAACCTGTAAATCGGAATCTTCTGAAAACGCTGTACCACCTTTTGAAGTGCTTTCAAAACGCTTTTACAATCGTATTTTTCTACCAGGGTTCATCCATAGTTTAAAAATTTTTGTAAAAAAATAAGATGTTAATTTAAATATGCCATAATCAGGGACAGTAACTTCACGCACTGAAAAAGTGTGTTTTAGGTCCCTATAATATGCATGAAAAATCTTAAAATATGCACTATAAATTAATAATTACACACTGCTACAAAAAAAAACTTTTTGTCAGAACTTGAAAACCGACCTAGTGGGGGTTGTAGGCCTAGGTGAGGACATACAAAAACCGTTTTCAAAAATTTTGAAACACCCTCAAAATTTTGAGTTATTTTCAAAAAACTGTTTTAGGGTAGGTCGTAGCACTTTAGTACCTCTAATTCACACATTTTTTGACCGATTTCAAAATTTTAAACAGTTTTGGAAAGACAAAGAATTAGGCTTTCATGAAATGTATTCATTAAATATATATTCCAAGACATTAGGTAAGTGTTTAGCAAAAGTTTCTCTTTTTTTTATTTTTTTTTCCAAATTTTTCAAATTCAACAAGAGTTATTTTAATTTTTTTTTATGAAAACCTATCTTTTTTGCACTGTATTTTAAAGACAATTTTATATAGAAAAAAACGAGATATTATTTGTTAAAATCGGTTTCTATTTGCAAAAGTTACTAAACTTTTTCTAAAGTAAAATGTTAAGATTGCAGAATTTTCTTCTGGTAAACCACTTGACTTACAAAAACGCTTGTTTAATTTTTTTTTTTTTTTATTCATATGGTTTGCGCTGGGGGAGAAAATGCTAAAAACAGGTGTTAATGAAAAGTTGAATAACTTTTACAATTTTCATCCGATTTGAAAAATTAAAACCATGTTTTGTTAAGAACTAAATTTTCTTTATACGTTGGTATAAATTTTTATAAGCTTTCATATTAAAATAAGCAATGAAAAGCTACTAAAATCCAAAAAGTTTATAATTTTCGTTTTTTTTTTGTAGATATTCTTAACAAAAACAATACTTATAACTTACAAATGTATAAGAAGTGCACGTCATTTTAAAGCCTAATCAGTTTTCTTTCCAAACCCGTTAAAAAAATGTAAATCGGACAAAAACTGACTGAGTAACAGGTCGATAAGTTGACGAACATCACTGAAAGCGGTTTTTTTAGAATAACTTCTGAATTTGAGGGTGTTTCTGAAATTTTTTGACACAATTTGTAATGTACTCAACAAGACCTATAACCCACGCTTGGTCGTTTTCCAAGTTTTTTTTCACTGTAGCACCGTGTTATTATACAAAAACTAAGAAAAATTATAAAAAAATATGCATTTAAAGCAAACTTAGTAAAAATATGCATTTAAAACAAAATAAGTAAAAATATGCTATAAAAATATTCATTTAGAGCTATTTTATGCAAAAATATGCATTTATAGCAAAATATACAAAAATATGCACTAACAACTCAATGCCATTTTATGTAAAATTCTTTGATTTACAGAGATATTTTGTTTTCTCTGTTCTCAGACTTAAGGAAAAAACATCCATTTGCATGAACTTCCGGTCACTGTTTATAATCATTGCTTAAACTATGATCTTTTGCTCGGTGTAGAGACTCAATATTATGAGATTATTAAAAATATAATATGTTTTATATAAATATATAATTTAACATAATTTTTTCGTGCGCCCCGATAGGCTAGTTGGTAACGTGCAGCCAGTACGCCATATCATTGCGGGGGTCGTGGGTTCGATTCCCACCAGAGGCACTGGTCTGTTTTCGCTACAACGCGCCGAAATCCATAGTAACTATATATTATATGATTATTAATTAATAAAAAAAAATAAATAAAAACATAATTTTTATGCCTGCTATAGTATAGAATTGCAGATGCTTTAGTTGTAATGTACACTCAAAAAAAAAAGTCAGTAAATTCAGCAATATGTTTGCTGGGAGGATCCTTGCAGAAAATTGCTAATATTATCAAAAAATTTGCTAAATCTAGCAGAATTTTCACTAAATTTAGCCATCAAAAATGTAGCTGACTTTACTAACATTATTTTCTTTTTTTTTTTTGAGTGTATAGTAACTACATATCATTGGTTTTAATGTTAAGTTTAAATTGATATATTTATGGAGACAATAATAAAGTAGATGTTTAAAAATGCATTCAAAATGTAGTATATCGAACAGGTGCTGGGCAATCAATGAAATAGTGTTTATTTAGACAATTTCATTTATTAATAAAGTCATAATAAAAACCGCTACTTCATTGTTTTGACTACTGTCTCGCGCATTATTAGGCTTTCCATACCAACAGTCCAGTTAAAAAATGGGGTAAAGAAGCTAAATTTCAGTGAACGAAAAATTCTGAAAATTTTTAGTAAACTAATGAATCTTTTCTTCAAAAAGGAAACGAACTTTTTATAAAAATAGTCTTTTAATGAAACTTTTAATAAATGACATCATATTTTTCCTAAAATTTAATGCAAACTTTAATGAAAAGTTTCAATGGATTATTGTCAATATTGATTTTATAACAAAATTCATTAATTTGATGCAGATAATTCTTTCAGTGTATGTGTTAGCAGATATATATCTAAGGTTAAACGGTTCTATGTGTCGTTTCCAAAATGAATACTTTTTTTTATTTTTTAAATTTTTTCTATATCTATGCAGATTTTTGTATGCCCTACATTAATGGATATTAAATTCTAGTTTTTTAAACAAATTTCGCCAAAACCAATCCACCAAAAAAAGTTCCCAAAAAAAAAATGTAACAAAACTTTACAAAAAAAAAATCGAGAAAAAATCGAGAAAAAAATATTTTTTGACTAAAAAAACTTTGCGGAAATGATATCGAGAAAAAAATTTAAATAAAAAATATATCGCTGAATATATCGCTAAAAAAAATATTTTAATTGATATAAAATATATAAAGTCCAGAAATTAAATTTCGTAAAAATTGTCGCGGATAAATATTTAGAGGAAAAAATGTTGCGTGAAAAAAATAATTCCAGAAAAAACGCTTAACAAAACTTTGTAAAAAGATTTCACAATGAAAGATTCGCTATAAAAGCTTTTGATTAAAACAAACTACCGAAAAAGATTTCCACTGAGATTAAGAAAAATGTGGAAACAAATTTAAGGAAAAAACTTTCGGTAAAAGATTGCAATGGAAAAACTATTTTGAAGAAATTTGCGCAACAAAAATTTGGCTGCAAAAAATATTTGCTGGATACAATTCAGCAAAAAAATGCGAAAAATCTGATATAAAAATTTTGAAAATAAAAAATTTCGTGGAAAAAATATTTCGCGGAAATTTTTTTACCGTTTTTATTAACTGATGTAAAATACATAAAATTGGCTGTGCCGAATTGATATAACATCATTGAGACAATTAAAACTTTTTTTTTCCTTTTTTGGAAACAAATTCAAATAAAAATATTTCACGAACAAATATTTAGCGTTCTTTCAATCCATATTATATAATTTATAAGTCGGCTGTGTGGAATTGACATGAAAATATATTTTTTTTTGGAAAAAATTCGCCGAAAAATGTTTCGAAGAAAATTTCTCCGGAAAAAAAATATTTCCCAAAAACGAACTTTGCAAAAAAAATATTGCAATGCTGTATTTTCTATATACCCCTCCATAAATTCGAATAAGTCTTGGAAAAAAAATTTAAAAAAAAATCAAAAAAATTGCGTAAAATATTGCAAACAAGTTCGAGGAATGTGCGCGATTTTGTTTACCCTCCAGTTATTAAGAATATTTTTTTTTATAAACAAATTCAAGAAAAAATTTTGAGAAATAAAAAATGTCGAACAGTTTTTTTCGCTAAGAAAAACATAGTATGGGGTTTTTTATAGCAATACAAAGAATATAAAGACTACTTTGAGATAAAAAAGAACTGTTTTTCTGAAATCAAATTTAAGACAAAAACATTGCAAAAAAAAATTTTAGAAAGAAAAACATTGTGGAGTTGTGGTGTAATGGTAAGCGCGTTGGACTGTTACACAGAGGGTCCTGGGTTCGATTTCCGGGGACGACAACATCAATTTAGAAAAATAATATATGAGTTTTCTATAGCAATTAACCCCACCAAAGTAAAATAATGAATCTATGAACCAAAAAGCTTCAATAAGTCCGCCAACTTTCCATCAGGTGGTGAGCAACAACTATGTTGCCACGTTTGAAGCAATTCATCTTCCCCCACATTTCATCTCTCCACTACCCCATTCCAAAGAAAGCAACACATTAAAGCAAACACATTAATCTTTAAAAACATAAATAAAAAATTTGTTGAATAAAAATTTTAGCGGAAAGAAAACTTGCGAAACAACATTGGTTGGTTGGTTGGTTTAAGTGGCAGCTCACGCTACTCGTGAGCATCAAGTGGAGTCAAAACGCGACTCCGTTTTGAAGAGACCACACTACCCATAAGGAACTAGTATCCGGAGTACTACACCCACCCCGTTCGGTTAAGATAACGTATGAGATCACCGAATCCCACACGTGATATTACCGAGAGGTCGTCCAGTATATGGTCACCCAAGATCCGGAGTCGAATATTCTGCAGCGCCGGACAATCGCAGAGAAGATGCTCCACAGTCTCCTCCTCGCCCGGTATGCCGCAGCTGCGACAATGCGAACCGCGTACAATCCCAAGTCTAATGCCATGCCTACCAATCAGCCAGTGACCGGTCAGAACAGCCGTCAGCCTCGAGACATCCCTCCTGCTCCTGCTTAGGAGAGAGTTTGTACGCCCTAGGTCGTAGTTGGGCCACGTAAGTCTCGCGGTCCTACAGGTATCCAAATTATTCCACCTTTCCCCCGCCCTGCGAAAATAGTGCCGGAAAATTTCCCCCTTAACAGTCCCCAGCGGTGCAGCGACTGACACCGATGTGGAGACGTTTAAGGCAGATCCTGCCCTTGCCAATTCGTCTGCCCTTTCATTACCGTAGAGGTCTCTGTGGCCGGGGACCCAAACTAGAGTAACTTGGGATAGACAGCTTAGCCTGGACAGTTCCTCCCTGCACTGACCAACGAGAGCAGAGGATGTGACGTACGAGCTCAAGGACATTAAAGCCGCTTGGCTATCGGCGAAGATGCCCACTGTCCCTCTAGCCTCCCTTTCAGACAAGAGTCTGCAGGCTTCCCTGATAGCCAGAATTTCCGCCTGGAAAACAGTAGCATGATCAGGTAGCCTGAAAGAACACCGCAAGTTACACTCACCCGAGAAGACCCCGGAGCCTACACCACAACTCATCTTTGAGCCGTCGGTGTATACCCTGATGTCAACAACATATTTCGAGGGAAAAAATTTTCAGGAAAAGATATTGCAGAAAAAAAATTTGGCAAAAAAAAATCTCACAAAATAAATTTTTGAGGTAAAAATATTCTAGAAAAACTAAAATTTTGTAAAAAAAAAAAAATATTTTGCGTGTTTTCTAATCGATATACATATTTTTCAGTGTTTTTAATTGGTAAATTGTCCATACCAGGGCAACCAGATATATGTTAAAAAATCCATTTCATGCCCCAAAAATATTCTCCAAAGAAATAGAAAACAAACTTTTAAAGTTTTGAAAATACTTTTTTATTTTGGAGTAAGTTTCGTGAAATTTTATTTAAATTGCTTACAAAAAAGGAGGTACAAAATTATTTATGCCTAAACATGCTACAGTTAAAATAACGAAATTCAAATTAAAAAAATAAAAATGGAAAAATTTAATATCCATTTTCGAGGTGATATTACATTTTCACTCGTAACTCTTGAACCCCTAAACCAATTTTGCTTATTTGCAATACCAAACTGCTTATTATATCAACAAATAGTTTGACTAAAACTTAGTTATCTCGCTACTATATTGGCGGAGTATTTCGTATATCAACATAGGATGGATTTCGCTATTTTGAATTCGCTATTCATGCCGATCAATAATGTTTAAAGTTTATGGGGTCCAAGAATTTTTACGATGAGTTATAAAGAGAATAACAATATGATACAAATATACCCTCCTTCACAGTGGGAGAAGAATGATTTATTTTTTTTTTTTCGATTTATTGCTTTTTACTTATAATATCGATTGTAAGATATTTTACTGCGGTGTCCAAGAATTTTTTCGATGAGTAATAAAGAGTATGACAATATGATATCCTCCTGCATAGTGGGAGAAGAATTATTTTTTTCTTCTGTGATTTTTTTCGTTTTTTTCTTTTGTGTTATAATCTCGATTGTAAGTTATTTTAAATGTTAATACAAATAAAACTATTCTAAAAAATCGATGTTACTTAACTCCTGCTTGACTTGTGTGACATTTCAGATATCATTCTATCATATAATACATCACAAAAAGCGCATTTCCAAACAAAACTAAAAAAAAAACTAATGCATTTAATACCTATAGAAAATATCACTGTCAACAGCATGCAGCACGTGTTAATCTCATCATAAATAATAGAAATCATTCAAATAAATATCCACCTTTTTTCATAATGCGCCACCGAATTCAACAATTGATTATAGAACTGCTTATAAAAGTTGTTCATATAAATACTAGTGGCATTTAGAATTCACCCTCTTACAACCACGCACGTTTTTTTTTTTTTTTAATTTGGTGTTCTTTTTAATGCAATTGTTCAACTGTCATTCGTTTACAGTTATGAAATTGATGAGTTCTTAGTCCTTTTTAAGGATATTGTTAGTGTTTTCGGTTAGGGTAGGTTGTTTTTAGTTGTTGATGGTGTCAGTAGTTTATTAGTTTTGTATTTTCTATTTTGGATATAGTTAAAATCATTTCGCTAAATATTTGATTTTGCATAAATTTTACATAAACTAGCAGAAAATGTACATGGTAATAGTTTTATGCTTGTTAATATAATGTCATACATTTGAGATGATCATATTTGTATACAGCAGTTGAAATGATACACAGAAAGATAATATATGGTTGCAATATGATTGCGGCTACAAAATTATATTTTCTACTGTCACAATTGGTTGTTTTAATAAAATTATTATTATTTAAATCATATTTTAACAATGATATGGTCACTATAATCATCAGTTATAATTTATCTTCTCTTCGGTTACCATATTATACTCCAGTATAAAAATATATTTTATCTGGATAATCATATTCATCTCTTCCACTTACTCATATTATTATCTGAATTTAAAGAGATTATATTACAAACATATGTTTTAATTTTTCTACTCCATCATCATATTATGGTCACTAGGAATATAACATGATCAAAGTGAAAAAAAATATAATAAAAATAAAATATTGTGATCGTTGGGAGCATATTATGATAATTTTGGAAATATAGACCACAGTGGAGGGCAGCGGCAAGGAATTTTTGTGTTTAATATTGTTAGTTGTTGTTTATACTCCCTGAGGATGTCATTCAAAGAATGACGAATAATGGAGATATATAAAATAATAAAGGATATTTTATAAATACAAACGTGACCTAGAGCCTAATTATTTAATAAAGTCATTCATTTCAAAGGTCGAAAAATAATTCATAATTTATAAAGAGAATTTGTATTCTGATAAAACTGCATATCATTTTAAATTAGCTTCAACATATTTCTATGAAAAATATATTGGGATCTTATTCTGACACCTAAAGTACCATGTATTATGTGGGATCATAATATGATAATATTTGTAAAATTATGGAACTATAATGTGACAATTTAAGGATTATAAAATGGAAAAAAATTATAACAATATGATTCCGGCGATCATTATATGATACTTTACGAATATGTTTATCACAAACATATATTTTTCTTATTTAAATGTTATCTTTTTAATGTCTACTTCAAGATCTTTTAAGATCAAATTCAATATATTTCAAGTTCTTTTAAATATTCTTTTACATTTTCATCTAAAATATCATATTTTCTCATTAATATTTGGCGCAATCTTATGGATATAATCAAAAAAAACTGCTGAAGTCATGTCACGTGACATTCAAAACGACTGCTTAAGATGATGCTACACGTTCCTTTATACTACAAAAACCCGCCAAAAACATAACAACACCGACGCCTTTTTCTAAACACCATAATAAGTCATGTCAATAATTGAAAAAGAAACACACATACAAACAAAATATTAAGACATCTGTCAGATTTTTAAGCAACCTGAAGGAGAAGAAACAAAAACTATAAAGGAAAAACAAACAAAAAAACTCTGCTTAAGTCTTACTTCAAACTGAAAATGAGCATTGAATATCAAATGAATGAGTGATGAATTGTCTGACTGTATAAATGATGATGTTGATGGTTGTGATGAAAAGGTACTCTAGAGAATAAAAAATAATCATCGATGTCAAGTAGCAACAGAAGGCGTTTTGTTGTTGATTGAATATGAGTTTTTTCACATTTGAAAAGAATTAACAAGTCATATGACTCCATCACAATTTTTTCTATAATAATTGAGTTCTTGTGTGGCTAAGGAAAAATTTTCTTAATCATTGTCATTAATTTATAATTTTTTAGAATTAAAAGTCATTTGGGCCCAGTCACCGATTCCTTTACGATTTTCTTTAGAACTAGGGAAGTTTTTAAAATAAAAAACTTTTCTTCATAAAGTGTGAATGAAAAATATCTTGAAATTAATGAAATGCATCTTACTTTTTATGAAACCATTTTTTAATGAAACTTATTCATTGCATTAATGTAACTATTAATTAAGGAAATTATATATTTATGCAATTTCATGAAATCTAGCATTAGTTTAATGAAAAGTTTCAGTAGACGAGTTCCAGAGCCACTCCGTTGCATTTATGCAGAAATCCATTATTTTTATGCAGAGAAATCTGTCAGATATTTTAAGGTTTTTGCATTAAGAGGCATTATAGACAAGTTTCGATATTGGAGAAAATGTTTTTTGAACAGATTAATTGCGATCATAAATGTCAAATTGTAGGAAAAAGACAAAGGCTGTACACTAAGAGAAAAAACTATTTTCAAACATTAGTAAATGGAAGCGAGAAAGTGTCAAAATAAAAATTTAGTAAAATTTAAAAAAATAATTATCTTAACATAATTTTAAGAAATCTAAAAAACAAATTTAAGTTAACTAAAAACATTTGATAATAAATTACAAGTAAGAATGAAGGTTTACCTTGTATAATAAGTCCTAACTTTGTTCCGAGGACACATATGTGTCTAACAGGATAATTTTAAAAGACATCATCTTCACTTATATTTATGAAATATGACAGAAAGAAGGCATTTCGTATTTGTAGCAAAGAGTTAAATTTTGAACAATATATATTGAAGTTTAGGTGAGTTTTCGCCCAATTTCGCTTTTTCCAAAAAAACAATTTTTCAAATAAAAGCACAAAAACAAATCATTTGTAGTAATATTTTATATATACATTTGTTCCTGTTGTTCCTATAAGGAGCATAGGGCCGTAATTAGTTTGTTCCATTCGAATCTATCTGTTGAGATTGTCTTAATCTCTCTACAACTTTTAGGAACTCTCATCATTTCCACATGGAGTTGGCGCTTCCATGTATGGACAGGTCGACATCTACATCTGCTTCCCTGAGGGTTCCATTCAATACCCTGTTTGCCAATATCATTTTCATCTTTACGAAGTGTGTGGAATATCCACTTCCATTTACAATTATTTGCGAATTATTGTAAAGTATGAACATCAGAGCTCGCGGCATTCCATGTTTCACATCCAAAAAGATTTTCAACTTCGTTCTTTGAGAAATAGTTGACGATTTCCAAACTTTGTTAGCGTTGCGAGATATCCGCACTGGAGCCGCCCTGTCTATCGATTATGCTTCCAAGGTAGCAAAATTAATCTACCTCTTTTGTTGCATACCGTTAATATAAAGAGGAGTATTATTTTCGGTAAAAATGATAGCATGCGAATGTGTCATCTGCACAGTCAAGGAATTAAAGTCTATCTTAAGGATCCCACATAATGCCATTTCTAGTCGTTGTTGCATAGTGGCAACCAACATTAAATTAAAAATAAGGGGTAATAAAACACATCTTTGGCGGACCTCTTTGTCAATGCTTATCTTAGTAGACAGTTAATTTTCATGAAGAAGTAATGAGAGTATTAAACTTCTGCGGCACTCCGCTACAAGATAACGCGTTCCAAACGGCTGTATGGTTAAGCGTATCTAATGCCTATTCAAATCTATAAACTGAAAATATAATGTTGATATATATTTCTTCGGACCGCAGTGTTATAAAGGGTTATTTTTTAGCAACTTTCTTTTTGGAAGCTCATCTGTTTTCGTGTAAGATGTTACTGTTAAACATCAGTTTGGCCTATAATTTAACCATGAGTCGCCTTACAGACAAAAACGCTTGCAGATTATTGAATTTTATTATCAAAATTCATGCTCGGTTAAGAAAGTGCATCGTGCTCTTTACTTTACATTATTGGACGTTAAACCACCAATACGCATGCGTATAGTGCGGACAAAGAAAATATCGCAGCCGTGAATTATCCGTGAATTATCGATTCGGCGCAGTTCGCAGCAATTGGGCCTCTGTTACTCCACTAAGTGGAAAGTTTTGCGGAAGGATTTGGGCGTAAAACCTTTTAAAATACAGCTGGTTCAAGAATTGAAGCCACACGACCTACCAAGTTTTGGTGAATGGGAGCTGACAAACTTAGATGAAGATTTTGTATTGGAAAATTGTGTTCAGCGACGAAGCTCATTTCTAGTTGAATGGACAGGTGAACAAGCAAAATTGCCGTATTTGGTATGAAGAGCACCAAGAAGCACAGCAAGAACTGATAATGCATCCCGACAAATGCAGTGATTGGTGTGGATTATGGACCGGTGATATAATTGGAACGTACTTTTTCAAAGACGACGAAGGCAGGAACATTGCAGTGAATGGCGAGCGCTACCGTGCGTTGATTACAATTTTTTTTTCCCAAAATGGAAGAGCTGGACTTGGGTGACATGTGGTTTTAGGAAGACGGTGCCACATGCCATACACCACGCGAAACAATGTCCCAAGTGAGAGGCGAGTTTGGTAAACAGTTTTTTTCCCGTTTGGGGCCGGTCAATCAGCCGCCTAGGTAGTGCGATTTAACGACTTCAGACTATTTTTTGTGGGGCTATTTTAAGGCTCATGTCTATAGGGACAAGCCCGCAATTGGAAGATAATTGATGCACTGGAAGCCAATATTGAAGAATTTATTCGTGAGATACCGGCCGATATGTTTTAGAGAGTATGCCAAAGTTGGACCCAGCGTTTGAACCATTTGAGGCCTAGCAGCGGTCAACATTTACATGAAATCATCTTTAAACATAAATTATATAGATCGTTATATCGACTCAAGTAAAGATTTCATACATTTCTCTAAATTTTATGTGTTTTTTTAAATCAAATCCGAAAGTTATAAAAAAAAAAATCACCCTTTAGCTATATTTTGGTAGAAAAATATTTTTTGTCCAAATTTTCTTTTTTTGCGTTAGTTTCCGAGATGCTCCCTACATCAATTTTGGCTCATATCTCCTTAAGTAAGCAACGATACAAAATTCTGTAGACGATGTTATTATTTAATTTTTGAGCCGAACAAATGGTATGAATTTTATTGCAAAACAGCGTAAGACTGTTTAAATGCTGGCAATTTTCTGTGTATGCTTTAAAAATCTAATAAATGTAAATGTAACAAATTTGATGAATTACTTTCAATTCTATGACAGTTACTTAAATGTATTTAAAATTTCATAAAATTGAGTTTTGTATAATTTCAGCACGTGACTTCATTAGTGTTGATCGTGAAGGGAAACAAATTGCTAATTGCATGCACACGCCAAAAACTTTTATATACATTTTTCAAAAGTTAAACAAAAAGTCAAAAAGTTACTTTTCCTTCACACAAAAAAAAAAAAAAAAAAAAAACACATGTGACCCGCAACACATATGCATACTGAATACTAGAAAGATTTCAAACATATGTGGTGT
The DNA here is from genome assembly GCA_021234595.1 of Delia radicum. Taxonomy (NCBI): domain Eukaryota; kingdom Metazoa; phylum Arthropoda; class Insecta; order Diptera; family Anthomyiidae; genus Delia; species Delia radicum. The sequence continues at coordinate 18,311,615 of CM037852.1, read as the reverse complement.
TTTTTTAAGTTTTTGAAAAATGAGAGGAGGGAAGCAGCCCTATGGCTATACTAAACTCATACAATATTTGAAATTAGAAGTCAGGTTGCATGTTACATGTGTGCCCAAAATGCATGCATTTATGCAAATTTTTAGCAAAACAAATATGCAGCTTTATAAAAAATTACATCATATGCTAAACTAAAAGACCTGAGGCTTCAAAAAAAAAAAAAAAAACATTTTTTTTAATGATGTTATTAATAGACTTGTAGTTCTTGAAAAGAGAACAAAGGATGTTGTAGCAGAGGATACATTGTAAAAAGTAGTTAATCAAATTCGTATACAAAATTTGAATACAATGAAATGCATATTGCTTCAATTTTGCATCAGGAAATGAATAATCGGCTTGAAAAAAAAGTTTGATATTTAAATAATGGTCAGTCAGTTATAGTGACTTTTATATCACCATGATATTGCTTTATCGCCACCCAACAATTTTTAACAAAATCAACCCTGTTTTAAGAAAAGTCATGTACATTGAATAACCCCCTTTTTATAAAACATCTCTAAAGTCGATAGAGAAAAACAAGCCCGTTATATTGAAATAAATTTCTGTTAATATGACAAACATTTATTTCCAAACGATTACACTTTTAGAGTGAACAAAAAATCTAACTGAACACGTGTCGTTACATTAAAATTCTATCAAAATTATTGTTTTTTTAAGCTTTTCCTAAATAATGCAAGGATTTTCTATTTTCCTTTAAAACTCAATTTTTTATATGATTTTCCCCTAAAAAACCGGTAAAATAGCTTTTTTTTGGTTTGACATTTTGAAAGGTGGTTTACGCCTGTCATTGCTGTAATGATCCTCCACCCAACAAACATACAGCATCTCTGGTTAACATGATTTCTAGTGTGTTGGGTGTGTGTGGTTGGGTTTGTTTGTCAATCACTGAAGTGTTTCCATATGTCAGTTTTATGTAACAAAATGTCATCTGCAGTTTTTTTCTACATCAGTTTTTTGTCAGAGAGGTTTTTTTTTTGTAACAATTGTTGGTGTCATCTGAAGTGAAAAAAGTTATGCAAACATGCAAATGTTTTTGTTTCAATTCGAATGACTGGATAGAATGTGATAGAGTGTATTACAAAATCAGCATCCCTTAATAACAAGGTGTGTTTTTTGATTAGGCAAATTCAAAAATATATTTCATAGGCAAATTTAAATGTAATTAAAAATATGTTGCTTTAAAACTACGACCATAGAGAAGTATGCGTAAAATTCATAATTTTATGAAGTACAATTATGACCCGTTAGAAAAGGCGCCTATTAGAAAAAGAGTGCAATTGGAGATTAGATTCTTCTTTATCTTTCCCCACATCCTTCTGAAAAATCACGTTCTAAAATTATGCGAAAAGTCGTAGGACTAAATGAAAATTGTCCATATTCTTGAAGAAGCTCTTCATAGACAATTCAATTGCAGCTCATTTATAGACTAAACAAAAATACGTAAAATGTCACCTCCTTGCTATTAGTCTCCCTATATCCTAATGAGAAATCACAACCTAAAACCACCTAGCTTTCTTCTAAAAGTCCGTATGAAAAAACAAAAATACTTCATTTGGACTATTAGGATCGTAAAATAATCTCTTTCCTAGATATCCGAGTTATCTCTCCTCTGGTCGTGCGAATTTGTAGAGTAAATACTGCAGTTTCATTCTCTGTTTCGTCACCACAGCTCTTACTGTTATTCCTATCGCGCCTATCAGGCCTATTGCGCCTTATAGCTTGTTTATTTTTAGATTACCAAAGCTAAGAAAAATCGTTCTTCTCCTTGGGCTGATCTGTGGTCACAGATCCACACATGATGCCTATTACAATGAGGTTTCCTTTGATCTTTATGAAATTTCGTTCAGAATTAGAAAAGCCAATAAGAGAGGACACAACAACTTTTTGGAGGCCCAATCTCACGAAAATAGGTGGAAAAGTGATGTCACTTGACCCAAAGTATTGCACATACTTTGTGACATCCTTAGTCCTTCTTGAGTAAAGAAAATTCAAAATTTCTTGAGACGGTTATGTTTCCATAATAAACAGGTAGTTTTTACCTGTTTTCTTTAGCCTTAAACGAAAGATTGGGCATTTAAAAAAACTACATTATAGAGGTCATCCACCTCGAACATGTTTGCCTATACCATGTTTAGAAACACTCCAATTAGCTCAAAAAAAAAACCAAAACATCCGTTTGTATCAAGTATTTGACCAACTCAGAATCACTTCTCACACATTAAGCAGCCAATTCGTTTCTTAAGTTTCCAATATATGCAGTGTCCCATCCCAGGAAAAAATGACCTCGAGTAGGTAAGCAGTAACTACATTTCTATGCTTCCAAGAAAGCGCTTATCCGTATTATATACAATTGGGTAGACTTTTTGCTGTGTTTACCAGAATGCATTATTTTTATGCATACAATGAAGCATTAATGTTCTCAATACATAAAAAAATCGCTTCTCATTTCGAACGAAGGCATGAATTTATTGCTTCTAAGAACACATGAAGGAAGCTCTTGTCACCTCCTAAAAAGAGACATACCAAGTGGGACATCGCGAACAAAATTAATGCCTTCTGGAATTGTTTCGAAAGCGCTCGGTAATAAAATAATGCCTTTTAGAATTGCTTATGGTAAGCACTATTTTTTGCTGGGATGTTAGTCCAACTTTGTGCCTACGAATTGTAGTAATTCCATACAGTTCCTAGCATACTTCATTCTCTTCGTTCTAGATTTCAAGGCAGTATAAGAGTCAAGATTACATACATAAAATAGATTGCCAACAGAGTTTAAAAGTGTATTTTGGTGACTACGCCAATAACTTCAGCTAGTACAACCATTTTCAATAGTGATTTCTGAATATTTTGGTTGTTGCAACTAAAATCTTGTTGTATTAACCGAATTTTGTTGGAAAAGCCAATGTTCAGTTGTCCCAACCGTTTTCAGTAGAAAACCCCGCATTTTATTTGGCAAATGGCAAAATTCTTCTCGGATGGATGGCAGATCAGTAGATAAAACCAAAAACCGCTAGTCATAGGATTCCTACCATAACCTAAAGTCATCCGTATTTCCTCAAAGAGTCGCGAGACGCGATTGATTGCTTCACAATCTCTAGTCTTAGTCACATCCTACATACTTTTTAAAAATCGTGCTTTAAAACCAACAACAAAGATATATACTCTCCCAATATTCTCGTGAAAAATCACGACCTAAAACCATTCGAATTTCCTAAAAAAAATTTTAGCGTTCCAGATATATGGGTTACCTCTTATTTTGTCTTGTGAATTTAGAGAGTGGATGCTGCAGTGTTTCGTCTTCCTCCTTCTCCTCACCTTAGCTTTCCAGTAATCGATTCGTGAGTAGATTCAACGCAAAGTCAACAGGAGTATATCGGAGTGCTTATTTTACATATATTTTACATATATTTTTCTTAAGTTTTTTTTTTTGTGAAATATGTTTTCCAAAAAAATTATTTTCCTTAAAACTTTATTATTTTAAATTTTGTTTTTTCCTTCGACGCAATTTGTTCCCTTGAATTTGATTTCAATAAAAAAGATTTTTGTCTCAATTCCAATTCCAAAAACACCGCGTTTTAGTTTCTATAGAAACACCTTCGATTTTAAAAATATTTTATTGAATCAAAATCTGGTTTTAAACACATAATGAAAAAATGTTTGGGATTATCTTTAGCATAGATATTATGAAATGGTTGTGACAGTCATAACCTTTTATTTTTCATAAAATATTTTTAGATTATTACATAATAACTCCAAAATGATTCCAATTTTATCATTTAGTGGCCTTACATATTAATATTCATTATCGTTGAGCTATCATGATCCCCATATTATTTCCCAGTATTCTGTTGAAGCTGTATACTAAAACTACAATAGTTCTAATAATCATTTTATGATAATGTAGAATAATTTTGTGAATATTTAGGATTATATTATGATCACAAGGAAAATATTATTATGTATAAGAAAATTAGAAGTAGTATAATAATTTTGTGGATTATATTATGAGGTTTATTAAACATAAAATTATGATCATAAGGAACATATTATGATAATTTTTACATTACAAAGAAGAAATTATTTAGAACAAGTAAAGTTCGAGTCATATTTTGTTTCGATAATGACATCCAACGCAATAAATGTGCTAAAAATCGACTCTGCGTAAGGGACCAACAAATTTTACATCTTTAATTTTTTAAATTTGTTTTTTCACAAAAATCACAATCATTCTAAAAAGTAAACCACCAAGAAACCTCATGAATTTATAATTTTTGTACAAAAATTCCTATTTAGGATTAAAAACGAATTATTAAATTTTCTATATTATCCTTACAACTAATTACAAAAAAAAAACACTAACAACATATCTGTCATCTCCAAAGAGACAAAAAATATATTAGCATACTCTTAACACAAATCAGCTTATCTTTTTTGGCTATCAACACCCATTTAAGCGCTTTACCGTGTAAAAACTCACGGTAAGCGAAAGAAACCCACAAAAATGGTACACAGAAGGATTCCACACAACAACCACAAACAAAAAGTATGGAAAATTATAATAATAACCCCTTATAAAATATTTAGAGCACAAGCCA
>CM037852.1:18281874-18306874 GCA_021234595.1 Delia radicum | reverse complement strand
GGATATATATGTTTAGCTATGTCCATATATGATCATATACAAGTTCATATACAAGTTCATATATGTTCTCATATGATGCAATTTTCAACTGGGCAGGCTTTTTGTAACAAAAAAAATGATAATACCCTAGTGAAAGTATATGTGTACAGCTGATCTTATATGTTCATATATGAACATATATTGTCTCATATATAAACATATATTTTCGGGTACGAGTTTTCAGGGTCGTATATGCTTATATATAAACATATGTTGCTTTCAAATTTCGGATCCGAAGATGTATGATAATATATTAGAGCACATTATTGTCATATAATAAACTATTTAGACAATACATACTAACTAGTAATTAATTTTTTGTAATAAATTTCTGTATTTTGTTGATGTTTTAATTTTTTATAGTCAATTGAATGGAGTGTTCTCAACTAACCATACATATGGCGGTAGCATAAGTTGGCTCGATTGGCATGGTGAAAAATATTCCCTTAAATATACTGAAATGAAAATACGCCCAATTCCTTGAAATATTGTTCAAAAACATCAACAAATTAAATATTAAAAGTAAAAGCAACACAAAATGATATTTCGATTAAAAATATATAATATATCTCATATGTGATATGTATAATAAGACATGATATATTTATTGTCCTAATAAAACATTCTCATATATAACACAATTTGTAATCATATATTGTGACATATAAGTTATATAATTTAAGATATAATAATATACACTTTCATTTAAAAAATATTTTTTATGTGTTATAAGATGGTGCCATATGTATAATAAAAATTAAATGATATATAAAAAATTTCATATATGCCACAAGATTAAAATTATAGCTAGAGATATGATTATATATGGTCCAACAGCATTAATATGTCCTATGTGCCCAATTAAAAAAATACATATGGAGCTTTATTTAGTCATATCAATTTCTATGTGACGCTTTATGCAATCTTATTAAATTTCATCTGAAATATGGGCCAATATAATTGTACCTGTTTGCATTAGTTTAGATATACTCGGATGTAGTTAGATAAATGTCAAGCAACATTTTATCCGAATTAGATTTTGTATATAATTGTATCAGTTTATATCTAAATTAGATAGAATTATACAAAAACCATATATTATTGTATACGGATTTTGACCTGATATTGTATATGATTTTAAATTGATACATCTAAATATAATTAGATCCGAGTTTTAGTCTGGCAAAATTCGACTAAACAAAAATAATTGTATATGTCATATAGGATTATATATTCGTCGATATGCAATAAGATGTAATTATATGTGGCATCGTATTAAAAAATTTAGAGGTAACAGTTTTTATATATAAACATACATATTATATATAAACATACATATTCACACATTAGCATGCAATAACATATATATTTATATAAAACAATTCATGATTATATGTAAACGTTTTTACTCCGGTTTATAGGATTTAATTATATATTTGGTGCGTGCTGGCTTATCAGTGCGGGGGTCGTGGGTTCGATTCCCACTAGAGGCACTGGTCTGTTTTCGCTACAACGCGCCGAAGGCCATAGTAGCTAGTGCTCGGTTAGGGTAATAGTATATAATTTGTAATTATAAGGTTATTAATAAATAAAAAATTATATATTGTTATATATAATCTCATACATAATTATATATGTGGCTGATGCCAAAACTTTTTTTAAGAAACATTTTATTGAAAATTAATTTTTTATAGGATTTAAGTAGATCCAATTTAATCTTAAAATATCTAGTTTGATCCACCATAGATGACTTATCTGTGTGGATCTAATTAGAGGCAAAGTGATCTAAATTAATCCTATGGTATATCTAGGGATATATAAGGATCTTAATGTTTATATTATTGAATTCCCCAATTTTGAGATCAGTTTTGATCTAATTTAATCCAGTGATATATGTTAGGAATATAATGGGCTATTTATGAATACCTCAATTTTGAGATGAACTTGGATAATATTTAATATCGATCTATATAAAATGAGATATGATATTATATACGAGATTTTTTTTTTCATCGGGTACTTAAAAATCAAATGGAAAAAAGTGTATTATTACTAAAAATTTCCAAAATTTGAACATTCGAATAAATTTATTTTTTGTTCAACTTGATAATAAATACTTATTTTTTATAATACGATCCACATATGGTTAATTTTTAAACTTTTGGCCAAAAACGACCCACACAGAGAGAATTCCTCGACGAGTTTTAATGATTTTGTATTATTTGTTAATAAAACAATTTTTAATGAATATTTCTCATTATTCGTATAAAATGTCTACTAAATAAGATGAAATTTATTACTAAATTTTATGAAAAACTGCATTAATTTAAAAATAAAATACCCACTAGAAAATTTACAGAATACCATCTTCCAGATTTTTATAAAATTCGGATATGAGATAGAGGGTACAAAACTGAAATGATTAACCTGTCACAGAATTGGTCCTTTGATTTATTTTATTTAAATAGGAAAAATATTGCAACGATACTATAAATCTGTCATCGCTTGTGATATGTCCTCGATTGACCTGCCACGATTTTGGTCCTATTAGGTAAATTAAAGCATTTGTTTACCCTTAGAGGAAATATTATTTAAATAGAAGTTGTCAGAGCTCGTTAAACATATTTAAAAAAAATTGCAAAATAAAGTCGGGGCAAAAATGGAATAAAATTCCATAAACAAAAAAAAATTCGCGGACAGAATTCCGAGTGTTCCTAAAAATATCAAACAATATAGAGATTTTCTAGGAAAAAATTGCAAAAAACTTCAAGATAAAAATGTAATAAAATTTCACAAACAAAAAAATAAAAATCGAGAACAAAATTTCAATACACTTGAATTTCGCATGAGACATAGCAATATTTTTACCGGAATCTAACTCTATTGTTTTCTAAAATTTGGCGGAAACAAAAATTTCAAAATAAACTGACAGAAAAAAAAAATTTATATAAAAATAAGCGTTAAGGAAATTTGTGGAATAATTGTCGAAAAAGTTTTGCGAAAAAAATTCCGAGTGTCCCTAAAAATATCACCCAAAATAGAGCTTTAAGGCAATATTTTTACTGGCAACAAATTCCATATTTTTTAAAAAATAAAAACGTGCGAAATAAACAAAAAAAAAATCGATGTAAAAATTCGAGGAAAAGAATTTTGAGGAAACATTTTTATTAAAAAAAAAATGATAGAGGAATAATTTGTCAAAAAAAAATTTCGCGAAAAAAATTCCGAGTGTCCCTTAAAATGTCACTCAAAATAGAGCTTTATACAAAATAAAGTTGAATTTCGCATTAAACATCGCATTTTTACTGGAAACAAATTCAAGTGGTTTCCAAAAATTTGACGGAAAAGAGTGGGACAAAAAATTTTTGCTGAAAAAATTCGCGGAAAAATATTTTTCATAAAAAAATTGCGGAAAAAATATTATTTCATTAAAATATATTATATATTATAGTGGCCCTAAAAATATTACCCAAAATTGGGCTTCAGGTCAATAAAGATGAATTTCGCATTTGAATTTGGCAAATAAACATGTCCCGGAAAGTGCCCCTAAAAATATAGCCCACATTTAGGTTAAGGGCAATAAAGATGAATTCGGCATTTCAATTTGGCAAAAAATATCGTAAAAAAAAATTTCATTAAAAAATTGCGAAAAAAACTCGTTCGGGAAAGTGTCCCTAAAAATATCGCCCACATTTGGGTTAAGGGCAATAAAGATGAATTTCGCATTAGGCATCGCAACATTTTTGAGAGAAATAAATTCCAGGGTTTTCCAAAAATTTCGCAGAAAATTTTTTTTCCAAAAATCATAGCGGAAAAGAATTATGCGGAAAATTTTTTTTTGAAAAAAATTTTGCTGAAAAAAATTATGAGTGTCCCTCAAAATAACTGCAAATAAAGTAGAATTTCGCCTTAAACATTTTCACATTATCGGTATAATTTACAAAATTTTAAGTCAGATTGTTATTTTTATGGTGCCCCGATTTTAAGTGAATCATGTTTTGATAGTAATAACTAATTCAATTTCTCTCACTAGTATAACAAAATTAGTATGTAATAAATCGTTGCAACTGACACATCAATACTATGAAAATTTATTTAATATGAATAATTTTATGAAATGTAACACACATTTTTGGTAATAATTTAACTGATAATTCATGTTATGTAAGTAGAAAATTTTGTTGTATTTATTAAATAATTATATCGGGCCATAAATGCCGAAAAAGTGAAAGAGGGACTTTCTATGCGGTGCACTTTTTTTTATGTGATTTCGGCGATAAGAAATTTGTGGATCATTTTTTAAATACGCGAAAGAGTTCTTAAATTTAAAAAAAAAAAAATCTCAAATTTGGCAAAATTTTTTTCTAATTTAATTTACGAGAAATTAATAGACCATTTTTGAATTACTCTAGAAAACAAATTATTATTTAAACCAAAAATTAAAAAAGTTTGTCTAAAGTTTATAAAATTTAATGGGAGGTTTTAATTAACGAGATATTTTTTCGGTTCCATTAAACCGCGTACATCGGGCGCAAAAAAAGTTCCTATACGGTTAAGCACTTTTTGAAATCTTAATGAAACCTTGGCGAACATTTGATCCAATTCAAAAAATTTAAGTTTTCACAATTTCGGCCCGATATATATATTTGGCGGTTTTATTAATTAAAGGATCCTAGTGTTAACGTTGGAGCATTTATGGCTGAAATGTCATTTACCAAGCTAAATAGAATAATACAAGAAAATACGGAATTGAAAATGCAATTACCAGATTTAAATAAAAGGTAAATCATTTTTCGAATTTCCAAAAAAAAAAATCCGTACAATTTTTGGTTTAATAAGGCGTTAATTATATTTTTTTTTACATGTTTGAAGGTTAAACGAAAAAAAGAAATATTTTAAAACAGAAATGTATAACTGTAGCATGCAAATACAGAATATCTATGAAAAGTAAGTAAAAAATTGTAATTAGTTAGTTTGCATTAAAGAGAAAAATTTGAATTTTCAAAAATCTTTTGGAAAAATATTTTTTTAACAAAAAAAAAAAACGAATGTTAAAACCCAATGTGCTGGGCATTATTATAACTTTGTCATTTCGCTCGTAACTCGTCAAAAAATAATGGGACCCCATAAATGATATATTATATATATATATTTGATCCGCATGAAAAGCGAAATGAATATAACGAAGTGCCATATAAAAAATAATCGCAAGTAATTTTTTCCGCCAAAGTCTTTATCTAGCGAAACTTTTTTTTACTCAAAAACGAATTTTCCTGAAATTTTTTTTTGATAATGAATAATTTTATGAATTAACCAAAACGCTGAAAAACACGAAATTAGTTTTGTTTCCAACATTTATTTCCAATTATTTTTTTAGCGGGAATTTTTTTTCTTCAAAACTGCACTGAAACACACTTAGATTTCTTATATAAGAATTTCTTCCGCGAAATTTTGTTTCCTCAGAATTAAATAATGACAACTTATCATTTAAAAATACGGTGATAAATATATCGACTAAAATAACGCAACATTTGTTTGTAAATTCTTTCACTCAAAATCTTTTCCCGCTAAGTTCTGAAAAACTAACTGCATTGATTAAAAATAAATAAATTTTTCCGATACTTATTTACTTCGCTCAGTTTTTTTCAAAATTGTATAATGACACTTTACTATTGAAAAATAAAAAATCTCAATTTTTTTCCATAATTTTTTTTCGCAAACTTTTTAAGCACTAAAACTGTTTCGATTTAAAAAAACGCAAAATTGTTGATCGTATATTACTTTTCCACTAAATATTTTTTCTTAAAGATATTTTGTTTCCCGAAATGTTTTTCTTCAAACTGTTTACTGACAACTTAATTATGCTTTACTTGTACTTTAAACTTATGTTTATTGTACTTTTAACGTATTTTTAGTGTACTTTAAAAGTATTTTTAGTGTACTTTGAACGTATTTGTAGTGTACTTTCAACGTAATTTTAGTGTAGTTTTAACGTAATTTTGGAGTACTTTTAACGTATTTAAGTGTACTTTTTACGTATTTTTAGCGTACTTTTAACGTATTTTTAGTGTTCTTTCAGCGTATTTTTAGTGTACTTTTAATACCTTTAACGTATTTTTACGTATTTTTTAACGTCTTTTTACTGTACTTTTAAAGTATACCTACTGTACTTTTAACATATTTTAAGTGTACTTTTCACGTATTTTTAGTGTACTTTTAATGTATTTTTAGTGTTGTTTTAACGTATGTTTAGTGACGCATTTTGATAACAAAATTTAATTGATTTTAAAAAACACGCTAAATTGTTTCCGTCAAATAATTTTTCCGCTAATTTTTTTTCTCAAAATTTTATGATGACTATTCACCATTTAAAAATATGCTGAAAAATATATCAATTGAAAAAACACACATTTTTTGGGAAAATTTTTTTACTAAATTTTTTTATACGCGAATTTTTTTCTTAATTTTTTTCTAGAATTTTTTGTTTCCAATTTTTTTTTGAGAACTTGTAAGTAATAACATCTTACAGTTTAAGCAAGCAAAGGACAATATATTGAAAATATAATAGATGAAAAAGTTTTTCCGCTAATTTTTTTCCGAATTTTTTGAAAATTTTTGTTTGTGCTACATTTTTTCTACAAAATTGTATTGATTTAAAAAAACGTTAAATTTTGTTCGGGAAATAAATTTTCCGCCAATTTTTTTTTTAATTTTTTGTAATGCCAATTTACCATTTAAAAATGGTGGGGTGCAATAACGCCTTACGAAATAAGGCCTTTAAGGCTTTATTTCACTTCCAATTGAGAAATAAGGCCTTTATTGCGAAAAGGGCTTTATTGCACTTTGAAAGTGACATAAGGCCTTTATTGAAATTTAGTCAATGGTGCAATAAAGCCTTTATTTTGTATGTTTTGATTCTTTTGTTACACTGTTCAGTTTTTCTGCGTGGCGGCCTGCGGCCGATCTTAGGGGTTTTCTCCTCCGTAGGACGCGGCAGGTGGCTTCGCTGAATACAGTTTTCCTGCGCGCGTCTCATTATCTTCCCTAGAGTGACGCGCGCAGGGAAACTTTATTCAGCGAAGCCACCTGCCGCGTCCCATGGAGGAGAATACCCCTAAGAGCGGCCGCAGGCCGCCACGCAGAAAAACTTTATAAAGCAAAGATTTTCAATATTGTTGCAGTTAAATTTTATGTTGAATTATTAATGTTCCATTAATTTTTGCTTATCATCATATTTGCAAAAATGTGTAATGATTAAAGTGATTTTTTTTCATTTTGGTGGGATTTATTTCGGTTCCAGAAGTGGGATTAATTATTAATGTTCTATTAATTTTTGTTAATATGAAATTTTTTTATAATTGTTCAATAAAATATAAGAAGAATAAGAAATTTTATTGCTTCATTTAAAAAAAAATTTAAGTGAAATTAGACCTTTACGGCTTTATTTCATTTTCAAAGTGCAATAAAACCTTTTTTGGAAATAAAGGCCTTATTTCACTTTCCATTGAGAAATAAAGCCTTTAAGGCCGTATTTCGTAAGGCGTTATTGCACACCATCTTTAAAAATAAGCTGACAAATTTATCGATTAAAAACACGGAAAAGTTTTCGTTGGTTTTTTTATGAAATTTTTTTTCCGCAAAATTTATTTATTCGCTTAATTGATAAAATAAAAAAAAATAAAATGTTTTGCTTAAATTTTTAAAATTTTTTCGGGTAAAATGTCCTTATCTTTAAACAACATATTGAAAAGAATACAGATCGTAATTTGTAAATTTTAGCTCACTTTTTTTGAAAAATATAATTATTCTTGATTTTTTTCTGCCACATTTTTTCCTCGGGTTTTTTTTTTTATAAAACAATTTTTTGCATCTTAGTGGATGGAGGATAATATAATGCAAGAATTTAAATTTTTCCGTGAATTGTTTTCGGCGGAAATTTTTTTCTCGATTTTTTTTTTGCGAAATAGTTGTTCGTAAAAATATTTTTGATCAAAATTGTTATACATTATTTTCCTGAAAGGGTCAAAGAATAAATTTGAAAACAAAAACTCTATAGATTATTTGTTAGGACAATATCCTAATAAAGAAATATAGAGTATGGCCTCGAACTTGAATAATTTTCATTTTCATTTCATTATTTTTTATTAAAAAATTTACCGTGAAATTTGTACAGTCAAAATTTTTTCGCGAAAACTGGTTTCTTGAATTTGTATTTAAAAAAAAAATTTTTTAATTACTATAAATTATTATTCAATTTCAATTAGACAAATAGAATTCAATGATGAAATGGCTGAAATTATTAAATCTATTAAAGAATCAATTCCTTGGACAGTCATACAAAGACGACAAGATGGTTCAGTGGAATTCTATCGTGTTTGGATTGACTATAAGATGGGTTTTGGCCTTCCCAGTGGAGAATTTTTCATAGGCCTTGAACAATTACATAAAATGACCACTAATGGGCCACCGCAACAATTGTTAATAACTTTACAAGATTTTGATAATAATACACGGTATGCTAAATATGATGAATTTCAAATTGGTAATGAAACAGAAAAGTATGCTCTTAAGAAAATAGGAAAATATAGCGGTAATGCTGGTGACTCGTTTTCATGCCATGAGGGCATGAAATTCACAACAATAGATCAAGATAATGATACATATGAGGAAGATAATTGTGCTGTACTGAACCACGGCGCTTGGTGGTATCTTAATTGTCTTTATTGGTAAATATTAAAAGCTATAAAATAGCATAAATTAGTAGTATAATGCATAATATCATTAATGCACCCAGATTAAAATCGTATCATATATGTTCAATATATGATCATTTATGGTATCATATATAACCATATATGTGCGGATCCGAAGCGTGGTCGCATATTATCATATATGAGCATATATGAGTCATATATGCGCATATATGAACATGTATTATCATATACGATCATATAACCTCAAACTTTGGATCCATAGACTTAAATAAATAAATAAAGTTTTCATATATGTATGGTCATATATGATAATGTACACACATATACATGGATATATATGTTTAGCTATGTCCATATATGATCATATACAAGTTCATATACAAGTTCATATATGTTCTCATATCATGCGATTTTCACCTGGGCGGGCTTTTTGTAACAAAAAAATGATAATACCCTACTAAAAGTGTATGTGTACAGCTGATCTTATATGTCCATATATGAACATATATTGTCACATATATAAACATATATTTTCGGATACGAATTTTCAGGGTCGTATATGCTAGTATAACATCATATGTAGCTTTCAAATTTCGGATGCGAAGACGTATGGTAATATATGAGAGCACATTATTGTCTTATAATAAACTATTTAGGCAATACATACTAACTAGTAATTAATTTTTTGTAATAAATTTCTGTATTTTGTTGATGTTTTTATTTTTTATAGTCAATTAAATGGAGCGTTCTCAACTAACCATACATATGGCGGTAGCATAGGTTGGCTCGAGTGGCATGGTGAGGAATATTCCCTTAAATATGCTGAAATGAAAATACGCCCCATTCCTTGAAATATTCTTCAAAAACATCAACAAATAAAGTTAAAGTAACACAAAATGATATTTCGATTAAAAACCGTTCGTGTAAATTATAATTAAAATTAATTAAATTGTGTTATTACCCGAGTAAAGCAAATTATATATTGTCTTATGTTTTTTAATCTTAAAATATATGAACATGTAACGATATATTGACCTTTATAAAATATTTCTCATATCTGCTATGCATAATAACCATGATATATTTGATGTCCTATATATAATAAAACATTCTCATATATAACATAATTTGTAATCATATATTGCGACATTTAAGTTGTATAATTTAAGATATAATATTTAAGATATAAGAATATACACTTTCATATTAAAAATATTTTTTTTTTCTGTGTTATAAGGTGGTGACATATGTATAATAAATTTTAAATGATATAATTTTAAATGATATATATAAAATTTTATATATGCCATAAGATTAATAATATAGCTAGAGATATCATTATATATGGTCCAACATCATTAATATTTCCTATGTGCCCAATTAAAAACATATATATGGAGCTTTATTTAGTCATATCAATTTCTATATGACACTATATGTAATATAATTGTACCTGTTTGTATGTGTTTAGATCTAATCTGATGCAGTTAGATAAATCTTAAGCAAAATGTTATCCGAATTAGAACCCGTTAGAATTGTAGTAGATTGTATCAGTTTTGTATATATCTAAACTGATACAAATAGATATAATTATACAAAAACCAAATATTATTGTATACGGATTTCAACCTGATATTGTATATGATTTTAAATTGATACATCTAAATATAATTAGATCCGAGTTTTAGTCTGGCAAAATTTCACTAAATGCTACATTTTTGTATATGATTGATTGTATGAAAATATACACAATTTCATACACGTATATTATAATGTTATCATATCCATTAAGTCCATAAAAAAATATTAAGAAACATATTACTTTTTAGCGGTTTTCAAAAAAGTTACTGCATAACTCTTTTTTAAGTTTTAATGCACATTAGGGTGTCTCCAAAGTGTACAATTTTACGTAAATGATGAGTATTATCCAGTTGACTATGGGGCGAAAACATAGAGAATACTTAACAGTTCGCTACTCGTTGTTTTCAGATTTTTGTATAAAACTGGGCTCAAGTTTGGTAATACTGAGCATATTTTTGAAGAAATGTATTAACAAAATTTCCATAGAATAATTTTGCTCCACTACATCTTTCAATTTCAAACAAATAATGAATAAAAATACTTGTTGGGAACTAAATAATGCTGTGATGGACCAAAATTAATCTATGGAAATTTTATAAATGTTTTTCCCATAATATGCTCTGCATTGCCAAACTTTTAAGCTCTTCTTTGTCCAAAAAGACCGCGGGTAGCAACTGTAAGTATGTTTCTTCAAAAAAAATCAAACAAAATTTTTTTTTAAGAAAAATTTTATTGAAAATTCAATTTTTTATAGGATTTAAGTAGATCCAATTTAATCTTAAAATATCTAGTTTGATCCACCAAAGATGCCTTATCTGTGTGGATCTAATTAGGGGCAATGGGATCTAAATTAATCCCATGGTATATCTAGGGATATATAAGGATCTTAATGTTAATACTATTAGATCCCCGCATTTTGAGATCAATTTTGATTTAATTTAATCCAGTAATATATTTTAGGAATATAATTGGATATTTCTAATACCCCAATTTTGAGATGAACTTGGATAATATTAAATATCGATCTATATATAATTAGATATGATATTATACACGAGTTTTTTTTTTTTATCGGGTGGTTAAAAATCAAATGAATATTGTTTAAAGAAAGTGAATAATTAATTTTTAACTGGGAATTCCCGAAAAATACATGTTAGTTATTTTTTACATTTTCTATGGAGGGCAACAAGTCATACTATTCGATCTTCTATAAGATCATATATGTTCATTAGGGTGTCCCTTAAAAAGAGATTTGTCAGTTGTTTTACAAATGGTTCCAAATGGAAGAGATAGGGGTTTTTTTTGGAAAAAATTAACCCGATAATGGTCCATTTTTGAAAAAAGTGTATTATTATTATTAATTTCCAAAATTTGAACATTTGAATAAATTTATTTTTTGTTCAACTTGATAAAAATAATTATTTTATGTAACACGATCCACATATGAATAATTCTTACATTTTTGGCCAAAAAAAAACCCAAACAGAGAGAATTCTTCGACGAGTTTTAATGATTTTTTTTTTCACTAAAATAATAAAGTTTTCTTCGCAACCTGAATAAAAATTTTCTTAAAATTCATGAAAAAGTTTCATAGTATTAATGAAACTATTTTTAATGAAACTTTTTCATAATTCGTATAAAATGGTTACTAAATAACATGAAATTTATTATTAAAATTTATGAAAAACTGGATTAACTTAATGAAAAGTTTTAAAAAGTTACAGTGACAATTCATAGATATAAGGCAAAAAATTCATTGATATTATGCAGATAATTCAGTCGGTGCACTAGGAAATTAACAGAACCACATCGTTCATAATTTTATGACAAAATCACTTAAATTGTATTAGACTAGGTTCACACACGGCAATTATAATTGCGCAATTCTTGAGTTTATAGAAGAGGGAGGGAAAGAGAATGATAGGGGGTACAGAATTGCCCCTACTCCAATTCCGTTTTGTTTTGTCATTCGCAATTTTCAATACTGCAGGTTGATATACGAAAATTGCTGAAACAAACTTTTCCTGTGTGAACACAAGAGCAAGTTCAAAGGAGAATTGAAGAAGAATTGGGCAATTATAATTGCCGTGTGTGAACCATGACTTAGATTATTATTATTTTTACATTTATTAAAAAAATCTTTGACCCTTAGTTGTTGGGGGACAAAATAGATCCAAGAATAAAAATTCTTTAAATGAATAAAGCAAAATTTTCCCCTTCATAAAAATAATTATCTTGAAAATGTTAAGTTTTTTTCGATTTTCTTTTATTTTATTCTTTTCAGTTTAAACGAGCTTAAGATCATTTATTTATTAATTATTTATTTCCAATATTTCGTCTCCACATTTGGTGACTTCTTCAGGGAACAAATATTACAATTTTGTAGTAATATTTGTAATATTTGTTCCCTGAAGAAGTCACCCAATGTTGAGACGAAATATTGGAAATAAATCTTATATATAAAATTCTCGTGTCACAATGTTCGTTCCCGTACTCCTCCGAAACGGCTTGACCGATTCTCATGAAATTTTGTGAGCATATTGAGTAGGTCTGAGAATCGGCTAACATCTAAAAATGGGCGTGATCGGACCAGTGGACGTGTCAGCTCCCATACAAAGTAAATATTTAATATCATATATCTACAGTTCTATAATAGCCAGAGTCTTAGAAATTTGTGCACGTTGATTATTTGTTAATGTGAATAGTCATGGGAAAAATGGGCGTGATCGGACCAGTGGGCGTGTCAGCTCCCATACAAAGTAAATATTTAATATCATATATTAAAAAACAGTAAAAATCGATTTTTGTTAAAAGGATATATTTTTTAATTATTTTTAAGACCAAACCAAGGACAATATTAAAAAAAGTACCAAACTTAAGGAAAGTTGCACTAGTTTTTATTTAAAATAAAATTCTTGAAGAAAATTCACATTGTTATGAATATTGCTAAATATTAAATAAAACTTAAAGTTATTCAAAGTTTTTCAGGATTTTTTTTCAGTTATACTGACTTAACACTAGAACTAAAAAAAAAAAAAATATCAGTATCGTGTTGCTCCTCCTTTTGCCTTTATTACAGCCTCTATTCTGGATGGCATTGAGTCAACAAGGACTTGGAGGATATTATCGGTAATTTCTTCGTACCAGACTTTATCCAAAGCAGCAACAAGCGATTTTTTACTCTCTGGCTTATTATCGGCTACTTTTCGTTTCATAATGTGCCAGAGGTGCTCTATTGGATTTAAATCGGGCGAGTTTCCGGGCCAATCCATTGGGCGAATTCCGATATCAGTCAACACTTTTTTAATCTGCAAAAAAATTAATATTAATATTATTTTTTTTAAATTTTTTTTATTCTTTTTGTTCTTAATTAACACTAAAAAGCCATTACTTACCGATTTGGCACGATGGAATGGCGCAGAATCGTCCTGGAAAACAAACTCATTACTGTCCCTAATAATTTGTCCATATTTTTCAGCGTTTACAGTTCCTTGAATATGGAATAAGGGACCCCGGATAAAATAGGAAAAACAGCCCCACACCATCTGGCTTTCTGGAAACTTCACTGTTTTCACTACACAGTTATCCTTGTGTCTTTCACTGGTGCGGTTTTTATGACCGCCAGTGTATCTACAGTTCTATAATAGCCAGAGTCTTAGAAATTTGTGCGCATTGATTATATTATGAATAGTCATGGGAAAATTTTGCGGGATCATACCAGTGGGCGTGGCAGCTCCCATACAAAGTGATTATTTAGCTCATATACAAAATTAATATTAATATTAAATATCTAGGGTTCTATATTAGCTATATAGCCTTCAAATTTTGTACGAGTCCATCAATTACAAATATAAGTAGTCGAACTGAAAATGGGCGGAATGGGATAAATGGGCGTGGTACCAAAAGCAAAAAACAAATAAGCATTAAAATAAATTATCACATTTAATAATGTTGTTCAAAAATTGTTTTAGCGTTCCTCATAGTCCTAGAATAAAGGCGATAGAAGGACAAAGAGGCGTTGGGCTTCCCATGAAATTACAAATTTTAAAATGATTTACTAATGTGAATTTATTTTTTTAATTATATATTTGCGTAAAAAAAATTTCTTGATTTAAAGAATTAATTACAATTAAAATTTGAAGGCAAAGCAACGTTTGCCGGGTCAGCTAGTAATTAATAAATAAATAATCTTAAGCTCGTTTAAACTAAAAAGAATAAAATAATTATCTTGTGTAACGTGGTCCATATAGGGCTAATGTTTTCACTTTTCACCATTAAAGACCCACTAGAAAATTTGCAGAATAACATCTTTCAGAGTTTTATAAAATTCGGATTTGATATAGAGGGTACAAAACTGAAATGGTTAACCTGTCACGGAATAGGTTCTTTGCAGCTAAAATGATTAACCTGTCACGGAATAGGTCCTTTGATTGCGTGATTGTTATGCAGATTTTTCTGCAGTTTTATTTAAATATGAAAAAGTATTGCAACGATACTATAAAGCTGTCATCGCTTGCGATATGTCCTCGATTGACCTGTCACGATATTGGTCCATTTGTTTGCTGTTAGAGGAAATATTGTTTAAATAGCAGTTGTCAGAGCTCGTTAAACATATTTAAATTAAAAAGAAGAAAACTTTAGTTCGACATCAAAGCTGTTTCTATTCATTTTAAAGTTGTTTTTGTTTGATTTTAGTTTTTTTTTCTTTCTCATTTTGTATAATTTTTCTGCTAATTTTTTTAATTGAGTCTACAAAATATTATTAAGTAAAATAAGTATTGTTATAAAAATTGCTACATTTAAAGGCTAACTTCCTGTTTTCCTTTTCAGTAGGCCTAAATTACCACAGATGTCACTCTCAAAGAGAGAATAATTATTTCAAATTCTTTCACTAAACAAGGATTTCTTTCTATATTTTCTCAAATATCTTTAGTAAAAATTATTTATTAAAAATCGTTTAGTTAAAGTGTCAAGCAGTGAGAGTATATATTAATTTTCCAGAGAGTAAGATTATTTCAATGTTGCTCATAATGCTCTTATTGTTACAATTGTTGACAGGATCTTCTTGCTTAAGTAAACATAACACTACTACTCATACAAACAGGATAATAGCGAAAATGAAACGAAAATTGTTGGTGGTTTTAGTAAAGGAAGATTATTAATAAAACAAACCACGTGTTTACTCACCTTTTTTTCTCGTAGAGTATAACAAAAAATCATGCTATCTTCTTTTATCCTGCTTGAAAGACAATGATTTTTTTGGCAGATTTTTTTGAAAGATTTTTATAAAGAGCAGAGATTGTTGTGAGTAGAGACAGCTGTTTAGCTACTGGCCAAGATGTCTAACTATGTATGTCCTGTGGTGGTGATTCACGTTAAGATTGTTGCTTGTTTTTGGACTTAAAAAAACAACAAATCACAGTTTTTTCCTGCTTAAAACTCTTGCTATTGTTATTAGTATTTAGTTTAGCAAGGTGTCACTAAAAACAGTAGCTTAATAACCATAAAACACAAGATATCTGTAGTTTCTTGTAACGGATGGGCTATTGAGAAGAGTTGGCAAAAAAAGTTCATTTAAACAGTTTTTAAAAAAGAAAATTTTATAAAAATATACCGACAAATTGAAAAAAAAAAACATTACAATTTAAAGATCGTATTAGATAAAAAAAAAAATTGTATAAATCGGGAATCATAGAAACAAGAAAACAAATTCTAATGGCTATATTTATGAAAATTGTCGGTGAATTTCTATAATTAAAGTCTGATATTAAAGATCCTTATTAAGAATTTTTTTTAACTACTGATCTTACCAGACCAACCGTGATATATTAGGCCAAGATATGATGTCATTATAACAGTAGCTTAATAACCATAAAATACCAGATATCATTCGATTTTTCTAACTATGGGTCTAGTGAGAACTTTTGCTTTTAAATAAAATAAATTTTATAAAAATCTACCGATAAATTAAAAAAATTTAGCGGTTTAAAAAAAGTATATAACACAAAAACGTTCATATAAATCGGAGGCGATAAAAATATGAAAAAAATTTCAATGGCCATATTTTTTAAAATTAGTCGGGGAATTTTTTGAAAATATAGTCTAACTTCCTTTTTAGTAACAATATTTTCGGATATTGATCTTATCAGACCAACCGTGAATTATTAGGTCAAGTTATGATGAAACTGTAACAGCAGCTTAATAACCATAAAATACAAAATATTATTCGTTTTTTCTAACGGGTGGTCTGGTGAGAGCAATTGCTAAAAAAATACTTTTAAACAGCTTTTTAAAAAAATAAATTTAATAAAACTCTAACGACAAATTAAATAAATATAGGATTTTAAAAAACTATATAAAACAAAAATGTTTATACAAATTAACCCTCCAACGGGTAAGGCTGCCTCAAGGCAGTCTTCATAAAATTTACCATAAATGCGTCAAATAAGCGTTTTTTACTTAGAAATTAATATATTTCGATAGAAAACTAAATTTGCTAAATATTTTGCGAAGAAATTTTTCGTGCGCCGTCCACGATTTGGAAGCGAGAAAGATTCTAAATCAATATTACGTAAAATTTCAAAAACTAATTATTTTTTTTACTTTGAGGTTATGCGGAAGGGATTCCGCGAAACCGTTAACTAATCATGGACGGATAGAATGGATTGCAGGGTGTCTAGGGCGTTATGGCCCGCATTGGACGCAGGGGCAACCAAGGTTCTTCTGGGACTGAACAGGGAGGGTCTCAGGACCCTTACTCGGTTCCTGACCGGCCATTGTTCTGTCAGGGCTTTCACAAGCAGATGGGACAGGGACATACAGGATTTTTGCAGGTTGTGCGAGAACGTTGAGGAACTGGAGACAGTTGAGCATATAATGTGCTACTGTCCTAGGTTGCATGGTCTCAGACAGAAATGGCTAGGAGATAGATTTCACGACGAACTTGGGCGTGTCGCTGGATGCAATCCAGTAGATTTTCTGAGATTTGTCAGGGAGATAGGACGGCTGTTTCTAGCAAGGAGACGATAGGAGCTGGTTCTGGGGAGTATATATCCTTTCTATCTTTCTTTATATCAATCTTCCAATCTATCTTGCTGTCTATTTCTATTCTTTCTTACTATTTTTTCACTGAAGGGATACACAATGGACCGTATTGGTCTCCGAGTTGAGATGTGCCCTTGGGCACATAACCCTTCCTAACCTAACCTACCTAACCTAATTATTTTTAAAAAATATAGTTTTCAAAAATCTAAAAAACCAATTTAAGTTGACTAAAAACTCTTTATAATAAAATATAAGTAAGATTAAAGCTTTATCTTTAATAATAAGTCCTTACTTTAGTCCAAGGACTCACAGGATTTTATTATGATTCCTCTAAAGGACATCGTCTTAACTTTTAAACTAACAGACGGATTTTTATGAAATTTTGCAGAAAGAAGACATTAAGTAATAATAGCAAAGCGCTGAAGTTTGAACAATATAAACTGAAGTTTAGATACTTTTTCGCCTAATTTCGCGTTTTCCAAAAAGCGAAAATCACGATATCTTCTTAAATAGGAGCAGAAAAAAAAATAGTTTTTCGAGCGTGGTTATATCTTGGTAAGAGAAATATTTTTGTCCAAAACTTCTCTTTTATATGCTTTAGTTTCCAAAATGCACCCTGAAATATTTTGGATCATATCGCCTAAATTAGGCAACGATAATCATATAATTACAAATTATATACTATTACCCTAACCGAGCACTAGCTACTATGGCCTTCGGCGCGTTGTAGCGAAAACAGACCAGTGCCTCTTTTGGGAATCGAACCCACGACCCCCGCACTGATAAGCCAGCACGCTACCAACTAGCCTACCGGGGCGCACCGATAAACAATTTTGTTGAAGAACTTATTAAAGGGTCCGCCAGATAACTTTTTTTTTTTTGAAAATGCTATAAAAAAAAACTACTGAATATTTTCTCAAATTTATTTTTTTATTTAAAAGTACAATCCTTCCGGTTAATAATGGAAAATAATTGCATTCAAATGGCTGCCTCGGCTGGCCATGCAGTAGCATACACGATCGGTCCAATTTTTAAGCACATTATCGATTGTGTGCAGCTGTATTTCACCAATGGCTTCACCAATATTGTCCTTTAAAGCGTCAATTGTCTCTGGCTTGTTGGTGTAACACTTATCTTTGACGGCACCCCACAAATAATAGTCCAACGGTGTCAAATCGCAGCTCCTAGGTGGCCAAACGACATCAGCTCTGCGGCTGATAATGCGATCTTCAAAAACAGGGCGCAAAACATCGAATGTAGCTTCGGCTGTGTGGCACGTAGCGCCGTCCTGTTGAAACCAAATGTTGCCAATATCCTCCTCTTCAATTTTTGTGAACAAAAATTCGTTCAACATGGCCCGATAACGATCGCCATTGACTGTAACGGCCACTCCTTGCTCATTTTCGAATAAAAATGGCCCAATTATGCCTCTGGACCAAAATCCGCACCAAACAGTGACTCGTTTTGGGTGTATCGGCTTTTCAATGTATGCGTGCGGGTGTTCTGTGCCCCAAATGCGACAATTTTGCTTGTTGGCATAAACGCCAAGATCAAAATGAGCTTCATCTGAAAAGATGATTTTTTTGGCAACATTACCTTACCATTACATTACAACATTACCATGATTTTCAAAGTAATGTCGCAATATTTCCCAGCATTGTTCAAGCGTATACACAACCATATTCGTTCAGCGGAAGGATAAAACTAATTATCTGTCAAATAAGACATGAGCTAAGTGTTACCATTCACGAAATAAGCACTAGTTGAAAAAAAAACGTTAGATGGGTCCGCCATTATTTGTTTTTTGAGTGGAGCACATGGAATGAATTTCGTTGCGAAACATCGTTTGCCAGTTAGAGGGTTAAGCATTATATTAAGAAAAAAAAAACTTTAGTGGCCATATTTTGTAAAGTTGTCGGTGGATTTTTATAAATATAGTTCCATTTTAAAGTTAATATAAGGCTCTCTTTATTGCGAATATTTTAGACCATTGATCTTACCAGACCAACTATGATCTCTAATAATTGTAAATCTAACAATTGTCGTATGAAAGATTTTAAAATTTTTCTCTTTAACCGTTTTCAGTTTTAACAAATATTTAAACAGATGCTGTTTACTTACATATTGCTAATGTGTAGGGGTGTCTTAAATTCTTCTTCTTAATTTTTGTCCTGTTTAACTTTTCAAAAATTTGTCCTTTTTTGTTTATTTTAGTATTTTGCTCTAATTTGTAGGTTAGTTTTCTTTGTTTTTTTTTTTTTGATTTCTTAATATTTGATTTTTCTTTTATATAATTGTGCACCTTTCTAGTGCAATTTATGTGACATGTGTCACATAATTTTTATGACATTTTATTGTTTTCTAGCAGTGATCATATAACTTTTTCCTAACCAAGTGGTCAGTTTAGTTTGTTACATTTAAAATGCATTTCAAATCAATTTTAAATCATTTTGTTTTAGATTTTGAAATTGAATTAGGATTTTTTGTAGAATTTTTTAAAGAAAAATTTTGAAGAATTTGATGAATGGATCGTAGTTTATGATCGCATTATTTGTTTTTTGTTTAAATAAAAAAATATCTGTTCAATGAAAATGCCATAAAATGTTATTAAGTCATATGGCTTGTGTTCCATAGGCAATAAAACTATGAATTTATCTGGTTTTTTCAAAATCGCCGGCTGATCATATATTTATGATAGTTTCGTTTGATTTTGTAACAAAATTGAACAATTATCTCGTGTTAACATTTAAACAATTCTTCCCTAAAAAAAATATCAACTGCTACCTAAGTGGCACCTAAGAAACACTGTACAATTAAGCTGTTCAGCGGTATATAGAAAAGAACTCAATATTTTTCCGTTTGCATATAAAAAAAAATTAATAAGAAATTTGTAATCAAGCGTGGACAACAATTCTTTAACGATCTGATAAAAAAGTTTTTATTCAATATCAAAAATTTTGAAGAAAAAAGTTAAATACTCCGAGCTCCAATTAAATTTTCAAAAGATTTCCGCGCCGACTTCACTTTATCCCATCGCCGTCACGTTTCATATTAGTAACATTTTAACGTAATTTTTTCCGCGAAATAATTTTTTTACTAACTTTTTTCCGCGATTTTTGAAAATTTTTTTTTCGAAATTTTTCTTTCTTTAATTTGTTTCAAAAAAATTTAAACCGCTACATAAAAGTCCCCTAAGAAACAGATAGAGCTTTTCAGCGATATTTAGAGAATCTTTAAAATTAATTCAATATTATTTCAATTGCATATAAACAAAAATAAAATAAAATTTGAAATCAAGTTGATTCAATGTCAAAAATTTTGAAAACAACTTAAAAACACTGAACTCCAATCAAATTTTCAATCGATTTCATCACCGAATTCACTTTTTCCAATAGGCGCCAAGTTTCATAAAAGTAAATTAAATTAAAAACTAAAAAAATTTTCCACGAAATTTTTTCAGCGAAATTATTTTTATACAAACTTTTTTTCGCCTACGTTTTTCCCGATTTTTTCCACAAATTTTTCTTAGAAAATTTTTTTTTGCAAAATGTTTCTTCCTTAAACTTTTTTCCAAAAAAAAATTTAAACCGCTACCTATATGTCTCCAAAGAAACACCCCTATGGGGAATGAGGAGTCAATTGACCTAAAAGTGACTGGTTAAAGAAGGACTTATCACAGGATTGGTATAATTTAATACTGAAGTGGGTTAAGCAGTGCCAACTGTCCTAAAATTACCAATCCTGTGACTGGTAAAGGGAGGACATACCACTTAACCAGAATGCTTATTATCAAGAAAAAGCCAGTTGGCCAGAATTTTACCCATTGGAAGCTGTTTAGTTTTCGTTTATTTTTATGCCCATCTTTGGTTAGTCCTGTGGCATGCCACTATGTGGTTTAAAGCAGGACAAATGACCCCCCCCCCCCCTATGACAAGACCATGTTAAAGTTGCCAGTTGTTTACATAGGTTAGGGTTTAGCAGGGGACCGGTCTCTGGCACGAAGGGACCGATCCTGTGGCACACGCAGGACCGTTCCAATTCCCCATAGGGACTGTACAATAGAGCTTTTCAGCGATATATAGAGAATTTTAAAAACGAATTCTATGTTATTTCGTTTGCATATAAAAACGCTAATATGAAATTTCAAATCAAATATAGAGTATGAATCTTTAATGATTGCGTAAAAAAGAATTTGATCAAATGTAAAAAAAAAAAAAAAATAATCACCGACAAGTTTTTCGTATTAGTAAATTAAATGAAAAACTAATTTTTTTTTTTTTACAAAATTTGTTTCGCTTTTTTTACTGCAAATTTTTTTTTTTTAAAAATTTTCCTGCTTTAATTTTTATGCAAATTAGTTTCCGCCAAAATCTTTTGGCGAAATTGTCCTTCCTTGCTTTCCAACAAAAAAATTTGGGTTTCTTGTACCTGTAGGGTTCAATTCTTAATCAGACTTTTTATATAAAAGAGACCGATCACCTTAAAATGGAGTTGTCATAGATGAGGGTTAATTTCCACATTTTAGTCTCCTTGTGACGTATAAGTTTGTATGCATAAATATAGATTTTCCAACAAATGGACGCGAACTTTTTCCATATCGCTATTAAATTTTATGTTGGACTTTTTAACACAATCATTTTTCCGCGAACTTATTTTTTCACGATTTTTTTTGAAATTTTTTTCCTGATATTTTTTTTTTTTTGTCATTTTTTACTCAAATTTTTTTAAACTGAATTTGAACAAAAAAAATTAATTTAAGAATGTTTTATTAAAAGTTAGTCAAACATCTTTTTAAGTGTGGCTTATAGTCTATGATTTAGAAACGACAAATTTTTAAATATATTTTTTTTTACCAAGTTCACCAAGAACAGCCGTGAAACTTTTGACATATTTTTTTACAATTTTTTTTTCCCAAAAATTGGGTCAATCCTATTTTAACAATAATCTGGCAAACATCCTCTTTTAACAAGTTTATTTTGCGTTGGACAAATTTACCAAGATTTGAATTAAGTAAACCAAAAGCTTGGCAAACTTTATAAGTTCTTTTAAAAATGTTTGCAAAAAAAAAAAAAAAAGCCTGCTTTACCAACAGTTTGGCAAAATTATTTTCAAGTACGGCTTATGGTTCTGAATGAACATTTCTTAATATAATTTTTCAAAAAAAATCGTTGGCAAGTAATTAGGAGCATTTCAACTAATAAAGTTTATTCACAAAAGTTATGCGAAAACTAGTAACATTTTAACAAGTTCTTAATTGTTTCTACTCAATTATTGAATAAATTATGTTAAACAACTTTTATAGCTTAGATGCTCCTAGTTGCTTGGCAAGGTTTTTTTTGTGTGTACGTTAATAAATGAAAATTTTACCAAGTTTTTAGTTAATTCAGCTAAAAAGCTTGAAAAATTTATCAAAAATTTTTGAAAAAAAAAAAAATTTGGTTAAAAATATTTTGCCCAATGATAGGCAAACGTGTTTTTGTGTACGGTTTAAGATTTTGAAATACAAATTTTTAAAAATGTTTAAATTTTTGTATTAATTATACGAAAATAGTTTTTCTTTGGACTTTCTACATTTTCATATATTTTGTTAGAATATTGTTTTTCCGCTCAGTGTATAATAAGGTGGGTCAATTGTTTTTGCCAAAAGACGTATAGCAAAAACGTAATCTACAAAGAATTCTAAGAAAACTTCCCCAAGAAACAATGATTTCATTCAAAAGCTCGCTCCCGGCGAGAGACATAAAAATTCACAATTTCTCATTTCTTTTCGTCATTTCTTTCAATAAATTTAATAAAACACTGAAATATTTATGTTTCTCGGCGGGAGCTAGGGTTTAATTTTAGACCCCTAGTTTCTTATGTTAATTTTCTTAAAATTTTACGAAGATTTCGTTTTTGATATACGGCTTTTGCTTTTTTTTCTCATTCGAACAATTCGACACGTCATAGTGTATAAACTGTTAATAAACTAAAGCAGACAAAACTTCTCATAGAGTAGTTTTTGTCGCCAGTATGTAATGTCTCGGTTTGAGTTAAGCCAATCATCGGACAACTGAAGATTAGGGTGATGACTATGAAACAATTGTATTGTGTCTGATGCAAATAATCAAAGTTTTTTAAAAAGCAAAAAATAAAAATCTTTTAGTTATGACAATATTATATTAGATTTTTTACTAAATATATGAAAATTTTTAATATAATTTTCTTTAAGTGTATTAAAGGTATTGAAAACAGTCTTTAACTGCTAATAATGCATAATCTTTTAAATTAATATTCATAATTTTTTATTATAAGCGTAAAATGAAAATTTTTTTATTTTTAATAAAAATTATAACAAACTTATAAGCGTAAAATATTAAGGAAAACTATAAAAAATGTTAAATGTCATGCTTGTCATCAATACTATGTCTATGAATACATTTTTCATAAAAATGCATAATTTCCTATTACTAAAAAATTTTGAAAATTTTTCGCAAGCTAGCTGGTATTGAACAGTCATTAACCATAAAATATTAAAATGAAAAAAAAATTGTCAAAGAAAACCAATCAATAATTTTTAAGCTGAAGACACTCCTTATTAGTCACGAAATATAGAAAAAAGATTTAAAGCAAATTTTGTAAAAACCCTTTTCTTGAATGAAAATGAATTGGAAAATTTTATTGATTATGATGAGCATGCATAAAAACTGCATATAATTACAAAAATACATAAAAACTCTTCAGAAAGAAAGAAAAAAAACCCTTTTGCTTTAAAGGAGTTAGAAAACCAAAATCTTCTTAAGGAGACAATTTTGCATGTTATAGTCCTAGAAAAAGGGTTGCTTGCTTGTCGGCTTTTAGAGTCTCAACAAAGTATAACACTTATAAATTGTTTGCCATATATTTTCAAAAATCTTCTAGGGTTAAAAGATTAAGCAAATTAAGCGCAAAATAGCAATTTATCGCAAAAAAATTAATTATATATGCAAACACTTTTATATTTAAGGAAACACCAAATTAGTTCAAGAAAAAGACAATCGCTAAGATAAATTTGCGAAGATGCGATTTTCTAACATATCATTGCCGTAAAAAAGGGTTCAGGATTTACATTTGTGCACTTAATTAATATTCATGCAATTAATTTTCTATTGCTGATAACAAAAAAAATTATGTCCTTTTTTGCAATATGGGAAAAAATCGAATTCCCAGGCATGTAGATCATTAAGTCCTGTTGTCCTTTTAAAAACTTGTTCCATTTTCTTTAAGAAATTAATGCAGTTTTCAGTTTTCTTGTCTCTAATTGATTTTCAATTTGTTTTACATGCAAAAAGTTATGGAAAATTTGCATAATTCTTTTTTTTTCATTAGCTGTTGTGACATTTTTACAAAAAATTTGTAATTTGTAATTAATTTTAAATTATGTAAATTTTTGTTAAACTACTAAAATATTTTGTCGTTAGTAAATCCTTTGGGAGTTACTGTTTTGAGTTTGAAAGATTTTTTTAATTAATTGCATTTTTGGGCTAGTTTTTTTAGGAAATCCTAAGATAAAGAAAAAGTTCAGTTGGGAAAATATTTTGATTTCAAATAATTTTGAAATTTAAAAGAAAATTAATTAATGATCTAAAAGACTGCATCAGAGT
>CM037852.1:17940343-18281774 GCA_021234595.1 Delia radicum | reverse complement strand
GTGATAAGAATTTGTTGTGCTCCAGTCATTCAGTAGGTAATCAATAACTTCGTGTAATTTGAATATCTTAATAAACAAAAATATTGACAAAACAAGTCAGGATTAGGTAAATACAAAAATTATAAATACAAATAAAAATTATTTGTATAATTGATAAATATGATAAAAATTATTAAAAGTTTAACAACCCTAATCGACTTATGTTATACACAGATTTAATTTTCTTAAAGAAAGAAACATTTAGAAATTTATAACAGTTTTTGATTTAATCTCTTTTGTTTGTGTTTTTTTTTTTAATATATAATTTCTGACAGCTGTCAATATTTTGAGGAACTAAAACTCACACAATGAGCAAAGAAAAAGTTATGAGAAAATAATAATTCCAAAGATGACCTGAAAACTAGATTAACAAAAAATATTTTCACACTTTCTTTAAAATCCCATAACTAAAAAAATATTTAATTGTTTGTATTCTGACAATTAAATAAAACAAAATTTAAAATTTCAACAAAAAAAACTGATGTTCTACTTTAAAGGATTACATTGTGTAATTGTTGCACTAAAAAAGGATTAAGTGACAATTGTAAGACAACTAAAATTTTTGACAAACAAGATGTGTTTGTTGCAATGTGGTCACCCAACCCTTTAAAGGGATTGTTGGTTGTAAAAAAAAAACCTAGAGAAATTATTATTTTTTTAAGTTTTTTCTATAATTGGCTAGCTTATGTTTTTAAAGCGTAACGGGATAGTGTTGTCACATTGTCTTGTCATCATGACATATCAATACAAGGAAACATGTCAAAATATTTGTAAAACATTGAGTATCTAAAATGTTTATATGTTCAGGATTACAAGAAAAGTTTTTGTTTTTTTTTTTCTATTTTTAGTTTATGTATCCTGTGATAAAGGTAAGGGGTTAAGGAGTAACTGTGGCTTTTCCTTATAAACAGGTTTTATGTATACAGACTTGTTAAACTTTTTGACATTTCAAAGACTGTTAAAATATAAATCTTTAAAAAGGATATTTTAACTTGGGTCAAGAAAAGAAAAAAGTGAAATTTTTAAAATTAACAAGACATACAAAATGCAAATGCCATTTAAAAGCAATTATGTATGAAACTGGTGGTGAAAACATGAAAATTGTTAGTAATACTCTCTGAAAAAAATGTTTTTTTAAATTCTCCATTATAAAATAACATTTTGTTTAATTTTACACAAAATGCCTAAAATTAAACACAGAATGTGTAATAAATTTAAATACACATTATAATACAAAAGACACACGCCAACCTAATATTTTTGAGTTTTTGATTTAAAAATTACTCTATTACCCAACATTACACTTAAAGTGTGTAAATGTACAACAATTTTCGGTAGTAAAATATTTTACTTTTGAATATAAAAAAAATAGTATATAACGTATGTGGCGGTAATAAAATATTTTATATTTAAATAATAAAAAAAAAAAATAGTATATAACTTATGGAGCATCTTGTGTAATTTTGCACAAAATGCCTATATTTAAACACAGAAAGGATAATATTTTTTAATACACATTACTATAGCAAAAATACACAAAACAAGTATTTATACATTGAATTAGAATTTAGAATTACACATCTTGTAAAGCTTCTTCATTAACAAATATTAAACAAGAAGTGTACAAATGCACAACAATTTGCTGTAATAAAATACTTGACATTTGATTATTTTGAAAATAATACTTAAATTAAAAACACAATAAACAAATTAGCTACTAAAATAATCACCTCTGTCCTATGTTTCACATTTTTTTTTTTTTTTTTTCGTTAGACCAACACTCAGGAGATGCCCCCTATAATGCAATACATTGTGTTGATATCAGGAAATTAGGTTATGGGGAGGAGGAAAGAGGGAGTAGTGTTTGTGAATATATGATTTGAATTTCGCTACATTGTAAGTGACAGTGAAAATGAAATCAATACGAATTTTTTGATGCTTTGGAATTCACAAACCTATTTTTTCGCTTTACTTTCCATTAGAAAGTTAAAGGAAAGCACTTTTATCCGTACAAAAGTTTTTTAAAATTCATAAGACTGCTTCATGAATTAAAATTTAGCTTTCTGACAGAAAACATGTTTTCGAAAATATTTCGAATATTTGTATGAAATTTTATACATTTTTGGGAATTAGAAAGCACCAAATTTTAATTTCATCTATTTTTTAAATTCAATCGTATTCAAAAAGTAAATAAACACAGGATATGGGCGAAGAATACAATTTCAAAATCTACGAATTCTTCTATAAGAATCTGATACTTATCTATAAAACATTTTATATCTGACAATGGGAAAAAGTATTCAGAATAAACTTAAAAGCCACCAAAAGAAAATCCCAAATTATAAAACTTTTTCTGTAGAAATAGTAATTTTAACCTGAGAATTTTTCTGCGGATAAAAATTTTTAAAGTTTGAGAATTTTTTTTAGGAAAAAATCACTAGAATTTCAGGCTTTTTCATAAAAAAAAATTTTCAGAATCAGAGATTATTTGAGCAATAAAAAATATCTAGAATCTGAGACTTTAACTACAGGAAAAAATATTCAGAATGTAAGTATTTTTCTAAAGCGGAATTGATAAAAATCTGAGACTTTTCTTTAAGAAAAAGTCATAAAGAAGTTCCTAGAAAGAAAATTGTTCAGAATCGGAGGTTAATTGGTAAAATACTTTTTCGGTACCAAAAAATCTTAAAAATTTAAGACTTTTTCTATATGTTTTCTACAAAAAAGTTCTCACAATATGAGGTTTTTTAAGCAGAAAAACTCTTTAGAATCTAGATTATTTTCTATCGGATGAAGCGTTTAGAATCTGCAATTTTTCCTATAGGATAAAGTCCTCTAAATACTTTTTCTATGTAAAAAAAACCGTTACGACTTCTAAAAAAAGTTTTCGAAAACTGAGGTCTACAGTAAAAAATTTGGCGAATCTGAGTTATCTTCAGAATATTGTTGTATAATTTTTTTTAAATAATATATTTTTGTGATATTCTTACGCTTTAAAACTGTAAAAATACACATAATTTCCGAAAATTGTTTACAATGTAAATATACATATTTTGTATGTAATTAAATGTTGTATAATATATATAATTAGTTTTTACACACTCGGAGTAAATTCACCCAATTTGTTGCAGGAATTCAGCTTTTACCATAAGTTGAGTAAATTTACGCAAAAATGTGAGTATTTTAATGCTTTAAAATAGTAAAATTATACATAATTTCACAACCTGGTATACAATGTTAATATACATATTTTGTGTGTAATCAACTTACGCAAAATGTGTAATTATTTGTTTTAGCACATTTAAAGTAAATTTATTCAATTCATAGTAGGAGTACAGTTTCTTACTATACGTTGAGTAAATTTACATGAAAATAAATGTATGATTACGCTTTAAAATGGCAATGTTAAATATAATTTCTAAAAATTGTGTACAATGTAAATATACACAGGTTGCGTGTAATTCAATTGCGCATAATGTATTACATATTATTTATTTATTTTAAATTTAGCAGCTGCTGTAGAGTTTTATATCATAATTTACACAAAAATATAAGTATTTACACATTTTTTTTTTTTATTTTCGCATTATGTGTGTAAATATTTAATTTATGCACTCTGAGTAAATCTATCAAATTTTTAGTAGAACTAGAGTTTTAACTATGATTTGTGTAAGTTTAAAAAAATTAATATGGTGAACTATAAGATAGTTATGAATTCTGTTTCATGAGATTTTATGAAAAGTTTAATCATGTTAATGAAAACTTCATAGAGATGACCATTTCTTAAAAATTTTCGTTTTCTTTAAGATATTGATGAATTTAATCATAAAATTTATGAAATTTTGTTTCAATTCAATCAATGAAACTTTTTATTAAAGTATTATAGTAATTAAAAAAGACGTTCAAGTGTTGGGCGCCATTTTTTTATAAATACAAGTTCAAAGTCCTCAAAACTCGGTAGACCTTTTTGGGATTTAAAATTTGCCTGTTAGGTTAGGGGTTAGGTTAGGTCGAAAAGAGGATTTGGAGAAGGGAAATACTTCCCTAAACCGACTCAAGTCCCTGAGGACTTACACTTAAGCCAGAATGTCGGCTTGTTGTGCGCTCTAAACAATCGGTTCTATGTCCTATGTCACCTTACTATCCCAGGAACTCCGTCGCACTGACGAAACTCCTCAACTTCTTCCATCCTATGCCCCTAAGATCCCCCAATGTGGATATTGGGTCACTGGATAGTATTTCGACCCGGATCCCGGCAAATGCCGGGCATTCACAGAGATAGTGTTCCAAGGTCTCCTCGTCTTCCCCACAGGAACTGCACACTTCTGAGTCCGCCCTACCAATACGGTGGAGATGGGCCCTAAGTGTCGAGTGTCCCGAGAGGATTTCCATCAAAAGACTCAGTTCCTTCCTACTGAGATTCAGAATTTCCCTTGTCTTGTCCTTGTCCGGGTTGCCCCAGAGAATATTTGCAGTCCTGCCAACACCTGCATTTTCCCAGATGGTCCTATGCATGGTGTCAGCCCAGTGCACCAGCTCCGCCTTGAGAGCTCGAAAAGATTTAGCGTTCTCCAAAGTGACTAATTCCAGGGAAGATGCTCCCCTAGCCAAATCATTAGCCACTTCGTTCCCCGCTATACCACAGTGTCCCGGCACCCATATAATCTCAATGCGTCCCCGTGAAGAGAAACCGTTAACTTGCCTGTTAACAAATATTTATAATTTATGCCTAAAACACAAATAGAAATAAATTTAAATTCGATCTTATTACTTGATATACAAATTGTATAAAAATGACAAAATAAAGATGACCTTTTGAGGGAAAAAGTATAATAAATTTAAATTGAATCTAGCAAATAAAGATTCAATTTTCTTTGTGTAACAAAAAACATAATCCTCTTAGAAAATATTAAAATATATAGATTTAATAATGGAATATTTGCGTAATAAATAATAGAATACAAGTAGAGAAACGCGGTATTTCAAAGAAGGTCAAATTAAACATCCCTTCTGGCAGGAATTAAGAATATGTATGCAAAAATTTATATTTATGCAATCGACAAAAATATTGTAATAATCCTAAAAGGATAAGAAACCTTTCAAGAAAATATAAAAATATTGTAAAATGTACATTTTATTCAAAATGCACTCTGTTGTAATTTTTTTCGTATGGTACGAGCTACTGCCTAAATGTTTGACCATTGTAAGGACATTATAAGGACACTGTTGGTAGAATAACAAATACAAGTATCCAGCCGAGCGGTGTGGTTTTTAATCTTCTACTTTACTTAGGTTTAATAAAAACAACTATTTTTTCTTCATCTTCTTTCTCTGGTAGTTTAAACCTTACTTATAATACAATCTTATAATGACAGCTGTCATCTTTTATTTTTATATAACAGCCTTTGGTTATACAACCCATGTAAGCTATGTCCAGCCAGTCAGTCCGTGAGTTATCTAGTTCACTTTTCAGCTATTTTGCAATTTTAATGCTTCTTATCTCTGCTTGATTGCATTTCTTTAGAGTGCAAAAAAAATTGTTGAAAATTTTGTCACATAATTTTGTAAATAATTTTTGGTATTTCATGCTTATTTTCATAAACTATGGTCTAGTTTAATTTGCTATTCTTTTCCAAAATTGTATTTCTTTTTTTTTAAGCCGCTAATGGAACGTGCTTTATTATAGCATGGTTTTCATCTTGTCTTTGGTTTGTGCTCAAAATAATTCGTTATGCTACAATTCTTTTATTGGTTTATAGTTTCGTATTTCAAATTTTTAAAAACTGACCAAAGAGTACCTACTGATGATGAGTTGTATTCCAGGACAAATTGAATTTAATGATTTGTGTGTTTTTGTACACATCAAAAAAATCTCATCAAGGAAAACTCTTAAAAATAATTTTCACTTTGGATCACAAAGACCTGAAGCGGTAAAGTGCCAGCAATAGGTTATCAACACTAAGATTCATTCATTTACTTCTACAATTTTTTGAAAAATATTTCACAATCTATTGCAACCGTTAACTAATGTTCGTCAGAATAGATATCCGGAAATTGGAATAACATACAATTGATAACTTTTCTGTAATATCCCTGTAAAATAAGGATATTATGACCGTTTGTGTAATTTTACACAAAACGCCTAAATTTAAACAGAGAATGTGGAAAGTTCTTGAATACATAATGGTGTGTATATAAAACTATAACCGCTGACTAATGCCCGTCAGAAAAGACCACTGGACATAGAAAGCATATACAATTTATAACTTTTATGTACAATCCTTTTAACATAATCAAGATGATTAATTAAACACACAAAACGTCTAAATTTAAACACATAATGTTTAAAATTACTAAATACACATAGTGATAACAAAAAAAATATTAATACAGTTTTTTTTATTAAAGACTAAATTTACAAAAAAAAACTCATGGAAGAAAAAATTTCGCGAAAAAAATTTTGGTGAAAACTTCAAATTCTGAGGACTTTTTCCTATAAAAAAATATTCAGATTCTGAGTTTTTTCTTGGTGAACAACTTCAGATACTGAAACCTTTTACTGTAGACAAAAACTTTTGAAGCTATTTATAAAAACTCCATCAAAACTAGGAAACTTTTGTTAAAAAAACTCTAATACCCTGTTTTTAGATGACGCTTTTTTTTCACACGAACGAAAAAACAAAAACAAAATACATGCAAAACAAAAACAAAATGCATGTAGTCACTCATTCGTGTAGCGGCGAACGTCTAGTAAAAACCAGTGATTAATCTGAAACTTTTTCTATTGGAGAAAGTGTTTTAACTGTGAGACCTTTTCTATAGAAAAAAGTCTTTTAAAGCTGATAATGTTTTCCAATGAAAATGTTCTCAGAATCGCAGACCATTTCTAGCTTTTTAATGAAACTTATTCACTGTTTTTTTTCATAAAATTCTAAAAAAAACTTGCTTTAATTTAATGAAAAGTTTCAATGAACGAGTTCCAGTGCAACTTCATTGCTTCTATGCAAAAATTAATAATATCATGTAGATAATGCTCTCAGTGTATAGGAAAAATTCGTTACTGTTACTTTTTCTATCGAAAAAGGCCTCACAAATTGAAGTTTTTTTTTCTATAATACCCAGATTTTGAAAAATTTTCATATAATTTTCCTTAACTTTGAGACTTTTTTTTAGAATAAAGTCTTTAGGATCTGAGAAATTTCTTATAGCAATTAATCTTTTGAATCGAAGATTTTTTCCACTGATAAAGCTCGTTAGAAACAGAGTCAATTTTTATATAAAAAAAATACCTTCTAGTCCACACAACGTGCGATTTTCTATTAGAAAAAGATCTCAGAAGTCGAAACTTTTGCATAATATTCTCGGAACGTGTGGTTTTTATTAACAGGAAAATCTATTGGCAAATATTAATCTTAGATATTATTATGTCATGTTTTTCTTAATAGCATATTATAAAAATATTGTAATTCTTTTATTTTTCGGCTGTACGTTGCATTTTTTTGTATTTTTACACACAAAAAGTATTAAATTACACATAATTTAAAAAAATATGTAAATATAAAGATTGTATGTGTAATACACAGTCTCGGAATAAATTTACTCAATTTACCAACTCTAAGATTGCAGTACCCTCTGCGATAAGTGTAATTATTTGACTTACACATTCAAAGTAAATGTGCACAATTCATAGTAGGAGCACCGTTTCCAACGGTAGTTGGGTAAATTTAATAAGAATTTAATTAGCCTGCTGTTCATTAGGTTGATTTTATGAAAATAGTTGAGCAGAAGGAGGCAATGGGGTGTAGTTTTTATACAAATTTAATTTTCTCTGTTTAAATCCTACAGAGAAGTGCTATGAGGGCCGTTGAACTAATGAATGAATATCCAAAGTAATGCGTTGTGAACTGTAATTAAGTTTTATTTAAATTTACCCAACCTATATATCTGGTCGATCTTGAATTTAGGTAAAATTACTCCGATTGTGTAAATATAATAATAGCACACATTATGTGCATTTTAATTACACAAAAAGTGTTTATATTTACACAATTTTCAGAAATTTGTATATTTACACATCATCATCAAAAATGTGTACACAATTTTTATAAATTTTGTGTAATTTCAACTTTTTTGTGCGTCAAAGTACAAAAAATATGGTAAGCAAATTTACCCCGAGTAAAAAGATAAAATAATTATGCACATCGGAATTGTCAATAAAAATATATGTTAAAAATTTTTGATTAGGACTCTCTATTACATATACGAGATTTCTCTTGTTAGTTCGACGTTGGACTGATGTGTTTTCGCGGTTTTATCTTATGTTTAAGGAAAGTTGTATTTCAAATTGAAGATATTTGAAAAACCTTTCCAGTTATATACAAAAGCTGCATAATCGTACTATATTTGTAATATTATATATAAAAAAAAACATGTAAATTGAGAGTTTTACATGGGTGAGGTATGGGCAAGTTAGCGTCGTCTAACTTAAGGGTTGGGGTGTTTTGGATTATTCGATATTCCAGTTGGCTTGGATCGGGCCAGAATTCGGACTGTGTTACGAAATATAATTAAGGTCGACATTTCCGTCTTTAATTTTCTTAGTTTTCCTGATTTGAAATTATTAAATATGGTCACCTTATATATATCCTAAAATGATATTAAACTTTTTTAAATAAGTTTTATTCAAGTGATTTTGAGCTTTTTTTTATTCCTTTGGTTGTGTAAATTGTAAAATAACGTTTATTTTTAATATATAAAAAAAAATAATTATACCTCTGGCACACGACAAACTAAAAAAAAATTTTGAAAATGAAAGTTCTTTCAAAAACCTATATAAAATTTTAAAATTTTATTATAAAATGTAATTATTATAATGTTCAAATTATAATTACTTACAAGATTACTAAAACATGTAATGTTTAGTTGTTTTAAATTCAAACCAAAAAAAAAGGATCGATTACATTATACAAATAATGTGACACGCATCAAACTTGAAACAATATCAGTAAAAGGACACTTTTTTTTAAACTATAGAAGCCAGCCTGTAAATATTTATTTAACTAAAGGAATTTATATAAAAAAAAAACGATCAATGTGTCATGTGTTTACACGACTATTTGCCCAGGGGTAGTCCTTGTATTAATGTTTATATGCACCCACAATTAAAGAATGAGTTTTTTACTATCAAAAAAAGGACGATACAGCGTTATATAATTATTTAAACAATCCTGCAACTAATTGCATTAAATTGAAACTGCATTATTTTGAAAAAAATTTTACTTTTTTCCAAAAACAAAGAGGGTGGTGGTTATTTTAAAAAACAATTTGACCATATGTTGCCAGTTTTAATAGTTTTTAAATATTTTTATTTTATCTTAAATGTTTTATTGAACTTTGTCGTTATATTTTGATAAAAAAAAAGGAATAGATGTACGATTTTCAATTTTTTCAATACTATTAAGTGGTTGTTTTTTCTAGTTGTGTAAAAGAACTAAATAAAGTAATTTTGTCATTAAAATTACATTAAAAAATAAACAGTTTTTTTTAATACAGTTTTGTAATAATGATGTAATTAGGAAACAATATTTTTTAATAGTGAGCCCCAGTAGGCTAATTGGTAGCATGCTGGCTTATCAGTGCGGTGGTCGTGGGTTCGATTCTCACCAGAGGCACTGGTCTGTTTTCGCTACAACGCGCCGAAAGCCATAGTAGCTAGTGCTCGGTTAGGGTAATAATTTGTAATTATATGATTATTAATTAATAAAATAAAAAATAATAAAAATATTTTTTAATATAAATAACAAAAATTATATTAACCCTTTAAAGATGGACTTATCACAGGACTGGTATAATTTAATACTGAAGTGGGTTAAGCAGTGTAAATTGTCCTAAAATTACCAATACTGTGACATACGAAAATTGACCTAAAATAATCTGGACTGCTGGAAAAGGACTTATCGCAGGACTAGTATTATTAACAATTGATGTGAGTTATGTAGTGTAAGTTGATCTAAAAAGAATAGTTTGTGACTGGTAGAAGTAGGACATATCACCTAACTGGTATACATATTGACTTGAAAAAGCCATTGAGTTAGAAATTTATTGTTTCATTCTCTACCATTTTTTACATTACAAATTATTAAATTTTACGACATGTCCCTTTCAGGATAGTCATGTGGTTAGTCCGTTTTGGTTATTCCTCCGATATGTCCTTTTGCGACAGTCTTGTGGTAAGCCCATCTTTGGTTAGTCCTGTAGCATGCAATATGTGGTTTAAAGCAGGACAAATGACCCCCTCCTACTCCAAGCCCATGTTAAAGTTGCCAGTTGTTTACATAGGGTAGGCTTTAGCAGAGGACCGGTCTCTGATACGAAAGGACCGATCCTGTGGTACACGCATGACCGGTCTCATTTCCCATAGGGAAGTCACTTAAGGCAATTATATTTCAGCATTTAGTTGCAAATGATATTTTCTAAATTTCAATATAAAAGTTACCACTTTTATGAAACATTTGTCATTAATTTATGAAACATTTGTCATAAATTTTTATGAAACTTTTCATCATATTTATGAAAACGATTTATTAAACAATATCATCAATATGATGAAACTTTTTTGTCTGAGTGTAGTAATCCAATTTTTGGTTGTTTGATTTCGCGAAATCAAACAAAGAAAAAAATCTTATGTAATGTATTTAATTTCACAATATTATGATCCTAACAATCATAAATCTTATTCTGACTGATCATATTATGATTACTAAGGCCGATTTTATCATCATCTAGAATCATAATGATTATGAGGAGCATACTTATTATGATTGCTACGTGTTTCAACCAAAATATGATGCTCTTAAACTCTCAATATATGTTCATATATACTCATAAATGATCATGTGAGAACATATATGATTCTGTATGTCTATATAGCTTTATTTGAGATCAGATATGATTATATGTGGCCATATAACCTCAAATTTGATATTAGACTATATATGGCACCCACATATCGCTCATTTACTAAAAGACCGTCATAAGTCAAAAACGCGATTTTTGAGTTAATGATGCAGATTTATTAGTTATATCATGCTTCATGTTGTGTAAAAATTTCATATTAATATCATGTATACTTTTCGAGCTAGAGGAGAATATTTTTTTATTTTTTCTGGAAAGTGGGTACAAAGAGTATATGCTTTATAGAGAAAATCTGGTACTCACGCGTCTCTGGATTATTAGCAAATTCACACACAACTCTCACTAAGAGAAAAATACAGTAAAAACCTTATTTATTAAAAACATGACCAACTTAATAGAGAAAGGGTTGAGCGAGGCAGATATGGATTGGAAACTTTAAACGCGTTTTCTTCAAAATCGTGTTTTTTGAGTTATATCATTATTATTTGATAGCGAATTATTATTAAATTCGCACACAACTCTCACTAAGAGAAAAATCGAGTAAAAACCCTATTTATAAAAAACGTGACCAACTAAATAGAGAAAGGGTTGAGCGAGGCAGATATGGATAGGAAACTTTAAACGCGTTTTCTGCAAAATCGTGTTTTTTGAGTTATATCATTATTATTCGATAGCGAATTATTATTAAATTCGCACACAACTCTCACTATGAGAAAAATGCAGTAAAAAACGCTATTTATTAAAAAACGTGACCAAACAAATAGAGAAATGGTTGAGCGAGGCAGGTATGGATTGAAAACTTTAGACGCGTTTTCTGCAAAATCGTGTTTTTTGAGTTATATCAGTATTTTAGTAAATGAGCGATATTGTCATATGTAAGGGCATATATTATTATATAAGTTCATATACAATCCATTCTTAACTTGGGTACATAGAAAATTTTCAAATAAAAATATTTCTTAAAAAATATGAAAGAAATATTTATAGCAAAATGTTGTAAAAAAAAAATGTATGCTAAACATTTATTAAAATATATTTTTTTTCATTATTTTATTAACAAAATGTCAAAATTAAGATGTGTGGAAAAAAATTAAGGTTTCTTTTTGTTAATTTTGAATACAAAAAAAAAACCAAATATTTTCTAAAAATCCTCCAAGTATGGGAATTTTGTTCATTTTATGCATCACTTCATTTTTGATGGAAAAACTTCAAAAAATTCAATATTTTTACGACACATTGAAGATGATTTACTCAAAATGCATCACTTAAAAAAAAGAAATCACGGATTTACAAAATAATGTTGAATACAGGAAATGGGGATGGATGCAACAGACTCATGTTGCATATCTCTAAATAGGGTGTTAAGCTTCAACAAAATTTTAATTTTTCTGTGTTTAATAATAAGGATTTTTTAAGGATTACGGTCTAGTTTTTCATGTTTATTAAATTCTGGGTGATTTTGTGTTATTTTTTGAGAGTTTTGTTATTCCTATTTTTTATAAATTTTGTTGGTTTGTAAATTTTGCGTTGTAATATCCGTTGTGTTAATATTGTAAGGTTATTATAAGATTAATTTGCAATGGCTTTTGTCCTTGTGCAATTTTTTTGTTTTTTCATAAGGATTATATACACTTCAACGAATAATTTTTGCCAAATAGTATTGACTTAATTTAATGTAATTATAAGAGGTTAGCTTGAAAACATAGTATGTATATGGGGGTAATATATGTTCAAAAATATCCTTAGGCTAGTATTATAGATTTTACTAGAATTGTATTTCAATTACAAATATATTTAGCTTATATATTTACAAAGCGAATTTTCTATAGCCAAACGAAAAATACAAATTTTAAACATTTTATCCGCATGAGTAAGGACTTAAAGTACAGCCACTTGGTTTCGATAATGAAGGTAGAAATTTAAGCATGTTCTTTAA
The DNA here is from genome assembly GCA_021234595.1 of Delia radicum. NCBI lineage: Eukaryota > Metazoa > Arthropoda > Insecta > Diptera > Anthomyiidae > Delia > Delia radicum. The sequence goes on along the minus strand of CM037852.1, from coordinate 18,268,885 downwards.
TATTTACTATGCCATTTCGATTTTATTATAATATGATCCTTATGATAATAAATATGATAGATTTTATCATAATATGATACATTAGATAATAAATAGGATAAATTGTATCATAATATTACTTAATGGCAATAAATATATTTCTAATTGCTCATCTTTTGATAAATGCGGCTGATATTATGATAATTACGAATCATATTATGATCATTACAACCATATTAACTTAATTTCTTTATCCCCGTCATAATATGATGCTCTTAAAACTTATTGTTCCTTAGAGTGTAAAAATCATTAGATATCCAAAACCTATTGTCAATATTTAGAGAATTCCATATGACATTTTCTTATAACTGTCATATTGTTTTCAAAACATCAAAGGATTATCAATATTTTAACAAAATTATTGCTTAGAGAAATGTTTAACAAAATCCAAAACTAATTTCAAGGTTCATTAAAAATTTACAAGGATAACAAAAAAAATAAGATAAAATTCTCCTTTAAAGGAATAACAGTTAACCCCAGGATGCTTTTACAAGGCTTACCATAACTAACAAGGATCTAATTACTATGACATGTTCAAATGATTGATACAAACTGACATAATTCCATCACAAATGTAAGAAAGAAAAACACATTATAAGAAAATAGCTAACTTTAAGGACCCAGAAAATAAAAAAAGAGTTAAAGTTAGTCAGTCACCCTGACGATGACATATAGACCAGATAGAACAAAATTTGTTTGACTGTCAAATTGACAGCATGCATAATTAGATGTAGATCCTTTGAGAAAAAATTCTATAAAAAAATAATTTATTAAACATTAAGAAAATTGTAAAAAAAAATCTCTGGGTTACATAGTTTTTTTTTCATGATCTAAGTAATTTGTCTGGCTTTTATTTTGTAGAGTTATAGGCAACCCTTTTTGTCTTAGGGGGTTGTCTTACAATAGGTATGTCATAATATTTTCAATTATAAGTTTTCTATTTTGTTACAATTTTTTTTTCCGTTGATGAGTTAAATATGCAAATTTTATATTTTACATTATCATATTTTTATTCAAATTCTTTAATGTATTTTACGTAAAATGGATTTAAAGTATTAATAAATAATTTTTTGGAATTGTTTGTTAAAGAAAAGAAAAATGAGGCGTGGAAATATAACATCATGTAATCATTTATTTTGACATTTTGCACAGAAATTTATAAAATATTGAAAAGTTATATTGAAAAATTACATTTTGGGTGGTTTAAAGTAAAATGTAGAGTATCAAAATGTATGATACATGTATTTAAATAGAATAACAATTATCTACAAAAAGAGAGGTTGTCACAAATTGTATTAAAGAATATTGATGGATATAGAAAATCAAATTTATTGAGGAAACAAACTGACAAAATCAAACTGAATTAAATTTTACAGGTTTCAATGAAATTAAAAAAACAAAACATCAAAAAAGATTATACCTTATTTGATATACAGGGAATTCAGAAAAAATGTTCCCTCACTCAGCTGTGATTTTTCGTGTTTTTTTTAAGCAACCCGTAAAATTCAAATTGTTTTATAAAATAATAATGGGTGATTAAAAAATATCAGTATTGTTTATTAATTTAGCAATTCTATTTCAAAAATTTTTTAAAGTGACCTACATCAATTACCCCCGTTAAAGATATTTTTTGGGCTTCCGGAATAGGACCTATACAATTTTGATAATGGATTCGATAGCTCTATGTCCGGACTATAAAGTGGTGCTCTAGGTTTTTATCAATTTTCACCCCAATTTTTTTTCCTAGCGCAAAAACCAATATTACTTTCGGAGTGGTTTTTTCGGACTTCGCGAATGGGTACCATTCAAAATATTTAATAAAATAAAAAGTGATTAATAAATATCAGTATCGTTTATTGATTTAGCAGTTATATTACAAAAATTGTTGAAAGTGACCTTCATTTACATCAATTACCCGTTGAAGACGTTTTGAAAAAGAATTAACTGTATTGACAAGCATACTAATAGGAATTCTTCTTATCTCCTCAGTTATAGCAAGTGTTTTCGGAACTGTTACATAAATATCCCCATAAGAAGAAATCACATGGATTTAGGTCCGGTGAGTACGGTGGCCAAAGAAACCCTTTTTGGTGACGTTGGACATAGAGGTTCGATATAACCTTTTCATCAAATTTTTCAGCCCAATAATCTAGAACAATGTTAGCGGTATGTGGTCGAGCACCATATTGCATTATCCAAGCGTTTTCAATCTTTCTTCTAGCTTCCAAAAAAGGTACAAAGTAATGTTGTAGCAATTCTAAATATCTTTCCGACGTAACGTTTTCTCTAAGAACCTAAAAAAAAATGTACCTTAGATGACAAAGCACACCACAGAGTGATTCTCTGTGGAAACAGAGGCGATGGATTTAAATGATGTGGGTTTTCATCGGTCCAGTACCTCTGATTTTGCTTGTTGCAATATCCTGACAGGTAAAAGTGGGCTTCTTCCGTGAACCAAATATCATCCAGGACATCAATCTGTTCCTCATCATTAATTAGGTCAAGCAAGATATGTGCAGACTCAAGCCTATTCCTCTTGGCCAAATCGCACAGCATTTGAACAGGGTGGATTTTGTACGCCTTCATTTAAGCTTCTTGTGCAATATGGTATGTACCGACGTTTTTCCTATGTTTTCATGTTGTGCAGCTGCTTTAATGGACTGATCAGGTTCTTGAACAAAAAAATCTTGAATTTTCATAACATTCTCTTCAGTAGTTGCTGTTACCTTACTGCCACTATTGCCTTTATGTTGATTTATCAGATTTCCCTTCAATCCAAATTTCTTAACCATTTTCCGAATTGACTTTTTCATGGAGCGTAGATATGAAATTTTTCTTGGATTGCCCAGATCACATTTTCAATATTTCCTTGTAGTTCATAATATTTTTGAACTATAAATTGTTGTTACTCAATGGAAAACATTTTAAAGATTTTTTAATTTCTTTCTTTATATATTTATAACTCTGACTTTTTATTTATATTTTTATTTTCATATTTGAATCATTCTTTACATTTTATAAAATAGTTTGAAGTTTACGGGTTGCTTTAAAAAATAAAACAAAAAATCACAACTGAGTGAGGGAACATTTTTTCTGAATTCCCTGTAGATCGATATTTAATCTTATCCTATTTCATCCCAAAATTAATGTATCCAGTAATATTTAATTAGATCCCTAACATACATTATGTATCTCAAAAAACTAAATCCAAAAAGATAAGTAATTTTTGGTGGATCTAACTAGATATTTTGAGATTAAATTAGATCTAATTAAATCCAATAAAATATTTAACTTTGAATAAAATTTAAAACAAAAAAAAATTGTTCAAAATATTAAAAAAATTCTCATCCGGCTCATATATAATTATATATGGGGTTATATAAAAATATACAATTATATCTTAAACGCATAGAAAATATCAGTTAATGGTTTCGGACCATATATGTCATATCTTAAACAAAATTGTTAATATTTTGTCCTAATATAAACTCTTGCATAATTATATTATATTATTTAATATCATATGTTTTACTTTTAAATTTTAAAAATTAAAACCAAAAGTTTATTTTTCGATCTTTTATCATACATTATGATGTGAGCAAGATTATTCGAGTTCAAGATCATTTGTTTTTTGTTAAACAAAAAATCGTGCAATATTTATTTATTACTCAAAAAAGTTTTTGCCCGCTTTCTTATAGCAGACTTTATCTACTGACAGGTCCTTACATGTTTCATTTCGCGTCACCGAAAATCATCAGAGAACCAATGTAGAAGGGCTAGAATTATTCTACCCAAATTTTGAAGGAAAAAGATCAACGCTTTACCCGTATTGTTATATTTACTCGATGAGAAGTAAAAAACAAAATTGGAAGAATTGAACTAATTCAAATCAAAAATAAAACATTTTTAAGTCAGTAGATAAAGTCTGCTTTAAGAAAGCGGGCAAAAACTTTTTTGAGTAATAAATAAATATTGCACGGTTTTTTGTTTAACAAAAAACAAATGATCTTGAACTCGAATAATCTTGCTCACATCATAATTTAATATCATATATAATTATATCTTAAGTTTTATTAAACATATGACACCATATATAAGCATATTTGAGATCACACAAACAAAATATTTTTTATAGGACAGTGTATATTATTAGATCTTAAAAAATATAGCTTTTATCTCACTATATGTAATTATTAGGGCTGGTCGATTTGTAGGGAGGCAAAAAAATCACTCGACGTACAAGGAAAATCGTATTCTAGGGAACAAAATAAGAAACTTTGCCAAAGGAACCATACCTCTAAAACGAATTCTTATGTCCCGACTTTTGACCCGTAGGGTCAAATTTTGATAAAGCCCACTTTGATATTTCAGAAAATAGGAGGAATCTCTCCAAGATTATGAGAGCTACTTCTTCTCCGGGAGACGCGCTAGCAGATTAATGCATAGATCATCATTCTAGGTGACCGTTAAGGGGTTAAAATTTAAGTTGAAATAGGGCCTTTTTAGCCGTGTTTTTATAGCAAAATATACAAATCTTGGGATAGAGGTATTTCAGAAACTAGGAGGAGTCTTTTCAAGATTAGGGTCTCTATTTCTTCTCCGGAAGACGCTCTAGCAGATGAATGTATAAATTATATTCGATTGGGTTGGATTCGATTGGGTCACTCTAAATGGGTCAAAGTGGGATTTTTCAAAATTTGACCCTACGGGTCAAAAGTCGGGACATCACAATTCGTTTTAGAGGTATGGTTCCTTCGGCAAAGTTTCTTATTTTGATCCCTAGAATACGATTTTTCTTGTACGTTGAGCGATTTTTATATCGACCCGACCTAATAATTATATATTATGTTATATTTGAGAATGTAATATTATATATGACAATAGATCTAGCATATATACTATACATAATATATATGTAGTGTCCTACCGAACAGTTCGGCCAGAAAATGCATTTGGTCTGTATTCGGTATTTTAAAGCATTATCGACAAATTTGGCGGATGGAAAAATGTTTAATGGGCTGCTATTTTGAGTGTCAGATTTGAAGAAAAGTCTGTAGTTAAGCAATGAATTCACTGTTCGGCCTCAGAAAGTTCGGCCAAATTGAAAATAGTTCGGCGGCCGAACTTTTAACTTTATAGCTAAACTTCGGCATTTCTCTTAAATTTTATACACAAAATCGAATTAAATCGGCTCAACAAACATGTTTCCAATACCAAAATTTGTCATCATTGCCTCTAGATATCAAAAAAAACCGACAAAATGTAGTTTTTTGGCAGAACTGTTCGGTCGGACACTATATATATGCTTAATATCTAATATAATAAATCGCTATATACTAACGTATAAAATAAGAAACATATATGGCTATGTATACATGGTACCATATATAATCACATATATATAACATATTTAAAGCTGAAAACACATAAGGCAATACATAACTTTTTACTCGGGTTTTGAACCTAACAAAAAAAAGTGTTCTGAGGGTGAAAATATGAAAATTTTCTACAAATCTCATCAAAAATATTTTTATAACTTAGAATACCTCTAGTGACCATGTAAAGGCTCCCCAAAAATTGTTTCGTTTGCTTTTTCGCACGCTAAAGGCCTCAAATAACCTACAGAAAAGTGTCGTGAGGGTGAAACTATAAAAATTTTCTACAAATCTTATAACAAAATGTTTATATAACTAAGAACATCTCTAGTGACCATGAAAAGGTTCCCCAAAATGTGTTGCTTTTGCTTTTTCGCATACTAAAGACCTCATATATTAAGATATTTTGATTAAATTTGACAAAGACTTTTGATTATGGTTGAAATTGTTCCGTGTTTAACATCAGTGTAATTTGGCATACTAACACATATTGGTCTAGGGACAAAGACTTTTGATTTTTTTTTTAATCGGTTAAAATCGATTCAAGTTAATTGCCCCTTAAAAGACACTCCAAAAATTTAATATCTTGCTTGTTCGGATGTTACATGTCGCAAATACGAGTATTAAGAGGTTCCAAATAAGTTTTTCACACAGTCTCTAAGCGGCCAAAAGACGATATTGTTTAAGATTGTTAAAAAAAAATTAGTCTATATTTAAGGGTCATATAAAGGCACCCTAAAAATTAGATAGTAGCTAGTGCTCGGTTAGGGTAATAGTATATAATTTGTAGTTATATGATTATTAATTAATAAAATAAAACAAATAAAAAAGATAATTTTAAATATCGCACAGTCACTTATATGACCACTCGTGAGCATCAAGTAGAGTCAAAAAGCGACTCCTTCTTACGCTACAAAGTAACGCTACAAATAAAAAAAAAAAATATCGGACCAAGAATTTCTTTTAATTTTGGATAAAACCGGTACTTTAGTACTCATATAAAGTCCCATCAAAAATTTTCTCTTATACTTGTTCTCAAAAAACCTGGCACAATGACTTTTATCGTCTCAAGAAAACAAATTACTAATTTTCGTTAAAATCCGTTCAGGTCTTGTGCTCGTTTAAAGCCCTCACCCCCAAATACAGATCGTAGATTTAAGATATTGTGATTAAATTTGGCATACTGACACACATGGACCCAAGGACCACCGACCTACCGATGTTATTTCGAAAAAATCAATATTTAGAAATAATGCCTATATAAAGGACCCCCAATAGTAGAAGGTATTTATTTAAGTATTTTTCATTTATACAACTAAAATTTTCCAAAATCGATGTTGAGTACTGAATTTTCTATTGTTTAACAATCACTTTAAAATGTTTAACCTTAATACTTTTTGAAATTCGAAACAAATACCTACATGAATGTCTTGTGAAACATTCACAAAACATTTTTTTTTTACAACAGAAAAATGTATTTTTGCTCCGATAATAAAAATCTGTTACATATTGAAGAAATCGAAAAAACTATAGTTAACTATGAAAAAAGTTTGTATTTTTTAAGCAAAATAGCCAATTTTTTGCTGGTTTTATTATTCAAAATTGTCAAAGCTGGCATCAGTATAAACAAGAGAATGTTTTGCAAGACATGCACGCAGACCTTTGATTCAAACAGACTATTAAATTAAAACCAATGTCTGGTACATTGGCTTTTACACTCGTAATTTTTCAAATTTTTATGTCTTTTACATAATGTTTACATGGTGTAAATTAGGTTAATTGAATAGGTCTCTTAATTTAAATATTTTTTTTTGTCTTTATTTTATTAGTTAATAATCATATAATTACAAATTATATACTATTACCCTACCCGAACACTAGCTAGCAAAAACAGACCTCAGGTGGGAATCGAACCCACGACCCCCGCACTGATGAGCCAGCACGCTACCAACTAGCCTACCGGGCGCACTTTTTTTTTTTTTTTTTTAATTTAAATACTTTTTAGGTAAATAAATGCGACTTTTTATAATAACGACATTATTTTTACTGATTTTGTTTACATTAGGTAAACAATTAGATTTTAGAAATGTCATTTATTTGCTTCTTCAAGCTAAATTTTGCATTTAACAAAATATTAATATTCTTTACATAAGGTAAAAATTAAGATTTTATATCAATATTTCTACAGTTTTAAACTCAACAGTTATTTCTTTAAATTTATATATTTTACATATTGTTTACATGCTGTAATATATTAAAACTTCTTCATTTTAATATTTTCCCACACATTAAACAATTTCTTTTATAAAAATTATTATTTTCAAACCGCAATCATTAATCAAAATCTATGCAACAATTTCAAATAATTACATTTTAAAACAACACCCTCAATTTCCTGCAAAAACCAAACATTAAAGATCCTTAACTTGAAGAACTTCGTTTGCTTCTTTAGTACAAAAATCATTAAGGAAATATTCGTCAACTGTTGTCCCTTAAAACACGCAATACAATACATTTTTCACTTCCCTTTTCCCTTGTTTATTTCCACTGCTATGCTTGACTTACACTTATAAAGACTTAAAAATGTTTTGGTTAAACTTCTTACCAAATTCCTTAATTTTATGTATTTCCTTTCGTTATTAAACACAAATTTTCTTAATAAAAAAGGAAATGTTTTCGGTAAACTGGTAATAATAGTTTTTTATATAAAAAAATTTATGTTAAGTGTCGGTGACACCTTTTAGGAGAAATGTTTTTTTGTGTTAAAAAATTATAGAATTTAGATGGCTTAAAGTGATAAGAGGTTAATTATAGATTTAGTGAAATTTTTATTAAAGGAATATTTGTTGAAAAATTTAAAAACAAAAGTGTAGTAAAATATTAATATTTTAATGTTACAAATTTAGTTCCGAAATTTTAATAGGTTAAAATGGAATTGCGTCAATAGATTTCTATAAATTGTTTAACAATTAAATATCAGTAATTACCGTTTTACCCGACATTAGGTGTATATATGAAAAGCGCCTACTAAAATAAAATCTACTGCTTTTGGGGTCCTTTATATGGTCAATGGGTTTAAACATAGACCATTGCCAATAAATATCAAAAGTATTTTAAATTCAGCGGATATAAGTTAGTGTGCCAAATTTCATCAGAATATTTGCGACCTGTAGCGAGCGAACAAGCAAAAAAGACAAATTTTGAGCGGCCTTTATATGTGATCTTAATATGAACCAATATTAACCAAAATCAATAGCATTCGTCATTGGGCCAATATAAGAAAGTCTGCCAAATTCCATCAAGTTCTTAATATTTGCGATTTGTAGCGCCCGAACAAGCAAAAGGGTATTTTCATGTGCATTAATTTGGACCAATCTTATCCAAAATCAATATACTTCATCCTAGGGCCCAAATAAGTGTGCCAGATTTTATCAATATTCCTTAATATTTGCGACCTGTAGCTTGCAAATAGGCAAAACTGAGCATTTTTGTGGTGCCCTTATATACACCCAGAAAATAGACTCGGTAGTAGTAACCGTATTGGAGCTATCACTGAATTTCTATTGTAGTACATTTCTATTGTAGTAACAGAATTTCTGTTGTTTTAATCGAATGCCTGTTGTCACAACCGAAAAATTCGGTCGCAACAACCCAAGCATTCGATTGGCAAAAATACGTTTGCTACTAACAAGTCTGGTTTCTGGGTGTAGGTACTGTTTTCCGGGTGTAGGGACATAGACTAATCTTAACCAAAATCAATGTTTTGTAATATTTTTTTCATGCCAAAATATGTAAAAATTTTAATTTTTAAAAAACCAAATTTGAAAAATTAACTTTGTAAAATAATTATTAAATTGAAATTAATTGCAACGAAAAAATCTTAAAAAAATATCAATTTCGCGGATTAAAAGTTTTGTGCAAAAAAATTTCGAGAAAAATACATTTTCCGGAAAAAATAATTTCGTTAAAAAAATAAATCGAAAACAAGTGAAAACCTTAAATCCGACTTTTAACTATTTCCATTAAGAAGTTTAAATCAAAATATGTTTTTTAAACAAATTTGGAAGAAACATTTTGATTAACAATAATTAAGCTGAAAACAACGTTTTTAAAAAATTCTCGCATAAATAATAATAAATAAAAGAATTTGCATAAAAAGTTTCGGAAAAATATTTTACAGAAAAAATGTTGCCAAAAAAAACTTTGCGGTATTTTTCAATATATTTTTTGACCTTTTTTTAAATGGCAGATTGTCATTACTTGTGCAATAGCGTCTTAATATAAAAAACTTCGAATAAAAAACCACTAAAACCAGCAGCTGAGCCGAAAAAAAAATTTTGAGGAAAACTAATTTTTTATTTAATAAAAATTTTACAAATTTCAAGAAAAAAATAAATCGAGAAAAAACATTTAGCGGGAAAAATTTTAAAGTCGTCTGTGCCAAATTTTTGTTATCCATTTAAAAAAATGCAACATTCTTTCGAAACAAATTTTAGGGGAATTATGCCAAGGACAAAAATTCGAGCAAAAAGGTTTTACACAAATAACAATTTCATGTATAAAAAATTTTATATCGGATCAAAAATGTCGAAAAAATTTTACAAAAACAAATTCGAGATGCAAAATTTGGTAAAATATTATTTCTTTAAAAAAAAAAATTTGGAGGAAAAAATTTAAAAAAAAAATTACCAAAAGAAACCCTGAAATAATAATTACGCAAATAAAAAAATTTTGCGAAAAAAATAAATCGAGAAAAAACATTTACCGGAAAAAGTCAGCTGTACCGAATTTTGTTACTCATTGAAATGAAAAGCAACATTTTTTGGAAAAAAAAATTTAGAAGAACATATTGGCAAAACAAAAATGCCAAGGACAAAAATTCCAGAAATAAAAGTTTTGCAAAAATAACAATTTCGTGGAAATTTTATATCGGGTCAAAAATGTCGGGGAAAAATATAATTTTGCGAAAACAAGTTCGAGAAAAATAATTCTATGAAAACTAATTCCGCGAAAAAAATTTAGTAGCAAATATTTCGCAAAAAAAAATCTACAGCAAAAAAAAATCTGAAATTATAGTTTCGCAAATTAAAAAATTTTGGGGAAAAAAATATCGAGAAAAAATATTTCCAGGAAAAAAATGTTTATGTCGGCTGTGTCGAATTTTGTTATCCATTGAAAAGAAAAGCAAAATGTTTTGAAATCAAATTTTAGGAAAAAACATTCTGCAAAAAAAAAAAAACGCTAAAAAAATTTGAGTAATTTCGGATAAATAATGTTTTGTGAAAAAATGTTTAACTTGTTTTCAATCGGTATATTTTTAAAAGTTTTTTAACTTTTATATTGTCATAACTAGGGCAAGGAAAAAAAGGGAAAATAGGCGCTTTTAAAATGCAGCTTGAAACAAAAAATATGCTCTATAATAAAACAAAAACATGAAAAATATAAAAAATATAGAAAAAAATAATTGGGTATCTATCAATTTAATAGGACCAGAATCTTACTGTTTTCTTCAACAAGATTTTATAATGTTGACATGATTTTGCTTAAATCATAATATCAAAATGCGGACAAACTTTGTTCTTTTTAATTAAACTAAAAAAAAATATTTAAAATTAATGGAAAATATGTACAAATATCCACAAAAAGAACAAATTGTGCATTAAAAAGCACAAAATATGTATATAAAGTCAACATATGCAAAAACACGAACATTTTGCAAAAATGTGGAAAATATGCAACTACAAATCGATGCCATTTTTTTCTAAATATGATGATTCGGATAGATATTTAGTCTATATCAATCTTAAATTATCGAGAAAATGAATGAAATTCCTTGCCCTGTTTATTACTTAAGCAATAACGTCATAATTTACTGTCCAAAAATATATTGAAAAATACCGCAAAGTTTTTTTTTTGGCAACATTTTTCTGTAAAATATTTTTTCCGAAACTTTTTATGCAAACTCTTTTCATCTAAATTATTTTTAATCATAATTTTTTTTTCCAAATTTGTTTAAAATATTATTATATTTTGATTTAACTTAACATTTTCACTTATAACTTTTGAACCCGTAAGCCGATTTCTCTCATTTTCAATACCAAGCTGCCTATGATACCAGTACAAAATTTTATTAGAAATTGGCAATCCTGCTATCATATCGGCACAGTATTTTGGATTTCAACAGACATGCATATACAATGTTATACAATGCATATACAATATTATACATGTATATAGATTGATTTCAAAGCTGTTTCTATTTCACTTAGCAATGTTTCTGCTTGATTTTATATATTTTTTCGAGTAGTTAATATTTCGAGTAGTTAATATTTCGCTGGAAAATATTTATCCTGTTTTCTATCGGAATATTTTCTGAGTTTTTTTTTAATGGTAATATCGCTCATTTACTTCAATAACGTCATAACTCAAAAATTTTGATTTTGAAGAAAACGAGTTTAAAGTTTTCAATTTACTCCCACCTTGAAGAAAAAACTAATTCTTCCCTCACTACGTAAGCGCCATCTATCGAATATACAAAGAATATATCATAGATGTGGCATCACTTACAACATATGGGAAAACAGTGGACATTACAGTGAGTTAAGTTTCTAAAAATAGAACGGTTGTGTTGTTGGAGTTGTACTTCTGCGATTATGTATGCAAGAACAAAAACACCGTGTATTGAATAAAATTAGTTTTAATCACAACAAAACTCGACCTGACGATAGATCAGTGCGCTAAAGCGCTCTGTCTAACGCGTAGTGCGAGTGCATGTGGCATTATAAATCAGTTTATCTATACCACGGTCAGTGATTGCACAGAAAATTTCATATAGACGCAATCGAACAAATAAAAACAACAAATATTACATTATTCAAAAAACACAGGGTCACCGACGAATGTTCAATACCAGAAACTGCTCAGTCTGGTTCAGAAAAATTGCAAATTTACAATGTAGTTATGATTTTTAGAAAATACACTCATTCTTCTCTACCACGCCTTTCACAATTAAAATTAAAAAAAAATGCATATTAATTATAGTATTAATTGCAATTGTCTGAAAAAGTCGTTTAAATTCAAACTCAAACAAAAGTCAAACTTTGCTCTCTAGCAATTCTTCCCTAACTACGTAAACGCCATCTATCGAATATACAAAGAATATATCATAGATGTGGCATCACTTACAACATATGGGAAAACAGTGAACATTAGAGTGAGGTAAGTTTCTAAAAATATAACTTTTGTGTTGTTGGAGTTGTACTTCTGATATTATGTATGCAAGAACAAAAACACCGTGTATTGAATAAAACTAGTTTTAATCACAACAAAACTCGACCTGACATAGATCAGTGCGCTAAAGCGCTCTGTCTAACGTGTAGTGCGAGTGCATGTGGCATTAGAAATCAGTTTATCTATACCACGGTCAGTGATTGCACAGAAAATTTCATATAGACGCAATCGAACAAATAAAAACATAACAAATATTACATTATTCAAAAAAAAAAAACAGGTTCAATACCAGAAACTGCTCAGTCTGATTCAGAAAAATTTTAAATTTACAATGTAGTTATGATTTTTAGAAGTTACACTCATTATTCTCTACCACGCCCTTCCCCAATTAAAATTTAATAAAATTGCATATTAATTATAGTATTAATTGCAATTGTCTAAAAAAGACGTTTAAATTCAAACTCAAACAATAACGATATAATTTCTCTCAAGAGGTGAGTATACAAGATATCAATACGATTATTTTACTCAATATGATACGTGATATAAAGAATAATTCTGCGCCATTAACTCAAAAATCATGTTTTTTGAGTTGTGACGTTCTTGAAGTAAATGAGCGATATGTCATTACCACAGGATAGCACCTTGCAAGCAAATTCATGTTTGTAGTCAGTAGCCTAAAACCGGTTTTGATCAAATGATTTTCAAAGATTTTGCAACAAAATGGCATCAACTTGCTATTGCCTATTTTTGCATATTTTGGTATAAATGCATATTATTGAATATTTTGCTATAAATGCATATTTTGATGCATATTTTGGCATTTTTTGTTGCATATTTTGCATATTTTCCATTTAATTTCATATTTCTGCATATTTTGCATAATTTTAAATTATGATTCAATTAAAAATAAACAAAAGAAAGAGTTTATTTTCTTGCCCTTAACATCCCAGCAAAAAATAGCCTCGCTTTGGTAAGCAGTAACTACATTTGTATGCTTCCAAAACAGTGCTTCACCGCCTTGCAGACAATAAAGCAATTAGGGAAGACATTCTGTTGTGCTTCCCTTAATGGCTTCCTTAAGGTAGTGAATATTGCTTACACCGAAGCAGTTAAGAATACATACTTTGAAGCATTAACGCATTAATGCCCAGACGTTTTTTTTTATGATTTTGATACAACGTTTTTGAACACACTCACTTTTTTTCAGAGCATGCTAAATTGTAACAACTATGCTGGCAACTTAAGATGCCAATGGGCATTAATGGGTTAATGTTGTCAACACACAAAAAAGCGTTTTTTATTGCATATGAAGGCATGAATTAATTGCTTCTTATAGCACATAAACGAAACTCTTCTACCTGCTTAAAAGAGACATATTAAGTGGGACATCGCGAACAAAAATCCTGCCTTCTTGAATTGTTTCGGAAGCGCTCGGTAATTAAATAATGCCTTCCAGAACGGCTACTGGGTAAGCACTATTTTTTGTGCTTGGATAGCATCTATTTGTCATATGTTAAAAATTTATATTGTATTTCATTTTTAAACCAACGATCTCGACTAATAAATCGATTTTTAAAAATCCACAAATTTAAAGTGCATTTTTTTTTAAATTTTTAGTGCATATGTTTTGATTTTTTCGGTTAAAGTGCATATTTTAGATATTTTTACTGCATATTTTAAGCGCATATTTTCGATGTTTTTGTGCATGAAAGTCGCTGGCCTAGTCATTACTTATTAGGGCGGGTCGATTTAAAAGTCGCTCAACGTTCAAGGAAAATCGTATTCTAGGGATCAAAATAAGAAACTTTTCCGAAGGAACCATACCTCTAAAACGAATTTTGATGTCCCGACTTTTGACCCGTAGGGCCAAATTTTGAAAAATCCAACTTTGATATTTCAGATTGTAGGAGAAATCTCTCCAAGATTATGAGAGCTACTTCTTCTCCGGGAGACGCGCTAGCAGATTAATGTAAAAATCATCATTCTAGGTGACCGTTAAGGTGTTAAAACTGAAGTTGAAAGAGGGCCTTTTCGACCGTGTTTTTATAGCAAAATGGACAAATCTCGGGATTGAGATATTTCAAAAAGTAGGAGGAGTCTTTCCAAGATTAGAGTCTCTATTTCTTCTCGGGAAGACGCTCTAGCAGATGAATGCATAAATTATATTCGATTGGGTTGAACTTGATTGGGGCACTCTAAATGGGTCAAAGTGGAAATTTTCAAAATTTAACCCTACGGGTCAAAAGTCGGGACATCAGAATTCGTTTTAGAGGTATGGTTCCTTCGTCAAAGTTTCTTATTTGACCCCTAGAATACGATTTTCCTTGAACGTTGAGCGATTTTTTTTGCCTCCATACAAATCGACCTGGCCTAATACTTATACAATACTCTCATTATTTACCGGTAACTGAACATTTGCACTTATAAGTTTCGAACCGATTTTCGTGAACTGATTTTGATCAATTTTAATACCAAACTGCCTATGATAAACACAAGTAATTTGGACAAAAACAGCTTCTCTGCTTGTATACTAGAGGAGAATATCTGATTTCAACAGACAGATACACATATAAGTCTTGTTTTAACAATCTAGATCTTGATTTAGCATTTTTGAAATAAGTAGAAACATAGTTAAATTAAAAATTAAAAACTTAGTTTCATTTCAAAACAGTTTCGATTTAATTTTATAATATTTCTGCTTGATTTAAAAAAAGTATATTTCTAATTTTATTCAAAACGGTCAACAAATTTAAATATGATAACCGTGCGAATTTGACAACTACCATCATGTTTTTAACAAAATAATGTTTTAACAACTGACAAACAATTTCAAGCCTATCATATATGCTAATAAGAAAATTAGTTATACCTCAAAAGAATATATCAAAAACAAAAATATCCTTTAAATGATTTCTCAGAATTATTATATTAGCATATAATTTTTCTTAAAGATAATAATCTTGCAAAATATATTAGCAATAAATTAAACCATTAAAAGATTTCACAAGAAGGATTCAAAAAAGATGTCCTTAAGATAAAAATCAATTGCAAAAAAAAAAAATATTAAAATACTTTAGGGTTTGGAAAAGAAAAAATAAATAGCAAAAATGTTTTTTAGTAGAGTTCGACTTTGATATTTTATTACATCATCGATTATGATAATCGAACTGATAAAATATAATATTAATGTCAGGCCAAAGAATAGAGTTTATTAAAAAAGCCCTGCTAAAGATATCAAAACATTTTTAGAAATGTTAAACTATTAAATTGTGTAAATTATGATCTCTAAGGGATAAGAAAAAGGTAAAGAAATTTTTGTAATTTAAGATTTAACATAAATTTCTTTAACAATTCATTCAAAATGTCATAAACAATTTCAGCAATCGAAAAGGAAATCAATGATGTAAATATTTTTGCGTATATTAAGGAATTTTTTTTGCAAGTTTGACATGTAAAAGGTTTAAATAAAAAAATATCCTTTTACATAAATTCTTGGTTTATAATAACTGACAAACCCTTAAAAATACCTATGATAAGTTGTTGATAGGTATCGATCCATTTATGAGCCATCCAACAGAGTGTGTGTGAAAATATTGATAGACTTGTCAGATGTAGAAAGAAGTTTTTTTGTTTTTTTTTTTATTTTTGTACTACAAGGGAGGATTTTATAATGAGTTTTTATTTAGCCTTTCGTTAGCCTTTTTTTCTATGTTCCGTAGATGGGTTTATTTTTTAAATTTTTGCTTTACATCATAAAATTGCATAAATGTCAAAATTTTGTCATGACATCCTCTTGTAAACGCCCCATTATTATTTTTTTTTTATATAAATGAAGTCCTTTTTCTTGGTTCGTTGCTATGAATTTAGAAAATGTAAGTGTAACTCTTTACTTTTGTGGGATTTAAGAAATTGTAAATTCGTTTATGTGTTCAAATATTTAAAAGCATTAAGGTTAGCTAATAAATATTTGAAGAAATTAAAAAATATATATAAAATAAAGGATATAAAATGATTCAAGGACATAATAAAAAATATGTATTTGGTAAAAGACAAATTTAAAATTTAATAAAGGCTATACAAGTTTTAGAACACGCAATTTACACTTAAATATATTTAAGAAAAATTTTCTATATCATATATGGGAGTAATGAATTGATGATTTTATAAGCAATGTAACGCTACTCTAATGTCCCAACTACTGTAAGCAAATTATTTGAAACTAAAAACACACAAAAATTAAGTTTGTTTTCAGTTTTTTTTAGAGAGAGGCAACACTCAGGAAATACTTCCTATATTTAGTGTGTTGCTTTCTTTGGAAAGGGATAGTATAGAGATGAAAGGTGGGGAAAGATGAAGGGCTTCAGACATGGCAACACTGTAATTGCGCGAGATGATAAGTCTTAGAACAGTTGTTGCTCGCCACCTGATGGAGAGTTGGCGAACTTATTGAAGCTTTTTCGGTTCATAGCCCTGATTCATTATTTTACTTCGGTGGGGTTAATTTCTATGGGAACACCGAAGGAGGACATTGCGATACGTATGAGGGATAGAAAAAACTCATACATATTATTTTGATGTTGCCGGCACAGGGGATCGAACCCGGGACCTTCTGTGTAAAAGTTCAACGCGCTAACCATTACACCACAGTTTCGCTGTATTGCTTAGTTTTGCCGAATTTATCACGATCATTTCTACTTCATTCCGTTTCCTATGTAGTGTTTCAATTCCAATCTTGCTACGATCAGTTACATTTCATTATTCATGTTAAGTGTTCCAGCTCCACTCGTTCCATTGCATATAATTCCGTTTTGGAACCATGTTCCATTAAATTTCATCACATCTATATAAAACTATTTTAGCTCCCCTTTGCGAAAACGTTTGTTATATTTGAATTTATCAAGATCCATT
The DNA here is from genome assembly GCA_021234595.1 of Delia radicum. Lineage (NCBI taxonomy): Eukaryota > Metazoa > Arthropoda > Insecta > Diptera > Anthomyiidae > Delia > Delia radicum. Next base: position 18,251,330 of record CM037852.1, on the reverse strand, counting down.
TCTTTTCCCTTGAATTGTTTTTCATTTCCACTGGTTTCCCCTTCAATTCCATTTCATTTCCAATGTTCAGTGTTCCATTGCCACTCGTTTCTCGTTGCATTCCACAGCGCTTCGATATGAAACAATATTCTATTTCATCTGTTCCATGACATTCATAAAATAAATAATATACTTTCTCTCCCCTGGACAAATCTATGTTCAATTTAGTTCATTCTTTCGTTTTCATTTCATTTCACTTCCATTCAATTTAATTTCATGACCTTTGTGTAGTGTTTTATTCCACTCGTTTTTAGTCTGATACCATATCGTTCCGATATGAAACAAAGTCAGGTTTCTTTTCTATTTCCCATTTAACATGAAAGGGACACTTTAACGTTATCATAGTTTAGAAAATGTGTGAGATGTCCAAGGGCAAACCGCAAAGGTTATGTCACCTTACTGACCTAATGGAACGTGTCACCAAACTAACCTTAGTTAGTAAAAGTGTTAAAATGAAAAAGATACTTCGTTTTTAATATAATTGTTGGTCTAGTTTTTCTCGATTTAAAAACAAAAATAAAAATTTTAAAATCAAAGTTGCTAAATCCAATTTATAAAAATTCCGAAATTACAAATTAAAAAAAATCAAACAAAGTGTGAAGAAAACAATTAAATATGATTGCAATTTTTTTACAGAGACTTGCAATCATGGGATAACCAGTTACGGGATAGGTCCTTTGAGGCAATTGCATCCTAAATCCTCATAGAAATTTTTTCCATATTAACAGAAAAATTATAATTTTATTTGTGATAATTTACTTTAATTAACAGAAAAAACACGTAGAAAAAGTTATTTGACACCTGCATGATTTTTTTTAATAATTTCTTTAATCGAATTTAATAGTGAAAATATTTTTAAACTACAATCGCTTTAGCTTTTTTATTCCTGAGAACTTCCGATTTGTCCTAAAATATGATTTCCTTTATGCATTTTGCTAATAAATCCACCTTTTTTGTTGCTCAAACTTTTGAAGACTTTTATCTTATAAGCATATCATATGTTAATACTTGTTATTGATCCTTTAAAGGATAATTTCTGCAAAAGTATTCTGTTTACTGATGTATATCTAATTTACCTTTTAGCATATATGATGGGCATAAAATTTTATTGTCATTTGAAAAGCGAAAAGTTTTTCTGTTTACAGAAACTGTGTGTAGTTAAATTCGCACTACTAAATTACACAGAAAAAACTAAAATCTAGTTCCAGTTTAAATATTGCTTAATTCTATTAAAAATTTAATTGAATTCGGCCTTATTAAGGAAATTGTAGTATCAATTAAAATAATTTGTAACTATTTAATTGATTTCACTATGGTTTAAATCATATCTACTAAAAATTTAATTTAATATGGTTTTCATTTTCAAACAAATTTTTTGTAGATACTATTAAAACTTTAATTAAAAATCGCAAAAACCAAAAAAAAAATACAAAATTTAAAAATATCACAAAAAAAAAACGTCATAATTAAAAAAAAACCGTTAAAATTAAAAAAACGTCAAAATTGAAAAAAGTCATCAAAATTCAATAAAACAAAGAAACAAAGTTGGAAAAAATCACTAAACAAATTCTTAGAATTTAGAAATGTTGAGGTTAAGAAGAAGAAGAAACGTTTTTCTCTAAAAATTATAAACACTATTAATTTTTAAACCAGACTAGACTAGTTTCTGCCTTTTTTATGGACAGGCGTCATAAGTGATTTTCCATTTAAATTGTATTATTATTTGTGTATTTATAATTGTCAGATTGTCTTTATATGATAAATTTTTCAAAAACCTGCGGCTGTAAGAATCAAACCTGCGCTCATCTTACATTACAAACGTAACAATACCAAGTCATGACCGTTTAGCGATCACACCCAAGTATGGCCTCGAATCTAATGCAGCTAAATTTCAGTTTTCTTTCCTATTAGCTTTTTCTGTTATTGTATATTATACTCAGAAGTGACAACACTAACAACACAAATATTCTATACTATACTTTTAAAATTTTAATTATAATTGCAACAAAAAAACGGCATAAATTGCCATAAACTCGTCGTAATTAAATATAACGCTAAAATTGAAAAAAAATAAATCACCTTAATTATGATGTGAGCAAGATTATTTAAGTTCAAGATTATTTGTTTTTAATTAAAGAAAAACCGTGCATGTTTATTTATTAATCAAAAAAAGTTTTCTGTCCGCTAACTTAAAGTAGACTTTATCTACTGACAGGTCCTTACATGTTTCATTTCGCGTCACCGAAAATCATCAGAGAACCAATGTAGAAGGTGTAGAATATTTTTCCACAAATTTTGAAGGAAAAAGATTAACGCTTTAACAAAACTGGAAGAATTGAACTAATTGAACTAATTCAAATCAAAAATAAAACATTTTTAACTAATAAACATTGTTCGTGTATAGGCTAGAATCTCTGTTTAAGATACTATCATATATAGCGTCCGTGTAAAGCCCCCCCAAAAGTTGCCTCTTTTACTTGTTGGCACGATAAAGGTTGCAAATATTAATATATTTTAATGAATTTTTGTACGCTGACTTAGATTGAGCCAAGGACGAAGTCTATTGATTTTGATTAAGATCGGCCCATGTTTAGTGCCAATGTAAAAACCCCAAAAATTTACTCTTAATAAAATTTAAATCGTTCATATCTCATAAACCTTTTTAATTTTTGTAAATTTTTTAATTTCTGAGATTTTTTAAATTTTAGAATTTTTTAAATTTTAAAATTTTTTTCTTATTTTTATTGTATACTCATTTTAGGCGTTATGGAAGCTTTTTGATTTTGGTTAAGATCGGATTTTGTTTAGGCTCGAAAAACACGATATTAAGATACTTTGATGAAAATTCACACATTGGGTCTCATGCATAAAAACGAGTAAAAGCGCTGAGTTGAGTCAGGTGAGCAATTGCTCGTAAGTCGAGTTCGAGCAAACAGCAACAGCTTTTACTCAATTTCGTATGCATAAAAATGAGTTCAAACCAATTGCAATTACTTGAGCAAAGGGAGATCAAACGTCTAATTGCAAACATGTCGTCAAGTGAAAGTGAAGTAGAAGTACAATCAAATAATAATAATAAAATAGAAACTGACGACTTTTCTAAATTTTTAATTGGAATGTGGGTTTTTTAATTTTTATATGAGTACAATCAATCACTCCAATTGCAAATGGAAAGCAATAATTTGATTGGCATTTCATTTGACCATCTTTCATTTCATCTGCATCTTTCGGGAATTTTATCCACTCGCTTGCTTTGGCAGATATAAGTTTCGCAACTTCCGCAATAGTTCGCGACACAGTTGGTGGATGGACTCCAATATCTGTGGCTATACCATTTTGGAATCCAGGATCTGCACAAAATCTTAAATAGAGTCGAATTCTATCAATATAGCTGAGGGCACCACCACGTGTTTCTTCTGACTCCTCAAAAAAATAATTAGCCAACCAGCAGATGCTACTATCATCAAACCTATGTATTTATCATTTTATTATTAATTATATAAAAAAAAATTAATAATTAAGAATACAAACCTGTATAATTTTTTATCCTCACTTGCTAAATTTGTTTTACGCTGTTGATAAGATTTTGTATTTCTTTGTGGCACAAAATATTCAGCCATGATTCCTTTTTAGTGTACGCGAGTCAACTATAAGGCATGCTCAACAAAATTCGAGCAAGAGCTCACGAAAGAAAGCAAAAGCTTGTTTTTATGCATATGAAAATGAGCACAAGCTCATCGAACTTAGTTCAAACTGAGCAAGACGAGATCAAATGTGAGCAGTGAGTAAAAGCAAATGCATCAAATTTTATTATGCATACGACAAGTACCTTTTACTCAAAAAATCGAGTCCGAGCTCAAGCTCACGTTTTATGCATGAGACCCATTGACTTTTATCGGAGCAGTGAAGATTTTTGTTAAGATCGGGCCATTTTTAGACCTAGTTCCCTCCAAAAAGACCTAGGACCTCCAAAAATAGTAACATAGCTTGATAATGTTTTGCAGACTGGTCTATATCTACCTAAGGACAAAGTCTGTTGATTTTAGTTAAGGTCGGTTATAAAGGCCTCCCTAAAGTTTGGCTCATACACTCACAAGAACTTTTCCATAAAAATTCAACAGTTATTTAAAAAGTTAATCCGTAAAGTTTTCTCTATTGAATATGTAGTTAAATTACCAAAGAATTTATTTCTTAACTTTTCTGTCTGCTATTCATAACGAAAATAAACAACAGCAAAAAACCGACTTTTGGTATTAGTTAAAATATTCAGTTAAAATTTTTTATTTAAAACAAAAAATTTTTATATTATATTGAGTGTTAAAATAAACAAATAAAATCTGTTGTTTTTACCGACTTTGTCAATTCATTTTTTAACAGTTGAACATAAACTAAAAAAAAAACAATTGTTTAATATGAAAAGTAAGTAGTCCTGTTTTTAACTGATTTTCAGTTAATTTAATGTGTATATTCTGTAGTCTTTACGGAAAAAATATTGTGAGTGTATGCTTGTTTTAACACTACAGATCGCAATATTAAAATAGTCTAATATATTTGGCACAATTTCTTATATCGACTGAAGAACAAAGTCTGTTGATTTCAGTGAAGCTCGGTTGAGATCTATTGCCTTTATGGAGGCCCCATAAAGTTAGGTTTATATGCTTGTTTGAACACATCAGATCGAAATATAAAAATTGTTTGATATATTTGGCACCCTTTCTTGTATCGAGAGAAGTACAAATCCGTTGATTTTGTTTAAGATACAACCATGTATAGTATCCGTGTAAAGCCCCCCAAAAGTTGCCCCTTTTACTTGTTGGCACGGTAAAGGTTGCAAATATTAATATATTTTAATAAAATTTTGTACGCTGATTAAGATCGGTCCAAGGACGAAGTCTACTGATTTTGACTAAGATCGGCCCATGTTTAGTGCCAGTGTAAAAACCCCAAAAATTTACTCTTTTCTTGTTGGCTCACTACAGATCGCAATTATTAAAATATTCCGATGAAAATTCACACACTGACATATATCGGCTCAAGGAAAATGCTTGTTGATCCTGGTTAAGAACGATCAATGCTTAGACCTAGTGCAAAGGAGCCCAAAAAATTGCTTTTCTGCTTATTTTTACGCTGCAGGTCGTAAATATTAGGATATTCTGATCAAATTTTGTACACTCTTTTTTAAAGGTGCAAAGTTTAGGTCCTTGTTTAGATCTAGCCCCCCCAAAAGTTGTCTGTAATGCTGTTAAACTTAACAAGCGTTTATGAACTTTGTATGAACTATTTTTTTCTTTAATTTTAAAATGTTCTTTGGAAGGAAGTTTAGCTTAGAACAACAAATCTAAGGATTTCGATATATTTTATTTTACTTAAACACAATAAATCTGAAATTTTTTTTTCAAATTGCCATTAAAATTATGCCTCTTTAGTAAATTATTAAAATCTTTTTTATAAAATTAAATGACACTATAATTTATAGCCATAATTTTATATTCTTAAATTTAGTTCCATCTAATAAGCAGCTGATTTAAATGTATGAAAATAAATTAAAATCACTTTAAAATCCTTTAAAATCCTTTAAAACTTCTTAAAGGACAAAACAGATATAAAATCTTTTAAACTACACCTTTTTCTAAAAATCATCTTTAAATTTTGTAAAATTTATTTGGGAATGAAAATATGCAAAGTCGTATGCTCGAGTTTAAAATATTTTGTTTGCAATTATTGTTTCCATTGTTTAAAACTCAAGTACTTTTACTTTATGCATTCTTGAAATATGCACTTATAACAACCATGGGTGGTAAACCCACAAAATAAGTAGTACTTTAAAAAAAAAAATCGAGTTTTATTAATGTTTTCAAGGGTTTACTTACTGACCATAAGAGGAAAATTCTCAAGGTGTGAAAATATTAAAATCTTCTTATGGGTTACAAAATTTGTATTCAATGTTCGTTAGAGTTTGTTACATATATAAAGCTGATTTTATTACAAAATTTTACCCAAACTAACAAAAATAAAATTTTATGACTTTTTTTTCTTCATTCTTCAAATGATTTTATGTCATATTGTTTTGTTGATGTTCAATGATTGACTTGTCTAAGGAAATGCCTTTGAGACATTTAAATGTCTCTTTACCAAAAACAATAATAGTTTTAAATTTTTTTTTTTATGACAATGACACGCGTTTTTATTATACAAAAATATTTTTGTTTAATTTTACTTGAAATTGTGGAAAATTTAAGAGAATTTATAAAATATTTTGTTAAGTATGTGTAAAATATTTTTTTTAACCTTTTAGTTGAGATAAGATGAAAGGCAGATGTGTACAGAATTTGTAGCATACTTAACAGAGCTTATGATTTGAAAAATAGGATTATTGTGTAATTCAAATTAGATACAATTTGATACAGTTTAAACAGGTAATTTTTCGGATGAAACTTTATATCGCTATGTATGAGGTCATAGAAGGCCATATAAAGTTTTTTTTTTTGTATCGGGAAGACATAATTTAAATAACATACCATGAAAATGTTTGAGTAACAAACATTTTTCTGAAAAAATAATTCATTCGCTCGGTTTTCCTATAATATTTTTTTTAAAAAATCTTTTTTTCATATATTTAGTTGGAATATTGTTCTATCTCAAGTCCAAAATCGAATATGATATTGTCATGTTAGATATTATTTGTTGATTTTGAAAAACGTTTGATCATTTTTATGACAAACTACACAATGGTTTCATAGGCATCACACTAATCTTCAGTTGTCCGAAAAAGAAAACGATATTTAACCGAAATGGAGACATTATATACAACAGACAAAATCAACGTTATGACAATTTGTCAGTCTTACAAGGAAACTACACAGTGGTGAATCCGCAGATTGTAATGAAGCCTGGATATGTTGTTAAGGACAATAACATATTAGTAACGTAGTTTTTTTTTAAAGTTTCCAATCGCACGTTTAGGGGTTTAAAAGGGGGGGTCAAATATTACAAAATTTTTGTATGAAAACATGTCTAAAATTTAAAAAGAGTTTTGTGTACGCAGTATTAAAGTATTAAAAAAATATTCCGCAAAATTATCTTACGCATTTTTTTCTCGAAATTTTTTAAAACAAATCTCTTTTGAAATTTTTTGAGTAGGCTACATATTATTGCCTTGAAATTATTTTTAAATTTTTATTTGTTGAATTTTATGAGTCCACATTTTTGTTTGTGAAATTTTTTGGTTTCCCAAGTAAAAATCGAAATATATATGAACATTGATGGACTTGTATATGATCATAAATGAGCATGCATGACCATATACCCCGATGCATAATACAATATATAACAATATATGATCTCGTATATGACCATATATCTTCGGATTCGAAATTTGAGGGTATAAGGCCGTATATGGTCATATATGATCAAATATGCTAGAGTGTGATTCATATATGTTCGTATATGATTCATATATAACCATATACTTTCATATAACCTCAAATTGTAAATAAGAATATGTATGATCATGTATTGAACTTAAGATGTCCACACATAATCATATATGAGATCATGTATGGTCATGTATGTTCATATATATTTTATATTTTTTGCAAAATTGTATTGCCTTGAAATCATGAATGGTAACCGATTCGATGCGGGTATCAGTAAGGGTAACTCTATTTTCTTTTATTTCGGATATTTCAGTTATTTCGGTTTTTTTTTAGCGATAACGGTATTTCAGTAATTTCGGTACCGATATTTCAGCGCTAACGGTATTTTGGTTATTTTAGCAACGATATTTTTCAGTTATTTTGGTAAGGGTATTTTAGGGGTAACGTTATTTTTGTTATTCAAGTAATGTCAATGCACACCGATATTTTTAGCCGCATTATGCCCGAATTCCAATGACTGGCAAGTTTTTGATCGAACGTTGGTAAAATATGTCTATTTACAGCGTTTATTTTTTCTGATCTTGTCTGATTACTTCGGTAACGGTATTTTAGTGATAGAGTTATTTAAATTATTTCGGTATCGTTATTTTACGGATACAGCTATTTAAATTATTTCTGCAACTGTATTTTACGTATAGAGCTATTTAAATTATTTCAATAACGATATTTTATCAGATTATTCGGTAACGGTATTTTAAAGATAACGCTATTTAAATTATTTTGGTAACTGTATATTAGCAATAACGGTATATTAGTTATTATGGTAATGGTGTTTTAAGGATATTGATATTTTAGTTATATCGGTAACGGTATTTTACGGCTAACGCTAATTCAATTATTTCGGTAACGGTATTTTAGAGATAACTATAGTCAGTTGGAAGGATTTTGAATCGATAACAGTATTTGAGCGGTATTGCCTGCCATCCATGCTTGAAATCTATTTACCGCAATATTTTTGTTTTTTAAATTTTATGCTTAAACGCAATTTATGATTTTTGTTCGAAAAAGTTTTTTACTTGAAATTGTACCTCCTCGAATGTTTTTGTGTTAATTTTTGGTAGACAAATTTTTGTTCTGCTGCAATTTAAGATTTTTTATTAAAGTTATATTTTAGAATCAAATTTAGTCATCTATTTAAGTCTTTGAAGGATTTTCTTTATTTTTGATTCGATTAATTGGAAAAATTCATTCAGTAATTTACCGTGAAATTTTTGTTACTGGAAGTTAATGCTTACACTCGATTTTTAAGTGAATTCTTTTCGCGGTTATTTATTGCCAAATTTAATACGAAACAGGTTTTGTTAAGTTTAAATTTTTAAAATATTAATTTCAGAAACTTTTTTTTTAAAAATGTGCCGAAAAAAAATTTGTATAAGAAAATTTCGCTGTAAAAACATAAAAAAATATTCCGCTATTTTTTTAGCCAAATTTTTTTTCGAGAAATTTTTTTTGCAAAGTTTTAGTACGTTAAAAATAATGTAAGGCACTTCTTTTTTTTAATCTCTCGAAAAGAATTTAGCGGAAGAAAAATGTTAGTGCCTTAAATAAAATTTACCTCAAATTTGTGTTCCTTGAATTTCATGACTTCACACAATTTTTGTATTGTTTGTTTCGCAAATATTTATTTATCATGGCACGAAGAATGTTGATGAATGTCGTTGCTGACCAGAAAATGCATTCCATTCGGCTGGGACTTTTTAGTGTCTTTTCTATTATTCAAAATAAATTATCACAAGTGAATTTTAACTTTTCTATTAATTAAGAAAGTATTTTCATGATCTTTAAAAAAAACATCTCACATATATCTTAGAGATCAACAATAAATCTTCAAAATGTTAAAATTTTAACTTCAAATTTATTTTAGAAATAAACGTGTTTTCAGTTACTTTTTAAATTTATTTATGTTATTTGTTTGTTAAAATCTGTATTAAAAAAATAGTTTGAAAATTAAAAATCAAAATTGAAATAAAAATTTTAAAAAAATTCTCGCGTACACTCAAAAAAAAAGTTAGTAGAAAAGTCAGTAAAACATCTTGTAAATTAGGTATACTATTTTTTCGGCAAAATTTTTTGCTAAAATTATGTTTTAAACTAAAATTTTAGTTATACTTACTCATCACTTAAATGTTTTTAACTAATGTTTCACTAATATTTTACTAATGTTTTACTAATTTATTTTGCTAAAAAAAATTGTGCTGATTATCACATCAATAGTGTGAACGACAACTAGATTAAATGTTATACGCAGCATGAATTAGATGTCAAGATGGAGAGGAAAATTAAACTAAAAAGTGCAACTCTAGTAAGACACTTAAAAAAATCAACCATGGAAGATTTTGTGTCTGTTTTTCACACATAAAATAAAATTGTGGATTGAAACAACTTAAATTTTGCGTTTTCACCGGCTTGTGAAAGTAATTGTCTATTAATTAAATAAAAGGCAAAATAAAATATATAAATTTAAAAAAGATTAAACGTGTATTTGAGTCAAATTGAGTGGTCAAGTTGATAACAAATATACAGCAGGTAGACAGACTAAAGCGAAAGACATACATACTTCTTTTATGTTTCCTTTTTCTTATTGCAAAAAAAGGATTGTATATGTTACATTTTGTTATTTTTTCGTTTCGTTTCTATAATTCTCTGCTGCATTAGCGTTCACTAGCATCATTTAGACAACCAATAATGTAAGTAGTTGAAAGATAAATTTTTTTAAAAAAACTTACAAAAATATGTTTTATGATTTTCACCAAAATAAATTAACTAAATTAAAAATTTTCTAAAAGTTTTTTGAGTTTTTTCAGTCCACTAATATTCAGCAAAATTTTATTAATGTTTAGCAAGGGTTTTTTAATTTCTAATCCACTAAGTTTTAGCAAAACTTTTGCTGAATCTAATAATTTTGTTGCTAAAAATCAGCTCGCTGATTCTCAGCAAAAGATTTTGCTGACATTAGCAATTTTTTTTTGCAAACACCCTCCTGACTAAAATTTTGCTGACTCAGCAAAATTTTTTGCTGACTTTACTAACTTTTTTATTTGAGTGTAGAATTCTTTGAGTTTGACTTTTTTGCATATTTTCTTATTTACACTATTAGACAAAATAAAGTATACTTTAAGGAGTAGTATTTAAGTAAATTAAGGATACAAATATTGTAATTTTTCTTATTTGTTTTCCTATTAGAACAATTCTCGTTTTAAGGTTTGTGTCTGCAATAAATTATTCAAACTTGGTATTGATAACTCAGTGTTTTAAAAGGATTTTAAAAATGTCCTGTCGATAATGCGGTTACCATAGAATCCTGACGATAATATAGTAATATCAATGGATATGCAATGCGCTCAATTAGTATTGATTAAAAAAATATCATGTGGCTTCAAACAGGAACGAACTTTCGGAGTTGTGTATGATGGCTGAACTAGAAAAACTGTATGGCTGAATGACTTTAGGAGTTGTTTATTGTGGCTAAACTAGAAAAAGCGCTTGTTTGAATGACACAAAAATCGTTAATTTTAGAAAAAAACCTCTTAAATGCTTTATAGTGTGGTTTGATGTATATGTTGGACACGTTTTACGCTGTCTTCTTTATTATTAAAGGAAATAAGTAATAAAAGGTATTATCAAAGAAAAAATAAAGTGTACACAATAAAAAAAAGTGGGGAATATTTATAAAGAAATAAAGTGTACACAATAAAAAAAAGTGGGGAATATTTATAAAAAGTTTTAAATTTTGAGATTTTAAGTAGTTTGTAGTTGTAGTTGTAGTTACTGTTTTTGTATTTTGTATTTTACTGTTTTTTTGGGATGCCAAATTACAGTTTATTCGTAAAGAATGTTTTAAATTCATTAATTTTTTAAGTTTGTACTTGATTATATGGGGAACTGTGTATAACCCGATATTTGAGCATGTGAAATCCGTTCGCGTTAATCATTTTTATTAAACGGCGCAAATTTTACGGCGGTTTCAAGTTAAAAATTTAAAAAAATATTAAAATTACAGTTTTTGTTAAAATTAAAAAATGATAACGCGTGTGGATAATACCCCTTAAGGCAAGATATATTTATATAGGTAGTCTTACTAGAACAACAACTACAACAAACAATACAAAAACAACAGGCATTTTGTTGTTGGGTACAGTACAGTAAGGTGTCAAAACCATGTAAGAAATGTCAAAATCAGGTAAGAGGAAGATAAACAGCTGGGCTACTAAGACTACCTATATAAATATATCTTGCCTTAAGGGCTTTCTTAGCACAGTAAAATATTTGTAAAAGCTTTAATACTTCTTGAAATACACTGAAAAAAAAAATTTTAAAAAAAATATTTTCATCGTGTATGCATATAAAAATTGAGTTAAAATTGTTAAACATTTTACAAAATTACGGCTAGTAGAAGACATAATTTGTAAAAATTTCGGAAAAAACTATTTGCCTATCGCTACAGATATAACCATTTAAACTTTACCACTCATGATTTTTTGCTATTTTGATTTGTTACCTTTGAAAATTTGTAAAATTTTTGTGCAAATTGGAAGCTGTAACTAACGTTTCGTTAGTTAAATCTTGGGTTTGAGTGATAGATTCTAAGGCGTTTTAAATTTTTTTTTAAATCCGCATTTTTTTGTTTTGATGGCATTGTTTTTATTATTACAGTACTTTTCGCTTATAGTCACATCTTTTAGTTGCACACAAGCTGTGGACTATATCGCTAATGTGACTATATCGCTAGTTTTTTTGTATGCCATTTTGTTGCCTATAAATAAATTGTGATATAGTCATCATAAAATGTGACTATATGCAATTTATTTATTATTATAACAGGTGGAAAATTTGGAATATAAAAACGATGTTTGAAACGATTCAGCTGAGTTTCCTTGTTCCAATTTTCGTTTTAGCCTCTTAAATTTTTAAATAATTTTAATCCGTATTGTGACTATAACTTAAATTATTTGCATATAAATTTACTTTTAGTAGCCAGAGTTTAGTGGCATATAAGCCAAATGTGATTATATCGTGAATGGACTATATCCTAAATATTTTGTATGCAATTTGATTTTAGATGACAGTAAAAGTGTAAAAATGGACTTTATCGCTAAATGGACTATAAGCGATGTGACTGTAAACGAAAAGTACTGCATTATTATTGTTATTTAAAACCTAATACCTAACTGACTTTGTTAGACCAATTTGCGATTTGTTTGTTTTTTTTTTTGCTTTTTATTTTTTCAGATTGGCGATATTCGCGTCTTTCATCGGTTAATTTGTTTTCGCTTTTTTTTGCAAATATTAATATTGGATCGATTATAAAATACTTGTTGGGATTCTGGATTACTTATTAACCCGAATTCAAAAACAATTCTTATAAATTTTCAAAATAAAATATTTCATACAAGGATGCTTTTTGAGGTTAGAAACATTTTGTTTTATAACACCATTTTAGCATTAGCATTTTATAACACCATTTTTCGGATTAAATTGTATCTGATTAGTTATTGGGCCCTATTCAATTAGATATACTACCTAGCAATTGTGATAAACTTTTTCTGATCAAACCCTTGCATTCGATATTAACAATATTTATAAAATTGTGTGTACTTTTTGTACTTCATAAAATTGTGGACATAAATTATATATTTTTTCTAAAAAAGTACCATGACGGTTGTCTGTATAGTAATCAGTAGTTGCTGTTGCTTTTAACTGAAAAACACAGAACAACAATTAGACGGTTAAAAAAAAAAGCAACTAAACTTAAAAAAATACTGTATTTTGTAACAGTTGTTATTAAAGTAGATATTTTTAATATTGTAAAAAACAACTACCAAAACAGTGTTTTCGACGTATGTATACAATTAATTTTTGTTGATTATTTCAAAAATACAAAGAAATATTATTTTTACATGTATTTGAAACAGATTTACACATCTCAAAATTTGTGAAAAAAGAAGCGGTGAAATCAGAAGTGTCTGACTGATTAATAGGCTTCGACATCGACTTAAGCCGAAAATAAACAATTCGACAATAATCGGTAATAGGAAAAATTATCCCCGATTGCCCAAAACAACTCCAAAGAACAACAGTTCATTCAACATTTTTAGTACGTGGGTGTTTTTGATCTGTTTTGAGATGCTGCTGTAAAGTATACTTTAAAATATTGCCAATCATGTACTTTATCTCAATACCCCAAAAACCGTTCCCGTACATAGAATTGTGTGTAAATTGTTGTTTGTGTTGTTTTGCGTGGGTATAATCGGATCCGATTATTATAAATTTCATCGCTGTTTCTCATCGGCGTTGGCCCTAAAAATTGCCTTCGGTAGGAGATTAAAAGTCGGTATGTATTAGTTCTAAAAAAAAAATAGACTGTAACATGAGTAGTTATTAAGTTATTTTTTTAGCAGTTAAAAATAAGTACATTATAACTTTTATTTACATTATAACTTTTTTCCATGTATCTGAACTTCCGCTTCTAAAAATAAAGTACATTTTTAAAATTGCTACTTATTTAGAAAATTTTTTTTTTTGGCAAAATTTAATTTTTTTGGTACTTTTTTCCAATGCTTTTTGCTACTTTTTCTAAAGCAAGTACTTTTTTGATACTTTTTTTTTATAAAAAGATTATTATTCTGTACTTTTTTATATAGAGCACTATATAAAATTATATATGGAAGTATTTGTATAGTATAGTATATGGTCCCATATATAATTTCATATCACCCCATATGAATTTTTTCAATATGGAAATTATTATTTTCTGTAACTTGATTCATATAGGGTTAATGTTTTCACTTTTCACCACAAAAGTAAGATATTTCATATTTTTTTTTAATTCTGATATGCAATACACAGTACACAAGTAACGAAGAACCGTAATTCGTTATAGTCGAATGTTATTGTAACGGTTACTTTTTAAGCAAACCTTTTGAACCTTTACAAAAACATGTTATGTAAATTTTGTAGAAAACTGAAAGTATTTACCCCGTATGAGTGAAATTACACAAAATAATAATTTCCATATTTCCCAAAATTATTAAAGCTGTTATTCCCTAAATTTCCTAGTGGGTATTTTTTTGCCCAAAAGTGTAAAAACCACAGAACCGTTTTATAATAAATTTTCAAAATACTTACCCAGGTTTAATGTTGGCACTGATCCGGATTTTAACTGGCCCATACCAATGCACTTCTCCTCGAAGTGACGACTACAGATTCTTGTGGCGGTGTTAGTTTGATCTACATTTATTTTCAAATTCACACACCACAACTTGGCACTTTTCGCCGGAAACCGGCTCATAAATATATTTTGGGAATTTTTTTCCAAACACTTTTGCACTATACATTTCATATTAATTTTTTTTTTATTTAAATTTTTTCACAATGAAATGTTTTTTTTTATAATTTTATGTTTGACACATAAATTTATTTTCTTTGAAAGAAAATTGAAAAAAATTTTACATATAATGCAGTGCATACATGATTAAAATATTTCGATTTTATTCAAAAATATATATTTGTATACAGGGTTTTTTTTTTTTGAAATGGTAAAAATAACAGAACAATGAAATCGGTTATTTTTGTGTTCATTTAAAGAAGATAACCTTTACAGACATAATTGAAATTTCGTTTGCTTGAAATATCATTCCACACAGAAATTGTTGGGAGAATTTGGTTAAAAAAAGACAAAAGTGCAGTTTATGGGGCGTGACGAAAAAAAAAAAAAAAAATATGACCCCCTCCGAATTTAAAAAAAAAAATTTTTTGTTCTGGAGTTAAGGGGGCCGGGGCCCCCTTTGGCCCCCAGGCCCTAAAAACTGATACACCACCGAATATACAAGTATGGGTATTCAAATCAAAGGAAAATTTCTCCCGATTCCAAAAATAGTATTATTATTTGGATAAGTGATCCACGGCGGCAACCAGAGCCATTTTAAACCCCCAAAAGGGGGTAAAAAAAAATGCAAATGTTAATGAAAAAAAATATGACCCCCTCTGGAATAAAAAAAGAAAATTTGTTTATTCTGGAGTTAAGGGGGACGTTTGGCCCCCAGGCCCTAAAATGAAAAAAAATCACTTTAATCATTACACATTTTTGCAAATATTAATTTAACTGCAACAATATTGAAAATCCTTGCTTTATAAAGTTTTTCTGCGTGGCGGCCTGCGGCCGCTCTTAGGGGTTTTCTCCTCCATAGGACGCGGCAGGTGGCTTCGCTGAATAAAGTTTCCCTGCGCGCGTCACACTAGGGAAGATAATGAGAGGCGCGATTTTTTCAAAAAATTTTCATTTTTTGTTTTAAATAATTAAAAAGTGATCAGTTTTTAGGGCCTGGGGGCCAAACGCGATTTTTTCAAAAAATTTTTTATTTTTTTGAATAAATTGAGTAAAAATAATATCATTTTTGAAATCGGGAGAAAATTTCGTTTGATTACATTTTATAACATTATTAGAAAAATTTAGTTACTTTATTAATATTTAGGTTTTTTTTTTAGTTGTTAAGAATTTTATTATATTTTTTTTTTTTATGTTTAGGTATTTAAACGAAATTAACTGAAAAATCTTAGCATACATTCCACTCGAAATAATATGAACTAATTAAAACCAAGCCAGTTCACTTTTGCAAGGTTGTTCATATTTGCGAATGTCATCTAATTTACATTTAAAAACTTTTTCCAATACAAATAAAAGTTTCTTATGTTAATTTTTTTTCATATTTTCGCGAGTGCACTGTGATATTATAAAAAAAAATGATATTATACATTTCCTTACAAATCGCAAATTTTTAATATCAGGGTAATTCCAATTTTTTTATTAAGGTATTTCATTAAAAACATATATGCCACTATCGTGCTAATTACTTGTGTTGGGGGAGGGGGGGGGGAATAAAAGGACAATGGGTGAATAGAATTTAGTGTTGAAATTGTAAGTTGGTGTACATCTCAGGGGTTAATGTGATCAAATTCTCCATAGACCTTTAGTGTTCTTTTTTAGTTGTCATGTCAGTTTAGTCCATCTGTACAATAGTTTTTTTTTCTTAGTCCTTGGAGTATCGGGTTGAGAACTTACGACCACTATTATAGCCGGGTGGCAACGACTCCAATCAAGGTTTCGTAAGAATTGAAATTAATAGTCTCTTCTAATGGGTTAATGATGTTTTAAAATATTTTTTTTAACCAATGATAACAAAATTAAACAACAAAACTGACTCAACTACCTCATTTTCTATTTTAAATAAAAACAAATAACCAAAAAACACAATTTCCTCTAAATCCGTTAAAATTAAATCATTCCCCTACCCAACTTTACGGACAGATATTTTTCATGTTTTATTTTCATTGTCCAACATGTATTTAACAAGTCCATGTACTTGAATGCTAGACTTTGTTGAACACAATTTTTTAAAATTCAATTTCAAAACTATTAATTTTTATTATTATTATTTATTATTTTATTACCTACCCAAGTTTTAATATTTATTTTTTCGGTGTAATACAAAAATATAATAAAATACAACTCTACACCATTTATTTCTTTGACATCTTTCCAATTATTTACAATTTTCTTTAACATTATTCTTAAAATTGCAACCATGTTTTTAGTTTTCCTTTGCTTTTTCTTCACTCAACATTATTTAGTCCATTCGCCATCTTTGTTGACAGAGCTCAGAAGCTACTTCCCAGTCTTCCAACTCACTCCAACATGTATGAGTTCGTTCCTGTTTGAAGCCACATTGTAGAACAAATGACTTCTCTGTTAAAGAGTATATTGCAATCTCTTTATATTATATGCTCTTTGGTAATATAGTAACAAAAACAATTTGAAAAGTGTACTACAGTTTAGGGCATCTGTATTTCAACAGTTTTTCAACAAACATGTTGTTAACACATATTTTTACAACTTGTTGCAATCCTGTGTATTCTATTGAAATACACTCAAACTCAAGAAAGTTTTACAGTTGTTTTTAACTGAAGTTACACTTTTCTTCTTTCAAATAATACAAAACAACTACATATAATGAAATTTTAAGTAGCTTGTAGGAAATAAAAATTTTTAATTGTAATTGAAAAATAAAATTTTAAAAATATTTTTAAAACACCGAATAAATAACTGTTAAAAATAGTAGTTTTTACAAGTTTTACAGTTGTTTCAAAATTGAAATATAAGATATAAAAAAATATTTTCAAAATACCGAATAAATAACTGTTAAAAACAGTAGTTTTTACAAATTTTACAATTGTTTAAAAATTTTTGTAGTAAACACTATTTTGTTGTTTTGTTTCTACGACATTGTTAATTGCTTTTACTACATTTGTTAGTTGTTTTTCAATAGTTTAAACCAACTATAGTTTTAGTTATTTTAACGGTAAAAGTTAAAAAGGCACAATTTTAACTGAAAATTTAGCTGTTTCAAGTTTATACTTTTGGTTAAAAAATAATTTATATGTAATTATACAATTTGATATGATTATGTATGTGCCATATACAGTTTTATATTGTAGCATATATTATTTGATATTGTTTATATACCCCATGATAGGACCGTCTCAAATTTTGTCAATTTCTATAAGATTGGATTATTGAGATAAAATTAGATGAGCCCGATCAAAAACAAGTTACATCTCAAATACAAAATAAGATCTCATTTGATATTGGTCGACATTTATTCTTATTCAAGTTTATTTCAAAATTAGGGTATCCAGTAATATCCGGTTTGATCCTTCAAACGTATTTTTAGATTGAATAAGATCAAAATTGATCTGAAAACTATGGGATCCAAAAATATCTAATTTAAGATCCTGATGGATCTCAAAATATCCCATGGCATTAATTTATATCTACTTGGATCTAATTATATCCAAAAGATAAGTAGTTTTTGGAGGATCCAATGAGATATTTGATCAGATTTAATTATATCCCACAACATATATTATTTTTGATAAAATTGAAAAAAATGTTAAAGAAAAAATAATTCAGACATTTGTCCAGGCAGAACTCTACAATCGGCACAGTGTTGGCAAAGCGTCGGCGACGGTCGGTTATGCGTTTGCAGAACGTGGTAGTAACAGTCTTGACAGTATTGTCCTGTTACCCGATTGATAACAGTGTCCTAACGTTGGTTTGAGTGAATTTGCGCCGTTGGCAAAACGTTGTTGAGGCAAAAAATTCTGTGCTTTCCAAATACCTTAAATTTAATTTATTTTGAGAAATATCTATAATAAAACTCATTTAAAAAGCAGCAATGTAGTTCGGTATTAGGCTTTCATATTATATTTAAATGAGTGAAATATAATAAAACGCAAAAATAGATAACGCTTGTAATTATATTTTTATAAATAGAAATGATTAATTTTATTATACAGATATTTTAATGAAGCTGCGTTTTTAATGTTACAAAATATTGAGTCATTTTTGGCCCAAAGTGCATTAAACGATTTTTACGTAATGAAATTAAATAAAGTAAATCTGTATTTTTTCAAAAATTTTACCTCTGTTATGCAGATATTTGAAAGAAACTGCGTTTTTTAATGTTAAAGAATATTGGGACATTTTTGGCCCCAAGTGCACAAAAGGGTTAATTAGGTTTTTTTTCTTTTTAAATAATAAATACCAACTACGGAAAATAATTTAGTCAACTTTCATTCAAATACGAAGATACCACATGATTTTTCGTTATCAATTTCATGAAATCTTCAAAGTTCTGAAAAAAAATTGACTTTTGACCTTGAAATTTGACCTTTGCCGTAGTTCGATTTTGACCAACTTTTCAGAATATAGTGCTTGTAGTTTGTTTCATAAAACTCTGAATAGCATTAATTGGTACTTGTTAAAAGTAGTAATTTTACCCTATGATCGAATTTTGTGCAAAAAAAAGCGTTTTCCTCGAAATCCGGCGAATTTAAATACACTGATAGAATTTTGTTCACTGTATTAATGAAATCCTTCATTAATACAATGAATTTTTCATTAAAAAGTCCCCAAAGGAAGTTTCATTGGCTCTTTGAAATATTTTTCATTAATCAAATAATAATTGAAAAAATATTTTTTTTCTTGTTTCATATTTATTTTGTGTTAATTTTTTCTTTTTTATTATCTTATATTTATTTTTCCGTTTTTTTATCTCCCTGAACACGACTTGAACCCGCAACCATCACCGTACAAACCGCACCGCCTTACCAATTGACCTAAATTACAAAACCAAAAGGATGTGCTTATTTAGACTTTTGCAGGAAAATATTTTTTTTCAATAGTTGAAGCGCCTCCAGTGGAAATTTTATGGAACTTATTGTTTGCTGTACAAACAATATTTATGTAAAAATGATTGCATATTTTAAGGATCAAACAAATACAGTTAATGAAAATTTCATTCAGTCAATGAATTTTTCATTAATTTAATGAAAATGTTTCATTCAACCAATGAATCCAAGTTAATGAAAGACATACATTAATAGTATGAAGGAAAATCCTATCAGTGTAGCTGCCCTTACTAAATTAAACGGGGGATATGTGTAATTTTTGGTATTTTTATTTTAATTTTTATACTTAATGAGACCTAAGTGTGCGAAACTATTTTTTTTTTTTTAATTTTGTTGAACAAAATTATTTAAAATTTGAAATTGGAGATTTGAAAATACCCCAAAAATATTGTTGGTTTTAGACGTCACCTTAGGACAGAATACCGACATCCTAAAATTTAAATATTTCATATCTAACAGTTAATGGGTCCAGTAAGTAAAAAAAAAATATTTTAGTATTTAATTTCGAAAACGTTTAGGATGTGGGCTCGAAATGTTTGATCAAGTGGTATTTGGCACATTAGTGGTCTGGGGTATTTTTTTTTTTTACTCTGGTAATTCTCAACCGATTTTGGATTTTTATATATTTTTGAAAACAATTTTTTGTCTTCATAAAAACTGCTTCACAATTAACAAGTTTTTGAAAAAAACGCAAAACAATCCATTTTTCCCCCATACAAAACACACTTTCAATTTTCAATCGATTTCCGCCTCGTGTTTTCTTTATCCAATCGGCACCAAACGTTATATTAAATGTTTTTACATATAAAGGAACCAAACTAGCCCATCGCTTGACTTTAAAACTCATTTTGAAAAACGACCATTTTGAAAAATGAACACCTCTAATGTCACCATATATGATTACATATCATGTTATATTTGAGAATGTATTATATATGACAATAGATCTGCCATATCTTAGTATGTATAGAATATATACTTAACATCTGATTTTATAAAGGTCAATATATAATAATACATCTTTATATATGTTTTCACACAAGAAACATATAATACGATGTGGTAATGAATGTCAACATATATAATCGCATATTACAATATATTTTAAGATAAAAAAGATAAGATCGTATACACATTTTTTTACTCGGGGGACTAAAACTCCGATACAATCGAATCAAATGATATATGTTTACGTATAATTTTATACTATTTTTCAATTTATAACGAGCTTTCAACCTCCGTATATTTACAAAAATAAAGCAAATCAAACATATTAGCTAGGTTGATACTAGTATTTCGATCTGGCTAAAGATCTCATCAGAACCCGAAGTTTTAGAAAAGCTAGAGCCTATATAATAGGCAGAACTTTAACAAAAAACCTATTAATAATCAATTTTGCTCCATTCTTGTCTTCTTAGTAATCAACCACGTGGTTAGGTCTTTTCCTAACAAGCATCATGACGTTACTAAACTTTGAAGACCAAAAATGTTCTATTTATATAAAAAATTTTTAGTGTGTACTCTGGCTCAAGTAATATTTTTTACAGTTATATTAGTTTTTTGTTTTTATATACATCGAGATTATTTTTATGTTATTTTCAATTTATAACGAGCTTTCAACCTCCGTATATTTACAAAAATAAAGCAAATCAAACATATTAGCTAGGTTGATACTAGTATTTCGATCTGGCTAAAGATCTCATCAGAACCCGAAGTTTTAGAAAAGCTAGAGCCTATATAATAGGCAGAACTTTAACAAAAAACCTATTAATAATCAATTTTGCTCCATTCTTGTCTTGTTAGTAATCAACCACGTGGTTAGGTTTATTTTATTGGATTTAAAAAATTTCAAAAATCGATAATATTAAAAAAAAAATGGCAGAAATTAAAAAAAACTGCCTAAAATTTAAAAAATCGCTAAAAATTAATGAGTCCCTAAAATTTTCAAAAATTACCGAAATAAGATTTATCTTAAAAGAGCTAAAGAAACCCAGTTTGAACTATTGCTCAAAACTCACTCCATATGCCAATACCTGTCCTTAATCTCCACTTGATTGGCTAAGTTCTTAGAGCTCATTTTTCTCGAAAACTTATCATCGTAGGTCTAGAAGAGGATGATTGTCCAGGAAAGCAATTTTGTAAATCTTGAAGATGTTTTAAATTTTATTGATTTTTTTTTAATTTTTGAGACTTTTTCATATTAGTAATTA
Organism: Delia radicum; assembly: GCA_021234595.1. Classification (NCBI taxonomy): domain Eukaryota; kingdom Metazoa; phylum Arthropoda; class Insecta; order Diptera; family Anthomyiidae; genus Delia; species Delia radicum. The sequence goes on along the minus strand of CM037852.1, from coordinate 18,229,399 downwards.
TGCAGATTTTGTCTTTTTTATTTAAATTTTGCAATTTTTTGGTTTTGTCAATTTTTTCGAATGTTTTTTTTTTATAAATTTTAGCGATTTTTTTAAAAATTTTTTTTATTTTTCCTTTTTTGGTGTTTTTTCCCTTACAATTTTTTGCAATTTTTTTAAATATTAGCGATTTTTTATTTTTGACGATTTTTCCAATTTTAAAGATTTTTTTTCATCAAATTAAGCGTTTTTTTTATTTTTGCAATCTTCCTTAATTACAGCGATTTTTTAATTTTTGTGAATTTAAAATTTTAGTGCTCTCTATTTTTTAAATTCTGCTGTTTTTTTTTAATGTTAGTGGTATTTCCTATTCCAGCGATTTTTTTTAATTCAAGCGATTATGTTTTTATTTTTTCCAATTGTTAGCGATTTTTTGCAATTTCAATTAAGAGTATCTTCTAAAAGTTTGTTTGAAATTAAAAACAAAGTAAGTTCCAAAGGACCGAATTCAATTAAACTTTTAATTGAATTAACAAATATCTTAATTGAAACTAGATTTTAGTTTTTTATGTGTAAGTAAAAACTGGTTTTAAGTTAAAAACTTTAATTTATTTTAAAGTTGTTTCTATTTAATTTAGTATTATTTTTGTTTGATTTTAAATTTTCCTGCGTATTATAAAATAATTGCATTATATTACATGCACTTAATTTTTAAATTAAATTTTCCAGTTTATTGAAGAGTACATTACAAAAAAGATTCTATAAATTAATTATGCATTCAATTTATATTAACAACGTAACAAGTTATTAATAATATGTTAATTTAATAAAATAATATAGTTATGCATTCATATTATGATATAACATTAACATTTTACTATGAACACCTCAATATGCGTAGCATATCCAACAGGCTTAGAAGGTTTTATTTTTCATTGCATAATTTTAGGTGCAAATTATAAAGAGATTTGGATCATATATAAGAAATGTTGGTATTAAAATTTACTAAATTTTAGACATTTTTAAGTACAAACATATTGGCTTTTTAACACCTAATAGAGAGATTTTGCAGCCCAATAAAAATTTACATTATTTTAAAATAGTTTCAAAATTGGCTTGCTTGCATCCCTAAAGTATGCAATAAATTTTAATACTCTTCGAAAATGTTCACGTAATAGTTTGTTGTGCTAGCTGAATACAACACAACAAAATAACAATACAATTTTACGTTTTAAACAAACCAAAACATCTATGCCTCAAAATACAATTTTAAGCTTTTACAAGATTTTAATTTTATGTCGTTTTTAAATTCTTTCAGAAATGAATCGAATGATCGACTAATGTATTCTATAATTTTGATAAAACTTGAAACGAACAGTACGCTACGGGAAAGGGACCGGCTGGCCAACATCACTTTTATATTTTTTTGTGTGTGTGCTCAAGTTCAAATATTTAAATTTTTTTAAAATATTACATAAAAAAAGAAAAACATGTAAATGGAAAAACACTATACAAAACTGTATAGTTGGAGTACAGTGATATGACCACGGTTTACTAGTCTCGGAATATGTCTTATGGGATCAATTTAATCGTAGGTTTGCTGTTTTTGTTTTTTTTTTCTTAAAAGGAAAAACGTAAGCAAAAATAAAAGCCAAAATTATTTTTAAAGTAACCAAATAAATAAATTATGAAGCAAAATATATACAGAAAAAGCTAAAACTGAGTTTTAATTAAAATGTTTGTTAATTAAATTAAACTTTTAATTAATCGATACTATTAAGGAAATTGTAGTATCAATTAAAATAATATGTAACTATTTAAGACATTTAGTTTAAATTAAGATTTTAGTCATATCTATTAAAAATTTAATTAAACGTTGTTTTTAATTTCAAAAAAATTTTTAGTAGATACTATTAGAATTTGCAAAAAAAAAATCGAAAAAAAACACTGAACTAAAAAAAAAAAAAATCGGCAATATTGAAAAAATAATCAAATATTTAAAAAAAAATATCGCAAAAAATTTAAAAAAACACTAAAATTTAAAAAATCGCTGAAATTAAAAAAAAAAATATATATAAAGGGCAAGAAATCTAACGTTTTTTTTTAACTAATGCTTATTTCGTGAATGGTAACACTTAGCTCATGTCTGATTTGACAGATAATTAGTTTTATCCTTCCGCTGAACGAATATGGTTGTGTATACGCTTGAACAACGCTGGGAAATATTGCGACATTACTTTGAAAATCATGGTAATATTGCAGAATGTGTGCGAAAATTGCGTACGGATTTTGGAAGAAGAGAAGCACTATCAGCTCCGTATGTTCGTTATCTTGTGAAAAAAGTGAAAGAAACTGGCATCCTCATCGATAAACCAAAGCGTGAAAAGCCAAAAACAGTGCGTACACCCGAGAATATTGCTGCTGTGGCAGAAAGTGTGCGTGAAGAGCCATCAACATCAATTCACCGCAGTTCTTAAAAATTGAATATTTCAGAGACATCATTGAGACGAATTTTGCATAAAGACCTTGGTATGACGCCATACAAAGTCCAATTGGTTCAGGAGTTGAAGCCAACTGACCATCCTGACCAACTGACTGGCATCTGGTGAAATACAGCTGCACACAATCGATAATGTGCTTAAAAATTGGACCGATCGTGTAGGCTACTGCATGGCCAGCCGAGGCAGCCATTTGATTGGAATTATTTTCCATTATTAACCGGAAGGATTGTACTTTCAAATAAAAAAAGAAATTTGAGAAAATATTCAGTAGTTTTTTTTTATAGCATTTTCAAAAAAAAAAAAGTTATTTGGCGGACCCTTTATTACTTAAAAATTTTAAAAAGTTGGCAAAATCTAAAAATTCTATATAAAAAATTCCCACAATTTGAAAAAATTGTCAAAATTTAAGAAATCTTCAATATTGAAAATACCATTAAAATTGAAAAAAGAGTCAAAATTGTAAAAAAAACTGCATAATTTAAAATAAATCGCCAAATTGTAAAAAAAATATTTAAAATTGAAAAAAATCGCCAAACAATAGAACAAATTAAGTAAAAATCGCTTAAATTTAAAATTTTAAAATTAAAAAATCGCCAGTTTAAAAAAACGACAAACTAGGAGGAAAAAAGGTTCAAAATTTCAACAAAAAATCGGTGAAATTGAAAAAAATTGCCAAAAATTAAAATACGATATTTGAATATTCGATAAAATTTAAAAAATCCCATAAATTTAAAAAATTAAAAAAAACATCAAAATTGTAAGAAAATATTTTCAAAATTTAAAAAAAAAAATTAATTAAATTGAAAAAAATATAGAAAAAGTACCATAACTTGGTAAATTTTCAACCGATTTTAACAACAAATGGCTTTTTTACTAAAGAACATAAAGACTAATGAGGAACCAAGGTACACAACATATTTCAAATTTGATTTTCAACTGGTTTTAAGAGAAACAAATTTTGTGTTAATTGTACACTCATAATAATCCATTATAAAAATACGAAAAAATGTCAAAACAACGAAATCTTTTGTAAAATGAACAAATTTTCGTTTATTTTAAAAATTTTTTGTTATCTTGACATTTATTTGTATTTTTACGCATGGATTATTATCAGTGTACAAAACTTTCGCAGAAAAAAACATTAAACAACACAAATTAGCTTCAAAATTTAATTAAAATTGCTTAAAAGCATGAAAATGAAGTAATTAAAAGAAACTCTCCTAAAACCTGTTCAGGTATTTCGAAGAGAGCATTGGAATTTCGTTAATTTTACTCAGCAAAACACGAGCTTTAAGGATATTGTTAATTTAAAAAGAAGATTCGAAAAAAACACTCGTAGAAGTTGAAGAAGTTAATATTTGATATTTTTAGATATTTGTAGAGATCAGCCAATTTTCTTTCAAATACCGTTTAAAAGCTCAAAATCGGGGTAAAAATGACTGAATTACAAATGTTTAAACCAGCCAGTCTCAAATAAGACCGTCTCGAAAATTTGGGAGTACATTGCAACTTCTCAAACCGGTTTTGTTCCGAGTAGCACAGTGTAATTTTACGTGTAAATATAATTTGTATAAATAAATCAAACGTTTTTAAATCTCCAAGAATAGATTTATTCCTACACACCAGGGCTGCCATTTAAGCATTATGGATGCTAGATCAAGCACTTATTTGTGATTAAGCACTCAAAATTTATAAAAAAAAAAGTGCTAGATGCTATTAAGCACTTTCTTAAAATGAATATATTTTTTTCACTGATATTTTCTTCACTGATTTAAATTATAAATTTATTTATGAAAATAAAAAAAACCTTTTGTATGTAAACCAATTTTGAATAAATTTGCTGTTTTTTATATAAATCTTTGGGTTCAGTAACGTATGAGTGGTAAACAAAAGTGACACTCTATTTCGTGATTGTACAATTTACGTAAATTCTACTATAACTTTGAAAATTTACCTATTTCTTCCAGAAATACTTTTATTAAGATTGAGTTATAGTCAGGGCAACCACAAATATTTATGACTTAAAAAACAGAAAATTTATAAACTTTTTTTTTAAGTGCAGTTTAAGTAAGTTTTTGCTAAATAAAAGATTAATTATGCCGAAATCGGTCTATTCTTAAAACAGGAAATTCTAATTTTCAAAATTAGAGTGAATCTCCAAAATTGATGTCCAGAAAATATACAAAAGAATTTTGAAAAAATTTTTTATTGATAAAAATTTCAGTAACTAAAAATAAAAAAAAAACTGAAAAATATGCTTTTGTTCTAAAAATTAAAAAACAAAAAAAAAGACTTTTTACCAAAAACACGATTTTAAGAATCTAAAAAACTTACTATTAAAAGCTAAATACTCAAAAACATGTCGTATTTTATAAATATCTTATCTTATATACAAAAATATACAATAAAGAGCAAATATGCTCTAACAAATCGTCGCCAGAATTCGCCCATTTTTCTAAAACGGATAAATATCTCATACAGTTTTCAATACGACGCATTGGAAAAAGCATGATACATTATATTTCTGGTTGCCCTGGTTATATTATGCAATAAATCAAAACCAATTTATGTTCGAAAGTGACCAAAGAATTAAAGTTTTTTTTTATTAAAAAAAAAAACATTTTTATTATCCGTACAAGGTAAGGATCTTTAATAATTGAGTTATAATTATATTAAAAATTGTTGAATTTAAATCAATAAAAACATAAATCGCTTTTTATAAATACACCACATTGAATTTTTTGGTTCCATATTTCGAAAAAAATATCTTATATTTTTAAATCTTAAATATAAATTTGCAAATCGAAAGTATAAAGTTTTCTATAGAGGGACAATGCAAAAACAACCTGACTTTTTCTAGCACTTTTTTTTCCATCTAGCACTTTATTCTAGCACTATTTTTCAATGCTCTAGCACTGTTCATCACTCAAATTATGGCAACACTGTTACACACTAACGCCATTATGTGGTTTACAAAGAGAGATATGGATCAAAGATTTTACTTATGTAGGCTCACTTAAATGGTTGGTAGCAAAATAATGAATTATACAAAGGGGGAGGAGTTATTCCCTCAGAGAAAATAATAATAGATTTGGGTTTAACTGCGGTGCTGCCAGAATTACAAAGTTTTTTGTTAGTTGACAATATGCGAAATTCTAATTTGTAGATTTTTACCCAAAAATTACGACTTTTGTCTAATTCTTTATTATAGTAATGATAGGTTAAAGATTTTTTTTAGTTTTAGCAATGAAATACCCTTATTGGCATTTGTCCAATAATTTCGTTAAAAAAATGTCTTATTCACCGAACCTTGCCATTAAACGTCTTTTTGCAATTTTTCTTTAGACTTTTTTTATAAATAATACAAACTGTACTCAAATCACAACTTTTGTAAATAATTTTAAGAATTTTAAGATGAAATTAAAAAAATTATTGATTTACAATCGTAGAACAATTGTAGAACTAAAATTCCGGAATATATCACATATTACCATTTATGAAGTGTCATATACAGTGGTGGTCTCCAAACTAGCGCACAGAGCATGAAAGAACCTTTTTCATAATATTATTATTTATTTTAAAAGATTTTTGAATGTTTTTTATTATTTTAATGTATTGATTACAATGTACTAATTATACTACATGTCTTGCCCCTCATTTCACTTGTCAAAAATTTTATTGCCGGGTATGGCTCATACATGACCATATATTTAAGTTCATATATAATCATATTTTGATATTTCTAATATTTTTTATTTATTATATTTGAATCAACAAATATTTTAATTTAAACTCGATTTTAGATTTTTCTGTGTACAATCTGATGATTTTAAAAGAAATAATCCTGATATATGAGTTCTTAATTTTTTTTTTTTTATAAATTTAAGAAATACTTATGTCTTAAAGTCTTGGAAACTGAAAAATTGTTAGAATTTTATGTGTTGTTGTTAGTGTTTCTAATGTGGTTAACCGATTCTTAGAAATTGTTAGAGTTTCAAGTGTTTTTGTTAGTGTTTCTAATGCGGTTAATCGATTAACCGATTCCTCGATTAATCACCTCTGTTTCGGTTAGTGTCGAAACAAATACTTTAAAACTCAAATAAATATTCCACCCGAATAATCGGTCAAAACTTGTCGATTAACCTGTTAGTAATTTAATATAAATATTTCCGGTATTTTCATAAGTTTGGCTAATATAATGGCACGAAAAGCTTTGAAAAAACCAGCACTAATTAAAATACCATCAAATTATTTTAAAATATATTAAAAGAGCTCCTTAAAGTATATTATTTTAAGGAACATTGTCAATGTTTTTCCATTTACTTTTTTAAAAAACAACTAAAAATATTAAAATCTGGAGTTCTATAATTTTAAAAAACCCATTTTTGGCTATATTCGGGACGTTAAATTAATCTTTATGCACAAAACTTTGTTTTATCTTGTGAAAATAAAGAGTATATACAAATATAGAGATTACACTTCCCACGCCTTTCAGCAATAAAATACTGAACTCGGGCAAGCAAATGAAAACATTTTTTTGCACTAAAAAATGATTGCAACATTTTGAAAATTGTTGATTTAAACACTCCCCCTTATTTTGCTTATATTTTGTTATTTTCTATTAAAAATTATTATATTTTAATTTTATCTTGCTGTGGGTTTCCATACTACTCAGTGTCTGCTTTCTTTTTATTTGTTCGTAAACTCGCCCCGATCAAATGAAAACATGTCGCAGAAATTTTTAAGTTTAGATTAATTGTTTTCATGTTTCTAAATAATAATTTAATAACATTTTTAATTATTTCAAATATTAATGATAAAATATTAAACATAATATTAATGATAAATTACTAATATTTGAAATAATTAAGCTTTTGCATAAGCTTTTTGAACTATATAATTAATATGTGGAATAAAAGACATAGTGGAATCGAAGACGACAGCCAGATCAGTTATCGTGGCCATTTTAAACAAAACATAATTTCCCAACCTAAAAACCGACTGAATTGGGTTTCGAGAACGGGAGTCTGAAACGTGAATACATTTAGACATATTCAAATAAAGGCCCTTTAACTCACACCAGTTATATAGACCATTCAAGTCATTCTGCAGATTCAAAATATCAGTAATGGATTCCACTTTATAAAATATCTTCAAATCATCCGACTAACCGATCCGAATAACCGGTTAATCCTTTTAGCGTTTTTTTTTTTCAAATAATACCCAAACCGATTAACAGCCTCAGTCGAATAATTGGAAACACTAGTTTTTATGTAAGTTACAAAAATTAGAGTTTCTTAAAAAAATATTATTGTAAAAAATTCGGAGAGTTTAAGGGGTTTTCAAAGTAATCGTATTTTGCAAATCTTATTGCTCAATAATATAACACTTAGGATATTATATAGGTAAAGACGACTGCAATTGTAGTCAAAAACTAATGAAATTTCACTTGAAGAAAGGACGACTATCATTTCATTAAATTCAACTAACATTTGTCATTTGTTTTTAATGTTCAAAAAATTACTAACAATTGTAGCAAAAATTAACCAAATAAGTTAGTAAAAAATAAACAAAAATTTACTTATTTGATTTTTTTTTAAATAATCCAAAAACAACCGTAAAAATTAATGTAAAATCATAAAACAGTCATTTGATGTGGTTTGTTTTTTCAATGAGCTAAAAGGTTAGAAAAAAAACTAACTTTGTTCTACAAATAACTGACATTTACATAAAAAATAAAGAAATTTTCTTACAATCCAAACAACTATAATTTTTTAAAGCAGAAGTTCCCTGAGTGTAGGTGTTAAAATATTTTTTTAGATAACAAAAAACAGCAGTAAAAAATTAATGTTAAATCATAAAACAGTCATTTAATGTGGTTTGTTTTTTTAAATGAGCTACATGGTTAGTAATAAATTAAATTTGTTCTACAAATGACTGACATTTACATTTAAAATAAAGAACCTGTATTACAATCCAAGCAACTACATATTTTTAAAGCAAAAGTGTTAAAATAATTTGGACAAATAAATAAAGTGTTTACTCTGCTTGAATAACATTTATTTTTTAAAAATTGGCGATTCTTTGGCGATATTTTTAGGTTTGCTTGGGGATATCAATCAATTTATCTGGCAAGCCTATTTTTCAGCTGTTTTCTCTCGAACAAAAATTGTGTAGAAGAGAGAATTAAATTATTAACAAAAAATTTACCTTTTTATATTTCCTATTCCTTCTAGGTTTTATTAAAATTTTTTTTTTATTTATGTATTATTTTTAAACATATTTATTATTATACTTTTTTTTACTTTAGATTGTCTTTTTATTTTATTTTTTATTAATACTTTTATTAATACTCTTTTTATAATTTTCTTTTTTTCTTCTTTTTTATTAAGAAGACCTTTTTTTATTTTTACCATATTTGACATTTTCTTAACACACAATAATAATAACAACAAAATTTCACAAACACGACACCATTTTTTTTTTTTTATAAAACGAAATAAGAGAACGAACAACGAATTAAACCGTTCAGTAACGCTGACGACTCGCGAACGCAACATATTATATATTAAATTTTAAATACTTCTAAAAGCAATTTTAAGATTTTTTTTTTTCATAAAAAAACTATTGAGCAATATTTTTGTATAAAAATATATTAATTATATTATTAAACAATAACTATTATTTTGTAAAAAAAAAACACGTCTCCCGTACAACCGTATAGTATGAATATTGCGCGACAACTAAAAAAATTCAATGAAATGAATAAAAATGAAAGTTTCTGGAACTAAATTCTGCTCTAATTAAAGCTTTACTAACTCCTTATTGTCAAAACTAATATATGTATATATATATAAATATATCAATGAAAAGAGTATCCACATGTATGTAGGTGTGTGCGTAATTGCAAGCGCAACTGGATAAAATGCTTTAAAGCAGAGATTCAACCTACCGAGTGCTTCTGCAAATTGGTCTCTAAGAATACCCTCCAAAAATTCTTTACGAACTTTAATTTTATGTCGCTTTCTTGTTGTAAAGGGAAACAAAAATTAACGGAAACTTTCCACTAAAAATGGAAAGAGGCTAGTAAACATAGAGAACGAGATGTATGGATCAAAAGCTTTAATTAATGCAAGGTAACTTAAATAGTTGGTAGCAAAATGTAGCACTACACAAAGGGGGAGGAGTTATTCAAATACAGAATATGAGAGCAGTGTTGCCAGGTATGTTGATCATAAAATAAGAAGTGGGAATAATAGTGTCTATTTCTGTAGTCACCTTCACTATAAACACGCGCCGTAATAAGAAAATGCATGATTTTTCTATTAAAACATGAAAATTCTTTAAATTTCTAACTATTTTTCGATATTTTTTTTTTAAAGAGAAACAACACTCAGGAAATTCTTCCTATTAATTAATGTGTTGCTTTCTTTGGAAAGGGGATAGTGGAGAGATGAAAGGTGGTGAAAGATGAAGGGCTTAATTCATTTTAACAATAAAAGTGCAAAAAATCAACTCCTGTAGAAAAACTAGATAAAGTTTGAAAAAGAATATTTTTGGCTCTTTGTCTGCTAAGATTTTTCTAAATTTCATATTTAGTACATGTACAAAATTAATCAAAAAAACCATTAAATTGCAATATAATCAATAAATTAACATTTTTTAATTTTTTTTGTGCTTCTTTTGCTCTGTTTTTGGTTATTTTTTAGAGATGGTAAAAATTTGATAGCTTTAGCCGATAATTCTTCACGCGTATTTTAAAATGTATCGAATTATGGGTGTTGAAAGTGAAGAGTCGTCACCGACAAATTTATATGCGTATTGTCGAATCGTCATGAAAGTTTAAATAAAAAAAATAAATAATAATAAAATAAATAATAATAAAATAAAATAATAATAATAATAATTGAGGAATTTTTTTTATATCTTAAATTCATTTTCAAAATTTCGGAATTGTTTAACAATGTTAAATTCTTTAAATTTAAACTTCCATTAGACTAAAAACAGATAAAATCAACCACTCGATTTACTCCACTCCTTCTGATTTCAACCAAACTAAAATATGTATATCATATAAAAATAGACTCGTCCGAATGTATTACATCTAATCCCAGCGGATCTTGAAATATCGCGTTTCAAAATAAAATATGAAAAATATTCGAACATGTTTGATATAATTTTTGTTAAAAATAAAAATTATGTTTTTTTTCCACCTTTAATTGTGCAATGAAAAGGAAAAATTATTCAAGTTCAAGGCCATACTCTATATTTCTTACACGTAGCAAACAAATTTTCGATTTATTTTTTGATCAATGGTTATAATCTTTAACTTCAAGCTCATATATTAGTTCTCATATAGTGAGTAAACTAGTTTATATGAATGTTTGATGTTTGACATGGGATTGTTACCGCTTTCAAAACGTGTTCTGATGATGGGAACCTCGAAAATTCCCGAAATAGATCAACACATTCCTGAAAGGGTCAACGAATAAATTTGAAAACAAAAACTCTATAGATTATTTGTTAGGACAATATCCTAATAAAGAAATTTAGAGTATGGTCTCGAACTTGAATAATTTTTCATTTTCAATATTCGAACATTTTAAAAAAAGTAGTCGTATATAGTATTCCATGTCTTTTTAACTGGTTAAGCTACAAGAGTCATTGATACCTCATTTCAAAGCTACTTAAATGTGTTTTTTTCTAGTGTTTTTTTTGCCTTATCCACGGCAAAATGCATTGTTTTTTTAAAAACTGCGGTTCAAAAGCTGCATTTAAAAAAACTGTTTTTTTAAAATTAAAAAAAAAAAAAATATATGTTAATTATAAATTACTTCCCTATAAGTTACGAATAAAAATGTGATCAAATTTAACTAAAAAGCCTTAGTTATCGGCTGCAAGAGTACAGCGGTTTGGACCACGGATTTCGAAAAGAATGCATTTTGCCGTGTAGAAGTAAATAAAGTCTATGCTCTGGAAAAAACCACATTTAAGTAGCTTTAAAATGAGGTATCAATGACTCTCGTAGCTTATATATTTTATGAACGACTACTTTTTTAATATGTTCGAATATTTTTCATATTGAGAAAAAGAGATATTTCAAGATCCGCTGGAATTAGAATGACTCTTGTAGCTTAAACCGTTAAAAAGATATGGGCAATTATGTGTAACTACTTTTGCAAAACTTTTATTTTTATTTTTTTCGAAAAATATTTTTTTTCTTTTTTTCCACTATATTTAGTATTTTTTTTTTTATTTTTATCCATAACTTTGAATACCGTTGGAGCTTCACATATTAATTTGGCAACGGCATAGTGCAATTAATTATAAATAATTATTATAAATAGTGTAATAAATTACAATTAAGATATATTTCTTTGAAAATTTTAAAAACCAAGTTTTTTGAAATACAGCAGCGGATTTTGAAAAAAAATGCATTTTACTTCTAAACTTATTATTTAATTTAAAGCACGACAACAATGGCGTAAAAATAAGGTATCCATAAATCAGGTAGCTATAACCATTAAAAAGATATGGACCAACAAGTTCGATTTTTTTCAAATTTTAAAACTCGATATTTCCCCAACCGTTAGAGCTAACAACTCAAAACTTGTACGATGATATATAACAGTTACCTTTCATACCAAGGTTGGTTTAAATTGAAGGGGGTAGAGGTCGAAAATTCGATATTTTTTGATGATTTTATATGGAATGAGTCATTAGCGAATTAAAATTTATTATCAAATTAAATTCGCTTTAAATTTGATAGCATATTTAGTTTAAGACAATAGATTAGGAAATTTTTGATTATTTAATGTTGTAGTTTGGGTTCGGTTTCGACATTTTTTAAATATAAACTATTAGTTTTTTTTTTTATTCGAAAATTATTTATTACTGCATTTTTTTCCATATTCAAATATATAAAATGTAAAGGGTGGTTAAATTGTAAGGGCCGATGTTGAATGTGAACCACACCTAACCGCCAAGTTTTTTTCCGAATTTTATTTGACATTTCTCTATTTCAGACTTACTCAATTTGAACCATGGAGAGATACACAATCCAACAACGTGTTAAAGTTATCCAGACTTATTATGAAAATGGGCGTTCAAATCAAAATGCATATCGTGCACTTCGTGATTTTTTTGGTCAATTTGATCGTCCAAATGTGCGTACAATCGCAAAAATCGTGGAAAAATTCGAGCAAAGATGTGAGAACACCAGTGCATGCTCGTACAGCTCGTACTGCAGAAAATATTGCTGCTGTTCGCGATAGTGTGGCTGAAGATCCGTCCACCTCAACTCGTCGTCGTGCCCAACAATTGCACCTCTCACGCTCGTCGTTGATGAACATTATGCATAAAGACTTGCATTTATACGCTTACAAGGTGCAATTGGCTCAAGAACTAAAGCCTCTTGACCATTCCAAACGTCGTGAATGGGCAGAATGGTGGCAAGAAATGGCAACAGTGGATGATCAATTTTCGAAGAAAATCATCTTCAGTGATGAGGCACATTTTCACCTCAGTGGATTCGTCAATAAACAGAATTCAGCATTTGGGCGAATGAGAATCCAAGAGTGATTGTCGAAAAACCAATGCACCCACAAAGAGTGACTGTTTGGTGCGGTTTATGGGCTGGCGGCATCATCGGGCCGTATTTTTTCCAAAATGAGGCCGGTCAGGTAGTTACTGTGAATGGTGTTCGCTATCGTGAGATGATAACGAACTTTTTATGGCCCGAATTGGAAGATATGGATGTGGACGATATGTGGTTTCAGCAGGACGGTGCCACTTGCCACACAGCTAACGAAACAATGGCTCTTTTGCGCAACAAATTCAATGGCCGTGTTATTTCACGTAATGGCGATGTCAATTGGCCGCCAAGATCATGTGATTTGACACCGTTGGACTTTTTTCTTTGGGGTTATTTGAAAGAAAAGGTGTACGTCGATAAGCCAGCAACAATTCAAGAGCTAAAGGATGAGATAATTCGGCACATTAACGGCATAGAACCTCCATTATGCTTCAGCGTCATCGAAAATTTGGACCATCGGATGGAGGTGTGCCGCCGTGGTCGCGGCGCCCATTTGGCCGATATTTTGTTCCATACATAATTGAGTAATACCAATATATCATAATAAAATAAAATTACAATAATTTCCTAAATAGTTTGTGTTTTATTCAAAATCAACATCGGCCCTTGAAATTTAACCACCCTTTAAATATCTAAAGTATCACTTTGAAACACTTTGTTTATATTATTTGGACTGTTTTTTTAAACACCGCAGAGATAGAATTTAATGATTTAAAGATTTAATGAAACGCCAATGAAATGCCAACGGAGGCAAGTTCATTTAAACCAAAGGTTGGCCACAGTTATTAATCGGACAACAGGACATTGCTGTCCAGAAGACGCTTTGCCTACACTTTGCCGATTTTATTTTTCTGCCTGGGTAAGTATGACTGCTTTTGTGATTCTAACTGTTTACTATAATTCATTATAATCTGATGATTTAAATAGAATTATTTGAAATATATGAGTTAAAAAAAAAAAATCTGTAAATTTAAGAAATTTTTATGTCTCAAAATCCTGGAAGTTAGGATATGTTTAGAATTTGATGCGTACTTTCTGCAAGTAGAGTGTTTTTTTAATAAAAAACTCAGATTATTTTCGAAAAAAGTATGCCTCAAAAATCGAAGTTTTTATGTAATCCACACAAATGCTATTTTTCGAATTCGTTTTTTTATTTTTAAATAATTTAATCAAATGTATTTAAACTAAAACCATTTTTCTTAAAAACTATAGAGTTTTTGGGTATATTTTTTGTTTTGTTTGGGAATAACGAAGCATTTATCTGGCAAGCCTTTTTAACAGCTAAAGATTTTTTTCTCTTTAGCAAAAGTCTTTTAGCAGAGAGAATAGAAATTAAATTACATATTAACAAAAAATTTACCTTCTTACATTTCAGATCCCTTCTAGTTTATCTATTATAGATTTTTTTTTTATATTTTTTTAGACATTTTTTATACATTTCTTTTTTTTATATTTTATGTATTATTTTCTATACACTTTTTTTTTAATACATTTTTTATTTTATTAGATTTTTTAATATAGATATTTTTTATAGATTTTTTTACTTAATTTTATTTTTCTTACACATTTTTTTTTAGCTTTTTCTATTTTTTTTTTAAATTTTTTTTTCTATTTTTTTTTCTATTTTTTTCAATAAGATTTATAAATTTTAACATATTTGACATCTTCTACACACAATATTAACTGCAAAAAAAAAAATTTTACAAAAGCGACACCATTTTATTTTTTTATGAAACGAAGTAAGAGAATGAACAACGAATTAAACCGTTCAGCCACGCTGAAGACTCGCGGACGCAACATATTATTAAATTATTAATACTTCTTAAAAGAGGAACTTTTTTACATACACAAAAAAACTATTAAGCAATATTTAAAAATATTTTTGTATAAAAATATTTTAATTATATTATTTCACAACAACTATTAATTTACTTTAAAAAACACGTCACCCGTTCAACCGTATAGTATGAATATTGCGCGACAACTAAAAAAAATTCAATGAAATGAATACAAATGGAAGTTTCTAGGTCTAAATTCTGCTCTAATTAAAGCTTTACTAACACTAAATCATAGCCCAAATGCTTCTCATTAAAATGAAATCAATATATTTAACACTGAACGTCTGACATTAATTCTCTGACTCACAAAATCATACGGTAAAATATAAATTGAGAATGTATGTATAAAAGCATCCATCACAGCAGCCGTGGTCATTTAATTCTTTTTGCATTATTAATGTGTTTCTTTAATAACATATAACATTTACATCATAGATGCCCAGTAGTAGCTGATATCAGCAAATTAAACTCACACGTATACTTACGCTCTTTTGTTTGATCGTCAATCAACCAATAGGAAATCAGCATGTTGAGAGGGAGAGACAAACTACACTTGCAGAAAGAATATTTAAAAGATTATCAATTTATTTTACACATGGCGTTTTTAACAGACATTTGTAACATTTTGAATGAGTTAAATTTGAAGCTGCAGGGAAAAGATAATAAAATTTCGGATATGTTTAAAATTCTTTCAGATTTTAAAACTCAGCTATTTTTACTTGCAGCTCAAATTGATTTTGAAGACTTTTCGGACTTTCCGAAAACTTCTGTTATTTACGACAAAGAGAAAATCTTGAAAAAGTTGGAACTTTTGTAAATATTAGAAACGCTTTTTAATAACTTTAATGACAGGTTTAAGGATTTTGAAAATATTCAGCATTTACTGGATATTTTTCAAAAACCTTTTAAATGCGATATATTAAAGTACGAATTTCCAATCCAAACAAAACTTATTATACTTTGAAGTGAAATAGATTTGCCGGATAATTTTAACAATATAGAATTCTGGAAAAATCTGGATGGTACAATATATCCTGAAATAAAGAAGATTTCATTGAAGTGTTTATCTTTATTTCCCTCAACGTATCTTTGCGAACAAATATTTTCAGATTTGCATTATATTTGCTCAAAAAAACGCAATAAGCTGAATTCTTCTAGTTTGAGAAATATACTTTTATTGCGTAACTGCAATAAGAGTATCAACATAGAAGATTTCATTACTTTTTAATTGCAAATTGAACAATGATTAATTTAGGGAAAATTTAATTTTCGAAGAATCTTTTTATTTCGAAATATATCACACCCGTCACACATGTGCTTTCATCGCAATCTCGTTGACGACTAAATAAAATGAATAGCAAATTGTTTTCTTCCAGTGTTATTTCGTCACTCTCACCAATACTACTGCCTTGGGCATCTATGATTTACATCATAGATGCCCAGTAGTAGCTGATATCAGCAAATTAAACTCACACGTATACTTACGCTCTTTTGTTTGATCGTCAATCAACCAATAGGAAATCAGCATGTTGAGAGGGAGAGACAAACTACACTTGCAGAAAGAATATTTAAAAGATTATCAATTTATTTTACACATGGCGTTTTTAACAGACATTTGTAACATTTTGAATGAGTTAAATTTGAAGCTGCAGGGAAAAGATAATAAAATTTCGGATATGTTTAAAATTCTTTCAGATTTTAAAACTCAGCTATTTTTACTTGCAGCTCAAATTGATTTTGAAGACTTTTCGGACTTTCCGAAAACTTCTGTTATTTACGACAAAGAGAAAATCTTGAAAAAGTTGGAACTTTTGTAAATATTAGAAACGCTTTTTAATAACTTTAATGACAGGTTTAAGGATTTTGAAAATATTCAGCATTTACTGGATATTTTTCAAAAACCTTTTAAATGCGATATATTAAAGTACGAATTTCCAATCCAAACAAAACTTATTATACTTTGAAGTGAAATAGATTTGCCGGATAATTTTAACAATATAGAATTCTGGAAAAATCTGGATGGTACAATATATCCTGAAATAAAGAAGATTTCATTGAAGTGTTTATCTTTATTTCCCTCAACGTATCTTTGCGAACAAATATTTTCAGATTTGCATTATATTTGCTCAAAAAAACGCAATAAGCTGAATTCTTCTAGTTTGAGAAATATACTTTTATTGCGTAACTGCAATAAGAGTATCAACATAGAAGATTTCATTACTTTTTAATTGCAAATTGAACAATGATTAATTTAGGGAAAATTTAATTTTCGAAGAATCTTTTTATTTCGAAATATATCACACCCGTCACACATGTGCTTTCATCGCAATCTCGTTGACGACTAAATAAAATGAATAGCAAATTGTTTTCTTCCAGTGTTATTTCGTCACTCTCACCAATACTACTGCCTTGGGCATCTATGATTTACATCATAGATGCCCAGTAGTAGCTGATATCAGCAAATTAAACTCACACGTATACTTACGCTCTTTTGTTTGATCGTCAATCAACCAATAGGAAATCAGCATGTTGAGAGGGAGAGACAAACTACACTTGCAGAAAGAATATTTAAAAGATTATCAATTTATTTTACACATGGCGTTTTTAACAGACATTTGTAACATTTTGAATGAGTTAAATTTGAAGCTGCAGGGAAAAGATAATAAAATTTCGGATATGTTTAAAATTCTTTCAGATTTTAAAACTCAGCTATTTTTACTTGCAGCTCAAATTGATTTTGAAGACTTTTCGGACTTTCCGAAAACTTCTGTTATTTACGACAAAGAGAAAATCTTGAAAAAGTTGGAACTTTTGTAAATATTAGAAACGCTTTTTAATAACTTTAATGACAGGTTTAAGGATTTTGAAAATATTCAGCATTTACTGGATATTTTTCAAAAACCTTTTAAATGCGATATATTAAAGTACGAATTTCCAATCCAAACAAAACTTATTATACTTTGAAGTGAAATAGATTTGCCGGATAATTTTAACAATATAGAATTCTGGAAAAATCTGGATGGTACAATATATCCTGAAATAAAGAAGATTTCATTGAAGTGTTTATCTTTATTTCCCTCAACGTATCTTTGCGAACAAATATTTTCAGATTTGCATTATATTTGCTCAAAAAAACGCAATAAGCTGAATTCTTCTAGTTTGAGAAATATACTTTTATTGCGTAACTGCAATAAGAGTATCAACATAGAAGATTTCATTACTTTTTAATTGCAAATTGAACAATGATTAATTTAGGGAAAATTTAATTTTCGAAGAATCTTTTTATTTCGAAATATATCACACCCGTCACACATGTGCTTTCATCGCAATCTCGTTGACGACTAAATAAAATGAATAGCAAATTGTTTTCTTCCAGTGTTATTTCGTCACTCTCACCAATACTACTGCCTTGGGCATCTATGATTTACATCTCTGCATAATACAGTAGGTGAGTATTTATAAATAAAATCTTTAATTCCCTCTCCAACAAGAAAAAAATTTTAGAGCGTAAGAAATTATATATTCTTTGAGACTGATCTGCAGCAGAGAAACAAGCCGATCGCCGCAAAATCGGCTGTGCGCCACCGCCGCCGCCGCCAATTTTTTTTTATTTTTCAGCTGCCGCTGTTTTAATCGGCTCTTATTGGCTTAAAATATGAGCCGGCTAAAGCGGCAACCGCCGAATTTTTATTTGCGCTGTCAATTTTGCTACAATTTTAATAAAACGTGTAAAAAATAACAAAAATTCACAGAAAGAAGAAAAAATTAAAAACTAAGGAAAACTGCAAAAAAAAATTGATTTTTACTTCAATAAAAGTATGGAAAATCTTGAATCTTCAGAATCGGATTCTGAAGAAGTTTTCGGTGTTTCAGAGGACCAAAATTATTATCGAAGATAATATTAAAACAAAAAAAATGTAAAAGATTACGCCAAAACTAGTGTTAATTATAGCAGTGGCTCAGAATGCTGGAACCATTTTGGGAATTTGGAAATATCAAATAAAAAAGTATGAGAAAAGCAAAATTTTTGCAAAATTTGCTTTGACACCAAAACAAGTTATGCATATACATCAAATACTTCTAAAGATGCATGCATAATGTAAGGGAAAACTTGCAGATTTTTCTAAAAATCTTTGAATTTTAACAATTAGCTATTATTATTAACAATTAGCCCATCCAACTTAATTAAATCTTTATAATTAATAACTTGTTCATATGCTTGTAAATGTTTTTTTTTTATTTTTTGTTAATTACTAACAAGAAAATAGATCTGATGTAAAATATAGCGACATATCACTAGATTTTATCTAAATATCGTCAAGATAACAACAGTTAAAAAACAGCATTTTAAGCCGACAATTCAGCCGCCGCCGGTTTTTTAACCTAAATGCCGCCTGCGCCGTAGCTAAAGCGGTTGCGCCGCCGCCGTCGAAAATTTACGTTCGGCTAGTTTCTCTGATCTGCAGCCGCAGCTGCAGGGCTGCCAATTTACCATAATGGTTGCTAGATATAGCACTTTTTTGTGAGTTAGCATCCAAAATTTATAAAAAAAAATAATTAAATTTTTTACATGGATGGTAACCGATTCGATGCGGGTATCGGTAAGGGTAACGAGATTTTTGTTTATTTCAGTAACGTTATTTTAGGGGTAACGATATTCCTGTTAATTCGATAACGACTTTTTAGCGTTAACGGTATTTTAGTCATTTCGGTATCGGTATTTTAGCTGTTACGCTATTTTTGTTTATTTCGGTAACGTTATTTTATGGACAACGGTTTTCAGTTATTTCGGTAATGGTATTTTAAGGATATTGTTATTTAAGTTATTCGGGTAATGCACATCAATAATTTTAGCCACATTATGGCCAAGTTACAATGACTGGCTAGTTTTTTATCAAGCTCTGCGAAAACATAAATCTTTTTACAGCGATTATTTTTTGTGATTTTTTCAGATTACTCCGGTAACGGTATTTTAGGGATAAGGCTAATTCAACTTTATTTTATGGATAACGATATTCGTGTTATTTCGGTAACGCTTTTGTAGCGTTAACGGGATTTTAGTCATATCGGTATCGGTATTTTAGCTGTTACGCTATTTTCGTTTATTTCGGTAACGGTATTTTAGCGATAACGGCAGTTCAGTTACTTCGGTACCGATATTTTAAGGATATTGTTATTTTAGTAATATCGGTAACCGTATTTTACGGATAACGGTATTTCAACTATTGGCGGAACGGTATTTTAGGTATAACGATAGTGCGTTGAAAGGGTATTGCCTGTAATCCCTAATTTTTTAACAATTTTTTCATTCATAAAATTTTTTAACAGAGATTAATGATATATGGACTTATAAATGTCTTAATTCATATTTAAAATTTAGCATAAAATACGTTATACATAAATAATATGTGATTTTAAACGCTAGAAACGATTGATATACAAACGTTTTTTCGTTAAGTTTTGAAGCAAAAGTTGCTTTGATTTTAACTTTTTATAAATTTGTTTTATTTAATTTTCTCTTCATAGAACTCATACAATAGCTCTGTGTTTTAATTACGCGATTTATATTTTGATTTATTGTATTTCGTTAAAAAATCTATTTATCTTAATCTAACACTTATTAACTAATATAATGTGAATGGCAAAATTAAAATATTCTAAAACTGCAAATACATTTAGCTTCATTTAATTCCATTATTGAAAAATTTGTATTTCATTATAATAGCGAGTAAGCGTTAGACCTAGAAGTATAGTTTTTCTCAAATTAATAAGCAAACTATTGTTATATAGTTCCGACAAAAAGTCGACTTTTAAACTTCTCGACTTTTGTAAGAATTTTTTGAAAAGTCGACTTTTTGACTTTTCCCAAGTACAAGTCAATTAATCGAGTTTTTGTACAACAGTTTTTAATTCGCGAAAAAACTTATGTTTTAGATAGTTTTGTGATCAATTAATTGGCATCCGAACGTAGAATTTATGCTTTATTGATAATGAGCTTGTATTTTATAAACTTTAAAGTAATTAAAAAAAAAAAAAAAGTCTAAGATTTTCCCAATTTTTAAGACAAAGTTTCAAAACAAACTTTTAGGCATTTTTTGACATTGCAATATTCAAAAATTTGCATTTAAAAAAAACTAAAAATTAATTCTCAAAATTTAAAATTTTAATGTCAGCGAACCAATAAGATTTATACTATAAGACTAATCGCATCAAGCAGATTGCCAAAAGTCTTAAGTCATTTTAATCTGCCCATAGTTAGTGAAATTTAAAGCTCTGAATGAATTTTTAAACTTGAGGTATTCTACTTTAGTGTACTTATGTTCACCGTTCAATGAAATGGGTGACTACACCATTTATTTTTTTTTTAAAGCCTTACTCTACTTTTACAATTGGGCACATTATATCGAAATCGGATCTCTTTGTAGGATTTGACTTTTGGGTTTTATGTCATATTTAACGATTTTGTTTGCAACAATGGCTTTATGTTTGTCTAAAACTTAATTTTATGCCATAAAATATATGACAAATAAAAAAGTCGAAAGCAAAAGTCCACTTTTCGACTTTTTCATTGGACAAAAGTCAACCTTTCGACTTTTTCATTAGATAAAAGTTGACTTTTCGACTTTTTCATTAGACGAAAGTCGTCTTTTCGGCTTTTTCTTAAGAAGAAGAAAGTCGACTTCCAAACAATCGAAAAAGCCAATTAGTCGAATGTCGATTTATAGAACCCTAAAGCAAATTATGAAATTTTTAACAAAATAAAATGAATCCAAAAAGTAATCCGATTAAAAAACAGGGCTAATATTTAAAATTGAGGTTTGTACTTGGAAATTAACAACTGTGCTTTCGTTTTTTATGAAATTTCGCGTTGATTTCTTTCAAAAAATATTCCTAAATTTATAAAACACAATATTGTATTATAAACAGTCAAGACAATTATTTTTTTATTTTGTTTAAATGTTTCAAACATTCATATAAAAATACAAAATAAATTGGCAAAACATTTTTTTTTTTTTTTTTTTTTTTTTTATATAAAGAGAAGCAACACTCAGGAAATTCTTCCTATTAATTAATGTGTTGCTTTCTTTGGAAAGGGGATAGAGGAGAGATGAAAGGTGGTGAAAGATGAAGGGCTTCAAACATGGCAACACTGTAATTGCGCGAGTAGATAAGTCTTAGAACAGTTCTTGCTCGCCACCTGATGTAGAGTTGGCGAATTTATTGAAGCTTTTTGTTTCATAGCCCTGATTCATTATTTTACTTCGGTGGGGTTAAGTGCTATGACAACACCGAAGGTAGGCGCAGCGATACATATAAGTGATAGAAAACTGATACATATTATTTTTCTAAATTGATGTTGTCGTCACCGGGAATCGAACCCGGGACCATCTGCGTAACAGTTCAACGCGCTAACCATTACACCACGGCGCCCACATAATATTTTAAAGCGATTTTAGATAATTTGAAAAATAATTCTTTTATTTATATATACAGTGCACTCGAGAAAATATGAAACCCTAATATATGAACCCTCAAAATATAAATATTTTTTTTCTTCCATTGACTACTCTAAAATATAACGGATTTTATCAACCTACGCAGTGTTTAAATCTAAATCAACAGGGAAGTGGTTAAATTTTTCTTCAACTGCATTATAATTTGGGGATTTCCCTAGCTGTTTGCTTTTAAATTGTCTTCACCTGTCAATCAAAATTTCTAACATAGACGTTTTAGTTAGTGCTCAGATTCAGCTAGAATTCCTTATTCGTTTTGTGAATATGAATTTAACGTGAAAAGTTCTTAAATATGCATAAAAAAAAGCATAAGTTTTTAACTTTGATTGAGATTGATTGATTGAGATTAAGATTTGAATGTATTGAGACAGTTAAGAGAGCGGGCCGTTTTAAAGGTTATTGAACAAAAGAAACAGCAAAAGAAAATCACAGATTTTTTCGCGAAATAAGTTTTAAATTTTGTTTCTTTTTCAAAAATTATTGTTTTTTTTTTTAATCCAATAAACAATAAATAAAAAATTTAACATAAGAAACTTTTATTTTTATTGGAAAAACGTTTTTATAGGTAAATTAGATGCCATTCGCAAATATGAACAATCTTGCTTGGTTTTAATTAGTTCATATTATCGCGAGTGCACTGTAATTTTGATACAGACTTTAATTGCTGTAAAGTCTTTTTCACACAACAAATAATGCAACATTGAAATTTTCTTCAAAATCAAATTCACATTTTCTCCAAGGCATAAAACCTTGTAAATTAATAGACTAAGTTACGCTGAAGTCAAATATGTGCAAAAATGTTTTTCTCATATGCTGTTTTTGAAATAACGCGGCTTAAATATTTGCATTTGACGAAATTTAACCACAAAATTATGAAATTATTTTTTTAATAATATAAATATACATAAAATTATCTTTCATTTGAATATAATCATGGGATTTGCAATTTTGATACAAAAAATGTGTTTAGTGCGTACACTCAGGGAACTTCTGCTTTAAAAATATGTAGTTGTTTGGTTTTTGTATTGAAATGTCAGTCATTCGTAGAACAAATTTAATTTATTTACTTACCTTGTAGCTTATTTAAAAAAACAAACCATATCAAATGACTGTTTTATGATTTTACATTAACGTTTTACCTTCGTTTTTTGTTATTTTAAAAAATTAATGTTTGTTTAGTTTTTACTAACATATGTGATTTATTTTTACTACAATTGTTAATAATATTTTGAACAGTAAAAACAAATGACAAATATTAGTTGATTTTAATGAAATGTTAGTCGTCATTTCTTCAAGTAAAATTTCATTTGTTTTTGACTACAATTGCTGTCGTCTTTACCTACATAATATCATTAGTGTAGTAATTACTAAGGATATTATTTTTTTACATAAAATTTATAAAGATAAAACTAAGAAATTAAAATGTCCAACTTCCTTGTAATACCAGTCCGATATCCTGATTCAAACACCGACTTGATTATACTCAAATTAAAGATAATTTTGTGTACACACAGGCAAATAAAGTGCCAAACGAATTGAAAAGTGTATATTAATGGTAACAACTTCTAAATTCAGTTAGTACAACGATATTTACATTCGATTTCTAAAGAGTTTGTGTGTAAAATAAAAATGCAGTTGCATTAACCGAACTTTGTTGTGAAAACTAATGTTAAGTTGTACCAACTGCCTGAAATTCGTAATAACCGAATTTGAGTCGTAGTAACCGAATTTCAGTAAGCAAATAGCTAAAATTTTCTCTGTGTGCAGATTTATATTAGAAAAATTCAACAACAGATACTCAAATTTTTTTCTTCTCATTTGCAGTTTTTAAAATATCGCGGCTTTTATATTTATATCATCCATATATATAAAGGGTCCACCATCTAACTTTTTTTTTCAACTAGTGCTTATGTTGTGAATGGTAACACTTAGCTCATATCTGATTTGACAGATAATTAGTTTTATCCTTCCGCTGAACGAATATGGTTGTGCATACGCTTGAACAGCGCTGGGAAATATTGCGACATTACTTTGAAAATCATGGTAATGTTGCAGAATGTGTGCTAAAATTGCGTATTCGGAGACATCATTGAGACGAATTTTGCATAAAGACCTTGGTATGACGCCACACAAAGTCCAATTGGTTCAGGAGTTGAAGCCAACTGACCATCCAATGCGTTTTCGCTTCGCTAAATGGGCCTGCGATCGACTTACAGAAGATGCCGAAATACAGCTGCACACAATTGATAATGTGCTTAAAAATTGGACCGATCGTGTAGGCTACTGCATGGCCAGCCGAGGCAGCCATTTGAATGAAATTATTTTCCATTATTAACCGGTTTCATTAATAAGTTGATATTTAGACGAGTGGATGATTGGTCCAAAGCGTCCTAAGACTGGTACTGGGACTGCCAGTTTGAAGCCTCCAGTCTGGCTTGTTGGGTTTTTATAATTTGGCATATGGTTTTTTAATGTCGCCATTAATCGCCATGTCAATAAGAGCCTCACCGGCACTCAGAAATTTAAAGATACACGTCGCCACTCGTGTCCTTCTGATACCCTCTTCTCTTATCCGCTGAATTGTCCGCCACTACTAATTTAATTCGCAGTTGCCCATCACACTGCATGATGGGGCTACTCTTCCACTATCCGCAACCTGTGGATGCGTCCCGTAGCACTTCAGCTGTGCTACCATATAGGAATTTACATTTTGCCTCAATGTGTTTTCCCAGTGAGACAAAATGTAGTATCCTAGGCGGGCCCTATGTTCCTCCTAGGAATTTAAAGGATTATATATATATTAACCGGAAGGATTGTACTTTCAAATAAAAAAAGAAATTTGAGAAAATATTCAGTAGTTTTTTTTATAGCATTTTCAAAAAAAAAAAAGTTATTTGGCGGACCCTTTAAAAGCCGCGATATTTAAAAAACTCCAAATGAGAAAAAAAATAAGTATGCCAGACTTGGAATTAGCGTAGATAGGTTTATTAAAAAAAATCTGTTCAAAGCGAGTTTTTTGGCTGCAGAGTACACAGAAAAAAAAATCATTTACAGAATGAATTTTTTCATAAACTGTATGAATCGAACATGAGTTTTTTTCCCAAAACTTTTTCATTTATAGTATGAACTTGTTCATACATAATATGAAACCGAACCTGAATTAGTTTCCAAAAAGCTATTCATTCGGATTATGAATATTACGAAAAATGTTCATAATATGTATGTACCAAATTTATCTATATTATATAATTTTCATAATAAAAAATATATTTCATCTATTTTAACATTAAAGTATAAGGTTTTTTTTTAGATTTTATATGCATAATAACGGCATTTTTAATATTATTGGTTTGAAATACAAAAAATTGAAAACAAATAAATTAAATAATATACATAAATTACAAAATTGTTATATAGAACAATACCACTATATACCAGGAGAAAATACTCATGATTTCGGATCATAATTAGATGAGTTTTTTGAAACGCTTTACTGAAATGCTGCCTCGAGGATGAGATATCGTAATGACGAATTAATATATTTTTTTTTTATTTAGAAGCACTAAAGAGAGGTTCTAAGTAGGACATCGTGAACAAAAATCATGGATTATATCAGCAACAAAGCTAGAGCTTCCACAAAATTTCCATTTTCCACGAGTACAATAAAATTCACCATTGGTTTTCGATTTATGCACACTTTTAGGTGTACTATTTAATTATTCGCTGTTGTGCAAATTTCTTTGCACATAAAATACTTCATTTTTTATCTTTTTAAATTACCTAATTGTTAACAGCTTCTTATTTTCTTTCACAAAGCACTTATTTAACAACAAGAATTAAGAATAAATAACGATTTTTTATTATAAAAGAAAAATTTGAAACGTTTTTATTTCACAGAAAAAAAAAAATAAATGAAAATTAAAACAATTTTCTTCTGGCTTTCTAAGCTTTTAAAATTAAAAAAAAAAAATAAAAAAATTTCATACGTAGCATGAACTTGTTCATACATATTAAGAATTGAAATCAATGAAAGCAATTCGTTCTATTTATGAACAAAATTTTTTCTGTGTAGTGAAATTAATAAAAAAATTAATAAAAAAACGATAAAAAAGAAATCTAGCACTTTTTTTACAATCTAGCATTTTCTAGCACTTTTTATTTTACAATCTAGCACCCAAACACATTAAAAACATGGCAACAATGCGCAGTTGGCAGGTTAAATCTCTGCTCTAAAACATTTTAGTCAGTAGCGCATTCAATTACACACACTCAATCATTTACACACTCTTTGGATAACGGCATCTAAATTTTAACAATTTAGTGTTAGTAAAGTTTCAATAAGGAGAGAATAAGAGGCTTAGAAACTTCCATTTTAATTCATTTTTGCATTTGTTTAGTTTACGCGAAATTGTCATTGAATACGGTTGTACGGAAGACGTGTTTTTTTAAAAACTAAATTAATAGTTATTGTGATATACTTAAATATGATATTATTCAAGTGTCATTAAAAAGTTATTTTATATAAAAAAAAATTTCTCAAATTATTGGTAAAAGTATGTAAAATTGTATATGATTCGTCCGCTCGTTATCAGCGCTGCTGGCCTGTTTGTTTCGTTGTTCGTTCTCTTATTCGTTTCTTAAGAAAAAAAAAATGGTGTCGGTTTTGTTAAATTTTGTTGTTGCTCATAGTGTGCTTAAAGAAAATGTCAAATATAGCAAAATAAAAAAAGGTTTAGTTAATAAATCTTAAAAAATTAAAAAAAAGTATAAAAAATTTATAAAAAATATAAAAAAAAAATAGAAAAAATGTATAAAAAATATAGAAAAAAAAAAAAAATAGAAAAAAATTAAAAAATATCTATAATAAAAAAATCCAATATAATACAAAAAAAAATATGTTATTAAAAATATATAAGAAATAATACATAAAATACCAAAAAAAAATATCTATAATAAAACCTAGATGGAATAGGAATTGAAAAAAGGTAAATTTTTTGTTAATAATTACATGTTTATTCTCTCTCCTTAAAGATTTTTGCTAGAGAGTAAAAGCCCGTTGTTTTGGGCTTGCCAGATAACTTTTTCGCTATCCCCCAAACAAAACAAAAAATATCCCCAAAGAAACGCCAATTTTTTAAAAGAAAAATATTTCTGTACTTTTTCAATTAAATCGGTTTTGGTCATACAGAAAAATAAAGTGACAACCGAATGGAAAAGTGTGCTTTGGTAGCTACAACAAATAAATTCGATTAGTGCAACTATAATCGAGTGCTATTTTTGAATATTTTGGGTACTGCAACTAAAATTTAGTTGTACCAAGCGAATTTTGTTGTAACAGCCAATATTTAGTTGTACCGACCGATTTCAGTAGCAGTAACCGAACTTTAGTTGGCAAATGGCTAAATTTTTCTCTATGCACTCATAATAATCTATGCTTAAAAATACAAATATATTTTTGGTAAAATTTTTTTCGTAGAATGTACAAATATTTTGTTTATATTACAAAACTTTCGTATACAACAAATTATATAAATTTACAAATTTCGTAAAAAATACAAACATGATTTCGTAATATTTTTTTAGTACATTGTACAAAAATTTGTAATGTTACAAATATTACATACGGATGTTGATGTGGTTAGAGGTCGGATTTGCAATCAGAAGGTTGCGAGTTCAACTCCTGGCCAGGACAAATTTTTTTTTTTTTTTAGTTTTTATATTTTTTTTGGTTTATTGATGTTTTTTTAAATTTCTATGTTTTATTATTTTCTTTCATTATTACTATTTTTGTGTTTTGATATAAATGGATATTTTGTATATTGTTTAATAAAGAGGATCCTAAAACAAGTTAAAGAGGACCCGAAAACACTTCTTCCACTTTATTTGCCGGGTTTAGTATGAAATTCAATAAAACAAATATTTAAAAAGATAAAATATTTAATAATAAAATGCAATTTGTTTGAATTTGTTATTTAAGTTTTTTATTATTATTATTTTATTATTTTTTTATTTTGTTTTTTAATATATTATTTGATATATTTATAAAATAATTATATTATTTTATTTAGTTTAAAAAACTTAATAAAAATATGTAATTGCCATTTGCCTTTTTTATTAAATATTTGTAGCACATTTTTCTAGTTTTCATAAAAATTTCATAATATTTTCGACTTAAGTTCCTTTTTAGTTTGTTGTATTGCATCAGCTACTTTGGTGAAATCGTGAGTTCGATTCTGGTGTGGCACCATTACATTTTTTTTTTTAATTTTAAAATAACCCCGTAAGGTATGCACCACATTTTTATTTAAAAAAAAGTTTTTACAAAACTTTACGAAATGTGATTTGTATATTCTACAAATTTTTTCGTAATGTCAAAATAACCAAAACTTTCGTAAAATGAACAACGGTTTTCGTGTATTTTACCTATAGATTATTATGAGTGTGTGGTTGAAAATTTTAAAAGCGGTCAATTAAAAATTAATTGAATCAATTAAATATTTGCTCAAATTCGGAACTTGCTTAACATTTTTTTATATTAACGCTCAAAATCAAAACATCAACACATTGTTTTTATAAATGTTTATATTAAGTTTAACACTCAGGGAACTTCTGCCTTAAAAATATGTAGTTGTTTAGGTTGTAATACAGTTTTTTTAGTTTTTTAATGTAAATGTCAGTCATTTGTAGAACAAATTAAAATTTTTACTAACCTTGTAAATCATTTAAAAAAACCAAACCACATCAAATGACTGTTTTATGATTTTACATTAATTTTTTACATCTGTTTTTTGTTATCTAAAAAAATATTTTAACACCTACACTCAAAGAACTTCTGCTTTAAAAAATTATAGTTGTTTGGATTGTAAGAAAATTTCTTTATTTTTTATGTAAATGTCAGTTATTTGTAGAACAAATTAAATTTTTTACTAACCTTGTAGCTCATTTAAAAAAATAACCACATCAAATGACTATTTTATGATTTTACATTCATTTTTTACTGTAGTTTTTTGATTATTTAAAAAAATAATAAAAAGTAAATTTTTGTTTATTTTTTACTAACTTATTTGGTTCATTTTTACAACAATTGTTAGTAATTTTTTGAACATTAAAAACAAATGACAAATGTTAGTTGAATTTAATGAAATGCTAGTCGTTCTTTCTTCAAGTGAAATTTCATTTGTTTTTGACTACAATTACTGTCGTCTTTATCTACATAATATCCTAAGTGTAATAATATTGAGCAATAAGATTTGCAAATTAGCTTTACTTTGAAAGTCCCTCAAATTCTACAATTTTTTTAAAATAATCTTGTTTTTAAGAAACTCTAATTTTTGTAACTTACATAAAAACTAGTGTTTCCAATTATTCAACTAAGTCTGTCAATCAGTTAGGGCATTATTTGAAAAAAAAAACGCTAAAATGGATTAACCGGTTATTCGGATCGGTTAGTCGGATGATTTGAATATATTTTATAAAGTGGAATCCATTACTGATATTTTGGATCTGCAGAATGATTTGAATGGTCTCTATAACTGGTGAAAGTTAAATGGTCTTTATTTGAATATGTCTAAATGTATTCACGTTTCAGACTCCCGTTCTCAAAGCCCAATTCAGTTGGTTTTTAGATTGGGAAATTATGTTTTGTTTAAAATGAACACGATAACTGATCTGGGTGTCGTCTTCGATTCCACTATATTTTTTTATTCCACATATTAATTACATAGTTCCAAAAGCTTATGCAAAAGCTTAATTATTTCAAATATTTATATTTTATCATTAGTATTTGAAATAATTAAAAATTTTATTAAATCATTATTTAAAAACATGATAACAATTAATCGAAACGGGCGAGTTTGCGTACAAATAAAAACAGAGCAGATTGAGAGACTGCGTAGTATGGACATCAAGATAAAATTTAAATATATTAATTTTTAATAGAAAATAACAACATATAAGCAAAACAAAATACTCTTTAATCAACAATTTTTTATCAACATGTTGCAATCAATTTTTAGTGTAAAAAATGTTTTCAGTTGCTTCGGTATTTTGTTGCTGAGAGGCGTGGGAAGTGTAATCTCTCTATATATATATACTCTTTGTTTTCACAAGACAAAACAAAGTATTGTACATAAAGCTTAATATTTTAACGTCCCTAATATAGCAAAAAATGGATTTTTTAAAACTATAGAACTCTAGATTTTGTCGGCCTGTTTAATTTTTAATATTTTTATTTGTTTAAAAAAAAACAAATGCAAAAACATTGTTAATGTTCCTTAAAATAATACATCTTAGGGATCTCTTTTAATCTATTTTAAAATAATTTGATGGTATTTTAATTAGTGCTTGTTTTTGAAAGCTTTTCGTGCCATTATATTAGCCAAACTTGTGAAAAATAAGAGAAATATTTATATTAAATTACTAACAGGTTAATCGATCAGTTTTTACCGATTATTCGGGTCGAATATTTATATGAGTTTTAAAGTATTTGTTTCGACACTAAGCGAAACAGAGGTGATTAATCGAGGAATCGGTTAATCGATTAACCACAGTTGAAACACTAACAAAAACACTTCAAATTCTAACAATTTTTAAGAATCGGTTAACCGCATTAGAAACACTATTAATCCCACATGAAATTCTAACAATTTTTCAGCTTCCAAGATTTTAAGACATAAACATTTCTTAAATTTATAAAAAAAAAAATTAAGAACTCATATATCAGGATTATTTATTTTAAAATCACCAGATTGTACACAGAAAAATCTAAAATCGAGTTTAAATTAAAATATTTGTTGATTCAAATGTAATAAATGAAAAATATTAGAAATATCAAAATATGATCATATATGGACTTAAATATATGGTCATGTATGAGCCATACTCGGCCATATACGGGAAAAATTAACAATTTTTGACAAGTGAAATGAGGGGCATGACATGTCGTATAATTAGTACATTGTAATAATAAAAACATTCAAAAGTCTTTTCAAATAAATAATAATATGAAAAAAAAAAAAAAATTATGCGCTGTGCGCTAATTTGGAGACCACCACTGTGTATGACACTTCATACATGGTAATATGCGGTAATTTTTATATTCCGGAATATTAGTTCTACAATCGTAACTCAATAATTTTTTTAATTTCATCTTAAAATTCTAAAGATTATTTACAAAAGTTGTGATTTAAGTACAGTTTGTATTATTTAAGAAAAAAAAAAGTCTAAAGAAAAATTGCAATAAGACGTTTCATGGCAAGTATCAGTGAATAAGACATTTTTTTAACGAAACTATTGGACAAATGCCAATAATGAAATTTCATTGCTAAAACTAAAAAAAAAAAATATTTAACTAATCATTACTATAATAAATAATTAGAAAAAAGTCGTAATTTTTGGGTAAAAATCGACAAATTAGAATCTCGCATAGTGCCAAGAAAAAAAAATAACTGGGTAAATCTGGCAGCACTGCACCCCAATCTATTATTATTTTCTCTGAGGGAATAACTCCGCCCCCTTTGTATAATTCATTATTTTGCTAGCAACCATTTAAGAGAGCCCGATACCGAAATGACTAAAATACCGTTACTGCTAAACAGATGTTACCGAAATAGCTGAAAACCGTTATCCCTAAAATAACCAAATACCAAAAAAGCGAAAATAGCATTACAGCTAAAATACCGATACCGAAATGACTAAAATACCGTTAACGCTAAAAAGGCGTTACCGAAAGAACAGGAATATTGTTACCCCTAAAATAACGTTACCGAAATAAACGAAAATTGCGTTACCCAGACCAGTACCCGCATCGAATCGGTTACCATCCATGTAAAAAATTCAATTATTTTTATAAGTTTTGGATGCTAACTCACAAAAAGTGCTATAAATAGCATCCATTATATTAAAATGGATGCCTTGCAACTGCGGCTGCAGATCAATCTCAAAGAATATATAATTTCTTACGCTCTAAAATTTCTTTCTTGTTGGAAAGGGATGAATTAAAGCTTTTATCTATAAATACTCACCTACTGTATTATGCAGAGATGGAAATGTTATTCACTCATTAAAGAAACACAATGATGCAAAAAGAATTAAATGACCACGGCTGCTGTGATGGATGCTTTTATACATACATTCTCAATTTATATTTTACCGTATGATTTTGTGAGTCAGAGAATTTTTTTCAGACATTCAGTGTTAAATATATGCATTTCATTTTACTGAGGAGCATTTGGGCTATGATTTAGTATTAGTGAAGCTTTAATTAGAGCAGAATTTAGACCTAGAAACTTCCATTTTTATTCATTTCATTGAATTTGTTTAGTTGTCGCGCAATATTCATACTATACGGTTGAACGGGTGACGTGTTTTTTAAAGTAAATTAATAGTTGTGAAATAATATAATTAAAATATTTTTATACAAAAATATTTTTAAATATTGCTTAATAGAGTTTTTTTTTATGTAAAAAAAAAGTTCTTCTTTTAAAAAGTATTT
Source organism: Delia radicum (assembly GCA_021234595.1). Taxonomy (NCBI): domain Eukaryota; kingdom Metazoa; phylum Arthropoda; class Insecta; order Diptera; family Anthomyiidae; genus Delia; species Delia radicum. The sequence continues at coordinate 18,196,481 of CM037852.1, read as the reverse complement.
AAAATGTTATAATATCTTGCGTCCGCGAGTCTTCAGCGTGGCTGAACGGTTTAATTTGTTGTTCATTCTCTTTGTTGTTCATAAAATGGTGTCGCTTTTGTGAAATTTTTTTTTTTGCAGTTAATATTGTGTGTAGAAGATGTCGAATATGTTAAAATTTATAAATCTTAATAAATAAATTAAAAAAAAAAAATAGAAAACGAAAAATGTGTAAGAAAAATAAAATCATATAAAAAATCTATAATAAAAAAAATGTCTATAATAAAAAATCTAATAAAATAAAAAATGTATAGAAAATAATACATAAAATATAAAAAAAATTAATGTATAAAAAATTTGTTAAATAAAATATAAAAAAATGTATAATAACCTTGAAGGAATCTAAAATGTAAGAAGGTAAATTTTTTGTTACTAATTTAATTTCTATTCTCTCTGCTAAAAGACTTTAATAAAGAGAAAAAAATCTTTAGCTGTTAAAAAGGCCTGCCAGATAAATGCTTCGTTATTCCCAAACAAAACAAAAAATATACCCAAAAATTCTATAGTTTTCAGAAAAAATGGTTTTATTTTTGTATAGTAAATACATTTGATTAAATTATTTAAAAATAAAAAAAAATTAATTCTAAAAAATAGCATTTGTGTGGATCCCATGAAATACTTCGATTTTAGCGAAATACATTTTTCGAAAATCTTCGGAGTTTTTTATTAAAACACTATAATTTTTGTTACTTGCAGAAAGTACTCATAAAATTCTAAACATTTTCTAGCTTCCAGTATGTAAAGACATAAAAATTTCTTAAATTAACAGATTTTTTTTTTTAAACTCATATATTTGAAATAATTCTATAAGGTGGCGCAAAAATAACCTTCCGATGTTTTTTTTTTTATTATGTATTTATTATGTATAGCATTTTCTGATAGGAGGATTACTTTTGCGCCACCTTATATATATACCATCAGATTATAAGGATTTATAGTAAACAATTAGTATCACAAAAGCAGTCATAACTACCCAGGCAGAAAAAATAAATCGGCACAGTGTTGGCAAAACGTCGGCGACGGTCGATTGGTAACAGTGGCCAAACGTTGGTTTATTTGAGTAGACATATATTTCATTTTGTATTATATCATGGATTTTAATACAAAAATGTGTTTAGTGTGTTTACTCAGCGAACTTCTGCTTTAAAAATATGTACACTCTAACAAATGCTTGTAAAATTACTGCTATAATGGTAGTAAATTTGTATGTAAAATCAAGCACAATGTGTAAATTTAAGTACAAACTGCTTAAAAAAATAATTTCCTGCATTTTATTAGCAATAACGGAGACGAAATATGGCATTAAGTATGTTGATGAACATGTTTCTGCATTTTAAGCACTTAAATAGTTAAACTTACTTTGAATGTGTGCAATTTTTGTTTTTATTTATTTGAAAAAATTGTCAAACTTTTTCAAACAGAAGAAAAAACATGTTTAATTCAATATAATTTTTATTCTTGGCACTGTATTTGAGGAAAAATAAAAGAATAGATGTGGTAAATATCTAAAAATAAATTAAAAATATAATTAAAACTAATTAAAGAAAGTGTCAGTTTAATATTTTTAGTGGTTGTGGTCAGGGATTAGATTTTGATCATTGTTCTGAACATCTATCATGTTCAGAAGTGATGCTGCCGCCAGTTCTTTCTTAATTGAATCAACAAAATTTGAGACTTTTAGTTATTTTTTCCAGTAAAGGGATTTTATTGGTCTTGCTTTTTCTATCCAGCTAATTTTGATATTCTCTTTTATGAGACCATGTTGCGCCAATTGAAGTTTTATTTTTTTTATATTGTTGGATACAGTTTCAGATTTAGAATAACTGTAATTGGTTACCGGGAATTAAAACCCAGTGTGAATATCTTATAAAATGAGCCAATTTCGTTTTCTTTTTAGTTTAAATATGCGTCTAAAATAGCGAAAAAAATATTTTAACTATTAACTTATTTTTGTAACATTTATACTTAATTTAAAAATGTTGCTAAAAAAGCAGGATACTAATTAAAATATGATATACATAATAATTTGCTTTAACTATGATTGTTTTCTCTGTATGCTTAAGGAAAATCTACAGAATCTAAGACAAAATTTTGTATAACAAAATTCTTAGAGATTTTACTTTTTAAAAGATTTTATGAAACACTTTTCTATTTGTAAACAATTTCAATAGAAAATACTAATGATCTAAAACATTAAATTTTTATTCAAAAATATTCACACAGAAAAAACTAAGATCAACTTTCAGTTAAAATATTTGTTGATTTAATTAAAAGTTTAATTGAATTTGGTCCTATTAAAGAAATCGTAGTACCAATTAAAATAATTTGTAAATATTTAATAGCTTTCATTTTCAACTAAGGTTTTAATCATATTTATTAGAAATTTAATTGAATATTGTTTTCATTTTCAGACAAATTTTTGCTAGATACTATTAAAACTTTAATAAAAAATTTTCAGAAAAAATCGTCAAAAATTGGAAATATGTATAGCCAAAATTAAAAAAATTACAAAATTTAGAAATTAGTTTATTTGATATAAGTTTTTTGTTTGATATATAAATGTTAAAATCATTTTGTAGCAAAGGTAATATTTAAAGAATAATTTTTCTGTTTGAAATTTTGTTTATATTTTCATAAAATTTCATAATAAATTAAATGAAACAAACAAATAGTTAAACAAATTGAATATTTTCTAAAAAAAAATTATTTTACCATAAAAATTAAAAAAAGTAAATAATTGCATAACAAATCAAAAAAAAAAATGTCACTGGCTTTTCCAAACCCGGAACCCCTTGATTTCTAGGACAGCACGCTTCCATGCAACATATTAACATCCTGCCACGCGTGAAAAAGAACTCCTAATTGGTATATTTTCATAACAGACCACTTCTTGTTGATGTAATGAAACAAGTTATTCATTTAGAAGTTGTTCCATTTATTTTTGCTGGGTAAATAAACATAAAAGTTACGCGTTTTTTGAGTTTTAATAAAAAATGTACATTTTTCGACCAAAAATAGGTAAATTAAAATTTGCTTGGATTAAAATATTACCATAATGAGAAAAAAATTAGTAAGTCTGGCAGCACTGATTTTAAATCAAATCTTTTAATCTCATAATCTCTGATGGAATAACTCCTCCCCCTTTGTATAGCTCTGTATTTTGCCAACAACTATTAAGTGAACTTTCATAAATAAATGATTTGATCCATATTTCTCTCTCTCGCTCTCTTTATTTAATATAATGTTTCCCTTTCCAACCATTTTTGTTTTCCTTTCTAGCAAGATAGCAACAAAAGATTTTTGTTTGTATTTAGAGAACAGAACGTTGAATATAAACAATGGAACTAAACACAAAAAAAATGTCTAATATATTTTGTATGAAACGCTGAATTCCAGCATTAGTCCAGGAATTTTTGCATTTCATACATAATGTATGGAAAATATTTTCGCTTTAAGTTTTAGCAACCGCAGTCTGCAGTTTAATTCTCTGTTCTTCAACATTTTAGCCAGTTGCTCATGCAATTCCCTCACCTACACATATATCCACTTTTTATATATTAATATAAAAAATTTTTATAGTTTGGTGTTAGTAAAGCTTTTAAAAGAAGCGAATTAAGATCTAGAAACTTCCATTTTTATTCGTTTTATAGCATCATTTAGTTTACGCGGAATTGTCATAGAATACGGTTGTACGGAAGATGTGTGTTTTTAACAAAATTAATAGTTTTTGTGAAAAAAAAAAATATTTAAGTGTTGCTAAGAGTTTTTTTATATAAAAAAATATTAAATTCTTTGTAGAAGTATTTAAAATTTCATGATTCGTTGCGTCTGCAGCGCTGCTGGACGGTTAATTTCGTTATTCGCTCTCTTATTCGTTTTCCAAAAAAAATAAAATGGTTTCGCTTTTGTGAAATTGTGTCGTAGTTGTATTAGGTAAAGAAGATGTCGAATACGTCAAAATATAAGGTTGTTTTTTTAATCTTAATAAAAAATTAAAAAAAGAAAAGTATTAAAAATGTACAAAAAATTGTACATGAAAAAAAGGAAAAAATAAATTAAAAAATATCTTAAATAAAAAATCATATAAAATAAAATCATGTTAATAAAAATCTACAAAATATGATACAAAAAAAAAAAAATTAAATAAATCTGTAGTAAAACCTAGACGGAATAGGAAATGTAAAAAGGTAAATTTTTTGTTAATTTAATTTTTATTCTCTCTCCTTTGTTTAGGAGAAAAAGCTCTAGCTGCTAAAAAGACTTGCCATATAAATTTTTCGTTATGCCCTAACACAAATTTAAAAAAAAAAACAAATCACAAATTTAAAAAAAAAAACAAAGAAAATACACTCATAATAATCCATGCATAAAAGTACGAAATTATTGTCAAAACTACAAATAATTTTGTAAAATGTACAAATTATCGTTTATTTTACAAAAAATTTCGTTATTTTGACATTTTTTATTTTTGTAATTTTACGCATGGATTATTATCAGTGTATATTGAGCTTTATAGATAATTGATTTATTTGTTTAAATTATTTTTACCCATAAAATTGCTCGGAAATGTAATAAAAAAAATAGCATTTGTTTGACAAACCCTCAAATTTGTCAGTATTTTCGATATAAATTAAGACAAAAATTTCTTTAATTAGTTTTTGTTTAACATTTTCTGAACTGTTTTCTGAATTTCAATTGTTATTTTCTGAATTTCAAATGGAAAATCTTAATTTCAAATGATTTTTGCCAAATTTTAAATAGAAATTATAAAATTCAATTAATGTTTTCTGAATTTTAAATTTAATTTCTGAAATTCATTTGATATTTTCTAAATTTCAATTGACATTTTCGAATTACAGCTGTGTACAATTACCCACAGAAATTATGTATTAATAAAAAATCTTTAATGATTGTTGATATGCTTTGCTAATGTAAAAGGATAGTATATGATGACATTAGAGAAAAAAACTGCCATTTAAAGTTTTAACTAAAAGTTAAACTGGCAACTATGATAATGACTAGAGAAAACAAACAATCTATAAATAGAAATCGTTCGTGGTAAATTTCATTCTAACTCAACACACAGAGTAATGTGGGATTTAAAAGTTACCCAATTTCTTTAACATGTGAGTTAAATAGATGATATTTACGATTAACACTAAAATGGCACGAAGAATGTTGATGAAGACCGTAGTGGGTCAGAAAATGCATTCCATTCATGCTAGTGTCTAATAACTTTTTCTGTGTTTTTTTCTAATAGTCAAAGTAAATTATCATATAAAAATTATAATTTTTCTGTTAATTTAGAGAAAAATTTGTCATGATCTAAAACCGAACAAATAAAATCTCACACAGAAACTCTCAATATAAATTTTTTAACTCAATTGCCAAAGGAAAGTTTATAGAATCAAAAACAGGCTCTAGCTTTTCTAAAACTTCGGGTTCTGATGAGTTCTTTAGCCAGATTGAAATACTAGTAACAACCTAGCTAATATGTTTGATTTGCTTTATTTTTGTAAATATACGGGGGGTTTAAGCTCGTTATAAATTAAAACTAACATAACAGTGACCTCGACGTTTATAAAAACAAATAACCAATAAAACTGTTAAAAAAATAATTACTTGCGCCAGAGTAAAAACTAAAAGTGTTTGATATAAATTGAGCATTTTTGGCCTTCAAAGCTCAGTAAGATCATGATGCTTGTTAGGAAAATAGCCTAACCACGCACTTGATTACTAAGAACACAATAATGGAGCAACATTAATGATTAATAGGATTTTAGTTAAAGCTCTGACTATTCTACAGGCTCTAGCTTTTCTTAAACATCGGGTTCTGATGGCTTAAGATCTAGCCAGATCGAAATACTAGTATCAACCTAGCTAATATGTTTCATTTACTTTATTTTTGTAAATATAAAATAAAATATAACATAAAATCTATAGAAAGAAAAAACTAATACATCTGTAAAAAAACTAATTGTATTTAAAAAAAAATCTAAAACTTATCATAAAAAAAACAAAAATGCTAAAACTCCAAGAATAAGCTAAATTTGTTTTCTTTTTAATTAAAATGTATTTCTAATTATATTTGAAATCAAAAAACAAAATCAAATGTGTTACAAGATATTTTACTAACTTTTCTACTAACTTTTTTTTTAGGTCGGTTTTTAAAGATATTTTCATTGTGACACAATTGTATTAGACCTATACAGAATAATCTGAAATCGGATTTCAATTAAAATTTTTGTAAATACAAAAAAAAAATTGAATTTAAATAAATGTTAATCATATCAGAAAATAAATAAAATTTTCTTTTAAAATTAATTTACAATTTTGATAATTTTAAATTCAAAATTAACTAGGAAATTTTTAAATTTTAGCTGAAGTTTGATATAATTTTTATTAAGAATAAAAATTATGTTTGTTTCGACCTTTAATTGTGCAATGAAATATAGATCTATCAACACATTCCTGAAAGGGTCGAATAATAAATTTGAAAACAAGAAACTCTATAGATTATTTGTTAAGACAATATCCTAATAAAGAAATATAGAATGTGGCCTCGAACTTGAATTATTTTCACTTTTATTAGCTGCAAATTTAAAAGTTGGGAAAAACATGTTATAATAATAATTACTTAATATATTTAAATTTCAATTGATGCAATTAAATATTTTATTTAGAAATGTTGAGGTCAAAAAGAAGAATACACGTTTTTCTCTAAAAATTATAAACACTATTAATTTTTAAATCAGACTAGACTAGTTTCTGCCTTTTTATGGACAGGCTCATCTGTGATTTTCCATTTAAATTGTATTAGTATTTGTGTCTTATAATTGTCAGATTGTCTCGATATGATACATTTTTCAACAACCTGCGGCTGTAAGAATCAAACCTGCGCTCATCATACATTACAAACGTAACAATACCAAGTCATGACCGTTTAGCGATCACACCCAAGTATGGCCTCGAATCTAATGCAGCTAAATTGCAGTTTTCTTTCCTATTAGCTTTTTTTTGTTATTGTATATTATACTCAGAAGTGACAACACTTCTTAATATTTAAAAAATATTTAAAAAAATAATTAAATGAATCTTTTAATTAAACTAAAATTTTATATCTAACAAATCCTTAATTAATAATTTTCGGACAATAATTTCTTGTCTGTAAGATATTTTGAGCCGATTACTGAATGTCCTGTTAGCTACTAACTGGGACTTTAACTGACACATTTGTTGTTGTTCCCCATATAAATTTTCAACTGTTTGTTAAAGTTTAACATTCAGTAACCGGGCCTTAAAGGTTAAAATAAATGCCATAAAGCAATATATTCCATCATTTTATTTCTACTAGCATAAAAACAATAAGTTTTTTAAACTTTTTTTTTTAAACATTTTACTTTTAAATTTTAAATAAATAATTAAAACCAAAAGTTTACTTTTCGATATTTTATCATAAACTTTAATGTGAGAAAATTCTAAAAATTATTTAGAGAACGAGAGGGCAGATTGTCTTGCTAATTGCGTGGCCCGCATCGGAGCATGTTCTTTGCGAATGTCCGAGGGTTTGTGAAAGGCATGCCAAGTTTCTTGGCGATCGCTTTGTCTCCCCTTCGGACATTATAAAGGTTTTGCCTAATAGGATTATTGGATTTATAGGTAGCTTGAATCTTTAGGGTAACTTTAGGCAGCACAAAAGACCTAAGTTGGTCGCTGTGCATAGTGCCATATAATCTAATCTAATCTAGAGAAGTTGGAGCTTAACTATAGCGATATTTAACAAAAACTGTTAACAAATTTCTTTAAAAAAGAATTTTTTTGTCAAAGATATTTAATTTGATTATATTTTATAGCATTTTTTTTTTAACAATTAGTCTTAAAAAATGTCTTAAAAAAGGTATTCTTTGGCAAAAATCTGTAAAAAGTACAGTTTTATGAAGAAAAATTTGGCATTTTTCGATTAAAAACAACTGGCAAATTGTCATTTTTCACATTTTTATTATTTTGGCAAGAAATTGTAAAAGCGCAGTTTTAGGGAATTACCCAGCAAAACTTTTTTAGAACAGATTACCTTTGAACCTGTTCTAGAACAACTTCTTTTACCACCGGTTGCATGGAACCGGTTCCTGGGAGTCAAAATGTAAGGTGTCACTGTAACAGAACAAGTTCCATAACTGGTTCTAAAACCGGTTCTAAAGCAACATGTTCTAGTTTGGAGGAAAAGCACCTATTGCAAATAGGACAAACGAGCCCTAACCACTATTAATTCGTACACCAAGAATTTTTGTGAAAATGCAGCTTTCAAGTCTACATTTATTACGAAACAATATTAACTACACCATAAATTTTGTATCTTCTGAAAGATTATTTTATTGGCTTTAAATTCATAGAAAAATAACTTTACATATTATTAGAATTTTTTTTAAAAAATTAAATAAAACAAAAGTTCGTTATTTTTTATAAAAAAAATTTGACCACTATTAATTCATACTGGTGAAAATTTTATTGTCTAAAACTTTGTAACGCCCCCTTTGCTTTTTAAAACAGCTTCTACTCGCCGTGGCAATGTATTTATCAAGTTTTGACAATCTTCAGGGGTAATTGAGTCCCAAATTTCCTGAATTTTGGCTCGCAATCCGTTTAAGCGTACGCTGTGGGTCATTTCGCAACTTCCTTTTCATAATTGCCCACATGATTTCGATTGGGTTGAAGTCTGGGCTAGATGATGGCCAATTCAGAACATCAATTTCATTTTCTGGAACCCATTTTTTTGTTTTTTTTGCTGTGTGCGAAGATGCGCCGTCTTGTTGAAATACGTATTCGCCACAGTCGCTAAGCTTTGGTACTGACTTGATTGATTCGTCGCTAAAAATAATGGTGTCCCATTGCCTTTGTCCCCAAGAACGTCTTTCCTTTGCCCACAACAAACGTTTTTTCATTTGAAGTGCATTAAGTAAGGGTTTTTCTTTGGCCTAAAAAATAGTTCAGTTTCAATAAATATTTTTTGCAATACATACCAAGTTATTGTTTCACTTACTTTATAAAAACCATAACCTATTTCTATCATTTTCTGACGCGTCCATTTACGGGTTTTCCAATTGTTTCGGACCAATTTGAAGCTATGTCTCTAACAGTGCTTCGACGATTTTTTTAATTATAGCCGCTAATGCTCTTTTATCGTGAAACGTTATTTTGGAGACCCGGCCTCTGTTCGTAACGTTATTGCTGTAATTCCCATTTTTTTTGTATTTCTGAATAATACTTTGTATTGTAGATCTGGGGAGCTTAAGATCAATCGATATTTCGCCATAACTCATTTCCGATTTGAAATTGTCGTTAATTAGTAATCGGATTTCTTCACAAATTGGCTTACCGCGTGCCATCGTTTAAAAAGTAGTAAAAATTAACAACATGAAAAAGAAAGATTTTTTCTTCCACTGACATTTGTTTATTCTAATATAACGGTACATTTGTATAACTTGTTTATATTTCCATTTTTATAGTTGTTTTCAGCTGATTTTTACACTGAACGAATTAATAATGGTCAAATTAATATTTACAAATAATGAACTACTTTAGTTTAATTTGCGTTTTCAAAATATTTTTTATGAAATGTGAATACATTTTTTCATTAATATCAAGAACACAAAATCAACTTTCAGAAAAGTTCAACTTTGTTAGCGTAGTTAACATTATTTCATTATAAAAGTGGCCATTTGTGTGGTACAGTCAAACAATATTTGGTGTACGAATTAATAGTGGTTAGGGCTCGTAATACAGTATAAGCTGTTCTGCAACCAGTTATTTGGATTTTACTGGGTATTTTATAAATGCTAAAAATTACTTTTTTATTAATTAAATTACAAAAGCCAAAAAAAGGTTGCCCTAGTCATTGCTATAATAACTTAAAATTTAAATTGCATGTTTTTGGGTTTTAACAAAAAAATTACACATTTCGAGCAAAAATCGTTAATTCGGAATTTTGTGTATTCGTTTTCACAAAAAATCGTCAATATGCCGGGGATAAATCTATAATTTTGCCAACCCCGATTAAAAAGCTTTTACTGATCATAAAGCTTTCATAGTGATGGTTAATGAAATACAATTGTACAGTTTTCTTTGTTTTTTGCTTAATTTTTGGTACATTTGGATTATTTGGCCAGAAAACGTATTTGGTCGATTCGATTGATATTCGTTACTAATAGTTTCGATTGAATCCTAAAAATACCTTCAAAATAAAAAACTTTTAAGTCAAATTTTGATTATTTTTTTTTTAATGTTAATCTCAAACAAAAAACAAAGTTGATTTTAAAAATACAAATGACCAGTAAGTATTAAAAATCAACTTTGCTGCTGAGATTATAGGTATATTTTATTTTATTTTTTTTAATATAATTATTTCAGTTTTATTAATTATTTCATTCTTTATTGCTCATTGTACAGCATTTGATTTTTTATTTGTTTGTAATAGTTTATTATAATAACAACTTATTAATTAAAACTTAAAAATAAAATTTTATTCATTAAATATAAATAACAAAAATTAAAAGAAACAAATTTAAATTAAAAAACTACAGCAAAAAAAGAAATTCTTAATGAAATTTTCATTAAAAAAAAAAACAGTTGCCTATTGTCAAATTAACAAAAGCTTTCGTAAAATGAACAAATTTTCATTTACTTTACGAACATATTTGTTAATTTGTTGCTTTTTCCTATTTTTATGCATAGAATATTATCAAAGTCTTAAAAATATATATATTTTTTAGCACTTTGATAATTGTCCATGCTTAAAAATACGATAAAGCGACAAGATGACAAAACTTTTCGTAAAATAAACGAAAATTTGTTCATTTTACGAAAGCTGTTGTTAATTTGACTATAATTTCGTAGTTTTTTGCATGTTTATGATTGCATTCAGTTAAACAATGACCAGTTGTTTAAGAGAGTTAAAAACTTAAGGATAAGTTACTTTTTAAGAATGATTCTTTAAAATTTCTTTAAAAATCTTAAATCCTTAAGCTTTAATATATAAAATCGTTATGTGAAGCAACTGTTTTTTATTTTGAAATTTCATTTCAAACTGTTAATTTTATTTGTTTTAATAATATTTTTATATTATTCAACTGCATTTTATGTATTTTATTTTTATTGCTTTTTCTATAATGTTATTAATTAATTGTTTTTAATTTGTTGTTTTATTAAATATTGTTGTTTTGAAATAATATTTTTAAAGCTTTATTCATTAACTATTGCATATTTTTTCTGTTTTATTGACTTTTACAACTAAAATGTAATAAATTTTTGTTTATTATTTTTTTTTTTTTTTGTTATTTAGCAGTTATTTTATAATTTTTTAGCTAAATATGAGTATTATTTATATTCTTTTTTTTAGTTTTTTATATTATTATCTTATTTTATTATTATAATTTTTCTTAATATTTTTTTTTTTTTACTTTTTTTAAATAAAGTATTCACAGCCAATTTTTTTTTATAAAAATTATATTATTTTTTTAATATTTTTTTTTATAGATAAAATAATTTTTATTACATAAATTTAAAAATTTATGTAGAATAAAATTTTAAATTAAAAAATTATTTTGTTAGTAAAAAATAATAAAATAATAAAATAAAAATATAAAAACAAAAATAAAAAAATTTAATTAAAAAAATTAAAAAAATCTATTTTTTATAAAGTTAATGAAAAATAAAACATGAATAATTATAATTTTTTCATCAACATTAACAAGACTGTAAAAGTAAATTTTAAAAAAGCACAATTCAATGACCAATTGAAAAGTTTTTTTTTATGAATTTATACTTTTAGAGTGCTGTTATAAATTAAAGAACAGCATCGTTTCAAAACAAATAATCTCAATGACCAATTAAATTTTCTTTTTATAAAATCATTCTTTTAGAGATATGTTGCATATAAAATATGAAAAAATATTATAACTGCAACAGAATTTTGAAACAAATGACTTATAGACCAAAAATTCAATGTACAATTGAATTGTTAGTTAAATGAAACCGTTATTTTAAAGGACTGTTAAAACCAAATTTTGAACAATAGGAATTTTATATTAACAAATCAAAGACCAATTGATTCGTTATAAATTAAAACACACTATTTGAGGCTTCGCAGTTAAAAATTTGGTCATATCATATATGACCAAATTTTTAACTATATGGGCTTGTATGAAACTAAGTATGAATATAGCTAATCATATATGTCCATATATAGCTCAGTATATATGTTATAATGCATGACCATATATGTTGGGATCGAAAATTTGACAAAATACAACAATACAAGAAAATATTTATATGCTCATATACGACCATATACTCTAACATTTTTGGATCCGAACTTATATGGTAAAATGTGAGACCATATATGGCCATATATTGAACCAATACAAAAAAATATTTATATGCTCATATACAACCATATACCCTAAAATTTTTGGATCCGAACTTATATGGTGAAATGTGAGACCATATATGGCCATATATTGAACCACATATGAACATCTAGGAAGACCTATACCCGTATATTATCACATATGAGCATATATGATAATTATTACAAATTTCAATGTAAATTTAAAATTGTTTTAATTAAGAACGGCGCAGTTTTTACTATTTGTTTAAAATTATAAAAAAAATGTACAAAATTACACAAAAAAAACTCAAAAATGTTGTAGCAAAAATTCAAGCAATGACCAATTGTTTACATGTTTTACTTAAAACAACCAATTTAAAGTGTTTTTTAATTCAAAAATCCAATTTTTTTACCATCTGTTTAAAATTTTGCATATAATATATAAAATTACACAAAAAAAACTTAAAAATACATCTTTTAATAGTAAAATCTGAAGTAATGGCCAATTGTTTAAATTATTAGCAAAAATTCAAGCAATGACCAATTGTTTACATGTTTTACTTAAAACAACAAATTTAAAGAGTTTTTTAATTCAAAAATCCAATTTTTTTACCATCTCTTTAAAATTTTGCATATAATATATAAAATTACACAGAAAAACTTAAAAATACATCTTTTAATAGTAAAATCTGAAGTAATGACCAATTGTTTAAATTATTTACATAGAAAACATATTTAAAGAGATTTTTGTATTGTTTTAATAAAGAAAGGCATAATTAAAACTATTTGTTTAAAACTAAACAAATAATATGTAAAAATGCACAAAAAACTGTAAAAATATAAATTTTTAATCAAAAATTTTTAATATTAAATATTAAGCAATGACCAATTGATTAAGTTTTTTCTATTAAAATATTTTTAAAGAGTCTTGTTGTCTTATTTTAATAAAAAGAGACATATTTTAAATTATCTGTTAAACAAATAATGTGTAAAATTAAGCAAAAAACTGTAAAAACGTGTCTTTTAATATTAAAAACTCGAGCAATTTTTTTAATTACACAAAAATAAACTGTAATAATATGTCTTTTAATAGTGAAAACACAAGCAATGACCAATTGATTGATAGCTTTACATAAAAAACATATGAAAAGAGTTTTTTTTTTAGTATATTGTTCTAATTAAGAAATCTCAGATTTAACTATGTCTTTAAAATTTAATAAAACTTAAGCAATGACCAATTATTTAAAATGTTTACATAAAAAACACATTTAAAGAGTTTTTTTAAAATTTGTTTTAATTATAAAAGCCAAAGTTTTAACCATCGTCTTAAAATTTTACATATAAAATATAAAATTACACAAAAAATGTAAAAAGATGTTTTCTAGTAGTAAAATTACACAAAAAATGTAAAAAATGTTTTCTAGTAGTAAAATCTGAAGCAATGTTCAATAGTTTAAATTCTTTACATGGAAAATACATTAAAAGAGTTTTTTTAAGTTCCACAAATAATATGTAAAATTACACTAAATAAATAAAAATGTCTTGATATTAAAATCATAATCATTCTTCAATTAATTGAATTTTTAACATAAAAACCAAGTAAAAGGGTTTTTATAATATTCGAATTAAGAAAAGCATAGTTAAAACGATCTCTTTAAAAATAAACAAATAATGTGTAAATTTACACACAAAACTGAAAAATGTGTCTTTTAATAGTAAAAACTCGGACAACGACCAATTTAATTTAATTTAATGAGTTTTTTAATTAAAAAATCACACTTTGTTTAAAACTAATAAAATTATGTGAAAAATTATACAGAAAACTGTAAACTGTATTTTAATACTAATAAGTCAGGCAATGACTAATTATTTAAAAATTTTATATAAAAAAAACACATTTAAAGAGTTTTTTAAATATTTTTTTAATTAAAAAATCATTATTTAACTATCTGTTTAAAATTAAGCAAATAGTAAACAATATTACACTGGAAATTGGACAAATATGTCTTAGTAGTAAAATCTCAGCAATTTGTCAGATAATTGAACTTTTGGTACATAAACATATTAAAAGAGTTTTTTTTACTATATTAATTTAATAATAATATTTAAGACATAGTTTAAACTATTTTCTTAAAAATGTAAAATTACACAAATACTGTAAACATATGCCTTTTGAATATAAAATGATTAAATTATTTACATAAAAGCACAGTTTGAATAATTTAAACAATCTGTTTAAAATTCAACAAATAATATATAAAATTACACAAAAAAAAACTTTAAACATTTTTCTCTTAACAGTAAAGTCTTAAACAATGACCAATTGTTTGAATTCTTTAAATAATACAACACATTTTATGCGTTTTTTAATTTAAAAAATCATAGTTTTAACAATTTGTTTAAAATCAAAAAAATAATATATAAAATTACTCAAAAAACTGTAAAAATATATCTTTTAATAGTAAAATCTCTACAATGACCAATTGCTTAAATTTTTTCCGTAAAAAGACACACTTAAAGAGTTTTTTAATGTTGTTTTAATTAAAAAATCACAGTTTCAACAATCTGTTAAATCACATAAACTCACACAAAAATACTGTAAAAATATGTTTTTTTTAAAGTAAAAACTCTAGCAATGACCAATTGATAGAATTATTTGCATAAAAACGTATTTAAAGAGTTTTTGTATTGATTTAATATGGAAAATAATAATAAACAAATAATATGTAAAATTACACAAAAACCTGTAAAATATGGTTTTTTGATATAAGAATTTCAATTAATGACCAATTAATAGAATTCTTTACATAAAAACATATTTAAGAGTTTTTGTTTTGCAATGTGTGTAATTACACTCAACAAAAAATGTTAGTAAAAATAAACATAATGACAATTTAATGATTTTAAATTAAATATTGTTCGTTAATAATGCTTAGTTTTTAGTTTTTTATTTGTTTGTTTAAAATTTCTACTTTTTGACTTTCATTGTTTTTTTTTTTTGCTAATTTAAGTTTTAGTATTTGTTGTAACTTTTCAATCCTCTCATTGCATTCAATATTTTATTTTTGGATTTTTCTTGTATGGTTTTTGTTTTACATTTTTTATGATTAATAATATGTGTGTATAATTTTATGTTTGTTGTTTTTAAAACTTAGGCACATTAACACCCTAACAATATATATAATTTTATTTTTAATTATTATATTTTCATTTTAAATTTTTATATAAATCTAAAAGTATAGTTTTGAAGTTCATTATTGGTAAATGTTGCCTAATTTTTGTCGCGTTACTTACTAACAAATAATGCACAGTGGAATTATTGGTAAATAATTTTGGGGATTTGTTTCTAAAAAATCATATTAGAAATTTTTTATTCAAAATTTTTCACATTACTCCCACCCAATTGTTCACGAATTCTTTAATTAAATTTTAAATATAAAAAATTTAAAATTATGGTCGTAAAAGCAATTTTAAGTAAAATAAAAAAAAAATACAGGCAACTTAATTTTTTCACAGTGTATATAATTTAAGGGTAGCTATATTTAAATAAAATAATAGGATATATACTGCCAAATAGTGGCTAACATTTAACATTTAAAATTTCGTTGTATTGTTTATGGATATTTTAAGCCCCAATCCATTCCAAAAGTTTAATTCGGAAAATAATTAAAATATATTACTCTCGTATCCTTAATTTAAGGATAATAATACACTAATAAAAAGTCATTAAAGTCAGCAACATATTTGCTGGGAGGATCCTTACTGAAAAATTGCTACTATCAGCAAAAGAATTAGTAGATACAGCAAAAATTTTGCTGAATTTAGCAAATTTTTTTTTTTGCAAGGATGCTACCAGCAAAAATGTTGCTGACTTTACTGGGTTGTTTTTTTAATGTATTTGTTGTATTAAGACAATTCATAATTTACTTTCCGTTGTTCCACTGTGCAGTGCACTCAAAGAAAAATGTTAGTTAAAGTTACAGCCTGTTTTTTTGGTTTGATTGAAAAAATTGTTCAGATACTTTTTGGTGGAAACAAAATTTTATTCTGCTAAGATTGTGGTAATTTCGCGAAAATTTTCCAGACTAAGACTAGGAAAAATATTTCCGTAATTTTTTTAACAAAATGTGACTACCGCTCAAAATTTCCATACTCACTATGGGGAAACGGATGAGTTAAATGTGACACGTAGGATAGGTCCAATGTGGCTAAGACCGTTCCTTGGTAAGACTTTTTATTTGAAAGGAACCGACCACTTCAATATGGCGTTGTCATAGGAGAGGGTCAATTGACACATTTTAGGCACCTTGTGACAAGTTTGGTATTAAATCCAAAAATAGAGTTTCAAATAAATTTAAAATAATGGAATAGGATCTTTCAGTTCAAGTGACTCGTTTGTTTAATGAGTCGAGGTGAACAATAGTTAATATTAATCTCATTCGTTTTTTACCTCAAGCAATTATTTTTAACATTAGAAATGATTTTGTCTCGACATTTTTTTCATCTCAACCTGTTTTAGCTTCAAAATTTATTTTTTTTAACATAATAATTTAATTTTATAATGAAACCTTGAAGAGGATTTTTAAAATCCATCAGGTATTAAAAAGGCTTACCGATCTATTAAAATGTTGATCATCTCTAGTTTTTATTTATTTACAAATAGCTGACCTTTCAAATTACAATTCTTTAATTTTGTTAAACGAAATCTTAAATTTCGCTGAAAAAAAAATTAACGGAAAACAATTTGCGAAAAGAATATTTAGCGTTTTTTTTTAAATAGAAGAGCCGAGTTTTGAAATAAGAAATTTTTTTTTGGAAAGAAATTTAATGAACAAAAGTTTCAAGAACAACATTTTGAAATAAACACAAAAAAAAATGCGTAAAAACTATTTCGCGAAAAAAATAGTTATTGAATTTTATCGAATTATCTAAATTTTTTAATCTTTAAGTGGAAAATTTCAAGAAAAAACATTTCGCGGAAACAAATTTTGCAGAAAAAAATATTTGCAGTTTCTCTTCGATTTGTTTCTTAACTGGAAAGCTATCAAATATCTTATCATTCGGGTAAAAATGGATTGTGTGTATAATCTTTTTTTGGAAGTATGTTCGAGGAACAAATTTTCGAAAAATTCTCAGACTATATTTAATATTTTGCGGAATAAACTATTGAGTAAAAAAATATATCTTCGAGGTAAATAATGAAAAAAAATTTTGTGGCGAAAAATGTTAAACTTTTCGAAAACAAAAATTTTGGGAATAAAAATGTTGAGGAAAAAATTTTGCGGATACAGAATTTGTAAAAAGTAATTTATTTTCGACCGGTTTATTTTTCAGCGTTTTTAAAAATGGTAAATTCTCAAATAACTTGACATTCGGGAAAAAGATACACTGATTTGAAATGAGTGCAGCATCTATTTTAAAATTTGTATACGTTTCATCCATGGAGATGATTTGTTTTTAACAAAAAATTTCGCAAAAAAATAAAAAAAAATGTAAGAAAACATTTCGTGAAAAATAAATTTTGTGAAAAAAAATCGTAGAAATAAATTTGAAGGAAAAAAGTTTACAGGAAAAAAAGTTTATAGAAAAAAAAGTTGTTGTTTTTTTCAGTAGATTGATTTAAAAAAAAAATTAAAATTTTCTTAAAAACAAATTTTGCTTAAGAAAATATCGTGGAAGAAAATTTCTGGGAAAAAATTAAGTGTTTCTAAATCGAAACCGCACATAACGTCATAAAAAATTTCAAAAGAAATTGTGGAAAAAACATTTTAAAAATTTTTTGGGGAAACATTTTGTTTTATTATTTGGTGTTTTTGTAATTTGTATAAAACATTTCCAGATAACTTTAAATTTTCACTCATAGCTTTTGAATGCATTAACTAATTTGGCTCATTTTCAATACCAGACTTTTTATAATATCAACAAAAAATTTGCCTGAAAACAAACGACAGAGCTGCTGTATTGGCGGCGTATTTTGCATTTCAACAGATAGAGGGACAAACAAACATCGCAATATCTCTTTTTTATTTGGAATTGAAATATTCCACTTAGTTTTTTATATAGCCCAAATACCACACGCGGGGAAACATGAACAAACATTAAATTTATGAAAAAAAATTTCTCGAACATAACTTTTAGAAAAAAATTCTCACGAACAAAATTTAACGTTTTTTTTTATATTGTTTGCTGCGTCTGTAATTTGTAAAAAACATTTCTAGGTAACTTGACATTTTCACTTATAACTTTAAAAGCCGTCAAATGAGTTGGCTAATTTTCAATAGCAGACTTTTTATGATATCAACAAATAATTTTCCCAAAACCAAGTAACACTGCTTCAATATTGGCGGAGTATTTTGCATTTCAACAGCTAGACTGACAACAACAAAAAATTCCAATATCGACTATATATTCATGCTGATCCATAATGTACACACAGAGAAACATTTAGCTCTTTGCCAACTGTAATTTGGTTACTTCGACTTAAATTCGGTTAATATGATTTTCAGTCGGTTGGTACAACTGAATATTAGTTCTCACAACAAAGTTCGGTTAATTCAACTGAATTTTAGTTTCAGCATCCAAAATATTCGGAAATCGAATGTAAATATCGTTGTACTAACTGAATTTATAAGTTGTTTACCATTAAAATACACTTTTCTATTCGGTTGAAACTTCATTTCTCTGTGTGTATAGTTTATGGAGCCTTAAAATATATTTTTTTTCGATTAGTTAAAAACGCAATGACACACTATGGGATAAAGGGTATAAAAATAACTTTTATCCTTGTCATAATACATTATTTGATAAGGGCCCGATTTTTATCAAATTTACGACAAATATAGTGATAATCGGTAAAATTTTAGATATAAATTCTGTTGTATATTTTGAAAACAAAAATATGAAATTTCTTATAGGGCTCCAACGTTGGGCGCCAAACTAAAAATTTTAATTTAGCTTTCAATCAAATTTTATTTTGAACATACCGTTAAAACTAACATATTCTTTGAGTTATCAAACCATTTTCATAAAAATTTATCTCTAAAATTTTTTTTTGTTCAATTTTAGTTTCTCAAATATCCTGTAATTTTGTCTACTTAATTAGGTTCGGATTTTTATGGTTGTATTGTAGTTTTTTGTTAAGTTTTTTGTCTACTTGGATTTTTTATTAAATTATTTTTGTATATTATAAATAATCATGTAAAAATTACATGGGAGTTTTTTTTTTGTATTTTTTCAATGGTTATTATTAAATAATTGTTTTTTTTTTTTTTAATTTATTTGTATTATATATAAATATATATTGTATGTAGTATATAATTATATAAATAGTAACTAATTGTTTTTTGTTGTTTAATTTCTTTTTAAAAACTACTATTGTCTGTTTACTATCTTTTAGGGTTTTGCTTTCTTTATAATCAATTATATATAATTTTTTTAAATAATATAATTTTGTTAATTATTTTATATAATTTACATAATTAGTTTTGCAGTTTTAGTAACCTTTTTCATTAACCTTTTATTTTTAGCATACTGAAAAATAAGCATGTTTTGTTTAATGTCCTTTAACCATTCCTTTTTTTTGATATTTTTAAAAAAAAAAAATTTTTTTTTTAAATTTTTCTTGTTATTTTTTTTGTAAAGGAACCATTTGTTTAAAATCTAAAGAGCATTTGAATTATTTTTTTTAAATATCATTAAAGTCTACTTGGTTTGTTGTTTTAAATATAAAGCACCAATATATAAATTATTAATTTTTATTATAATTTTTTTTAAGTTGTCAATTAATGGCCTTTTGGAGTTTTCATTTACTAATTTTGTTTTTTTTTTTTATAAAATAAAAAAAAAAATATAATAAAAACCTAGAAATTTCTATAATATAGTATAATATAATCGAGCATATCTTAGTTATAATGTCTAGCATTTTTTTTTAAATATATTTCATTATTAATAATTGCAGTTCTAGTTTTAATTTTTGTTTTGTTTAATTTTATTCCATGTTGGTTCTTTTATGTTGTACATATTTCATTTTGAAGTTTTTTTTTTTCAATTTGAGCCTTAATTTTTAATGTTTTCATTATTTAAAGCCTCTGGTTTTATTTGAAAAGAAAGGCTTTGAGGGTTTTTATTGTTAACTTTAATGGAAAATTATAAGAATTATATTTTCCATAAAACATTTAAAGTTTTTTTTTTTTTATATAAAATTTTACTTAAGTGTAATTATAAAATGAATAAATAATAATTGTATTTTAGGTTTTTATTTATAAATATTATTAATTAATTGTATGTATAATTATTATAATGTAATATTTCTTACAGTTTTTTTTATAATTATTGCAGTTCTAGTATGGCATATAAAACGTCTTATGCATTTATAATCATGTAACATAATCACGACTTGTTACGTATTCATCACTATAACGACCAGCTGTTGTATTAAAAGAGATAAACATAAAATACGTTGTATGAGTTATAATTTTAAATAATTTAAATCATTGTAATACACTCATAATAATCTATATATAACTACAAAAAAAAAATAGTCAAAATCACGAAAACGAATATAGATCATTTTGGGTCTTTAAAGTTTAGTAACGTCATGATACTTGTTAGGAAAAGATCCTAGCCACGTGTTTGATTACTAAGAAGACAAAAATGTAGCAAAATTGATAACTAATATGTTTTTTTGTTAAGTCTGTCTATTCTGGAGGCTTTAGATTTTCTAAAACTTTGGGTTCTGATGAGATCTTAAGCCAGATCGAAATACTAATATCAACCTAGCTAATATATTTGATTTGCTTTAGTTTTGTAAATATACGGCGGTTGAAAGCTCGTTATAAATTAAAAATAAAAAAAAACTATAGATTATTTGTTAGGACAATATCCTAATAAATAAATATAGAGTATGGACTCGAACTTGAATAATTTTCAGTTCCATTGCACAATTAAAGGTCAAAAAAACATAATTTTTATTTTTAATAAAAATTATATCAAACTTGAATTAAAAATAACATTAACATAATCTCGATGTATATAAAAACAAAAAACTAATAAATCTGTAAAAAAAATATTACTTGAGCCAGAGTAAAAACTAAATTTTTTTTATATAAATAGAACATTTTTGATCTTCAAAGTGTAGTAACGTCATGATACTTGTTAGGAAAATACCCTAACCACGCATTTGATTACTAAGAAGACAAGAATGCAGCAAACTGGATGATTAATAGGTTTTTTGTTAAAGCTCTGCCTGTTCGGGAGGCTCCAGATTTTCTAAAACTTCGGGTTCTGATGAGATCTTTAGCCAAACCGAAATACTAGTATCAACCTAGCTAATATGTTTAATTTGCTTTATTTTTGTAAATATACGGAGGGTGAAAGCTCGTTATAAATAAAAAACAACATAAATATAATCTCGATGTATATAAAAAAGAAAAACTAATGAAACTGTAACGAAAATTAGTTTATTTTACGAAAGTCTTCGTTATTTTGACAAAAATGTAGTATTTTTATGCATTAATTATTATGAGAGTACGCCCATAATAATACCTGCCTCAAATAACGAAATTTATGTCAAAACAACGAGAACTTTCGTAGAATTTACAAATTTTCATTTATTTTACGAAAATCTTCGTTATTTTGACTTAAATTCAATATTTTTTATGCATGAATTATTTTGAATAAGATTAGTCGCAGTTGTTAATAGAAAAAATTACAATATAAGGTCATAAAATCCAAGTTTTTTAAAAATGCATTGTTTAAAAATAATAAAATAATTTCATCTCTTGACCACAATCAAAAGTAACAAAATTGTAAAAAAAAACTTTAGCCACAGTTTCTAGATATTAATTTTTGTTCTTTTTTGGTGGGAAATTTTTCAAAATGTATTAAAAAATAGAAATATTGCATTTCATTTTGATGTGTCAGGTTTGAGATCATATTTGAATGTTACTATTACAAATTGAAATCACTAATTGTTAATACCAGTAAGATAAGATGCAAAAAATCTTGTGGGGATCAGCGCTACAGTGAGTGCCACTCTTTCGACCTAAGCGACTAGGTCATCTTCAGTCTCATTCTAATCCACCCACAAGAAACTCTAGGTTTGATCAACCAACCACAGAAAATCGGTAATGTTAATTGATTATCCCAACAACCTGAGTTATTTTCGTCTTTTCTTACAAGTTTAGCCAACTGCTTTAAATCTTTAAGGTTTTTATTTGGTAGGGTTGCCAGTCCAACTGCTAATGTTACCATTACTGGGAACGAATTGGAAAAATTTAATAATGTTTATACTACCTACACTAGGTTGGTTTCTTGGGATGTGGATTATCTTTAAACTTAGATTATGTGGTTTATTTCATTGTGTTATAATAAAGGCCAAAAATGTAAACAAAATTTCGATGTCGGTTTAACTAAACCGATTTTAAATGACATCCCAACAACTCGGCCTACTCATGTATATAAAACCGACAGGTCTTTCAAAAACCGTAAAATGAAAAAAACCGCTGATATAGAAAAAAAAGCGCTAACTCCGAAAAAATATGTCTAAATCGTTAAATATCTCTAAAATCCGGGTAGGCTTTTTATTATTTCATTTAGTGAGTTTAACGTTTCAATTCCACTTTTTCATTCCATTATTTTCATTTACCTTGTCAGTGTTCAGATATCACTTGTTCGATGTTACATTTCATTACAAATCGCTACATATCTCCTAAATCCAGCGTCAATATAGTCAATGTTGTTCAGTGTGCTTAGCGTTTAAGTTCCACTTGTTCCCTATTTCATTCTTCATGTTCCCCGTTGCAGTTCATATCGTTTCGATTTGGAACTATACTTGGCCTTATGATGTAATATTACTTAACGGCCAAAATTGTTTTTCGTTACTCTGAACAATTTCAAATATATTTTTAATGCATTAGTGCGATTTCGTATGCAATGTATTCGGAAACCCACTCAGCAGTACTTCATTGTTAAATTTTACAAATACTATCCCACCTTTAGTGTACCAATTTGAAATCGGATGCCTACAAATATATGCTAAAGATCCAGCAGACACATTATTCCTTACCAAAAGAGTCTTTCCGTAGTGAGGAAGTAGCAAAGTCTGTGTGAGATCTTAGATATTCGGGTAATAATTAGAGCTTGTAAAATTGTATACATAAATAGAGCTAAGGGCAGTTTCGCTGGCAACCATTACTTTTAGTGGACGCATGTAGGACCACAAGACTAAAGTTGCTGCAGTAAAGAGGTTATTAGGAAACAAGCCTTTGCTATAGCAACAGGGCCGTTAACATTCTGGTCTACCTAAGTAAGGAGTCAATTACCCGCATACACTCTTGCGACGGTACCTAATACTTTTCGTTGTTCCAGAAAGTGTTTTGGAGGGTTCGTCATCTTCTTCATAAGCCCTTAAAATCCTTTTGACACAACAAGTCTCACTTGTTTGTCTAGTGACTCATTTTAATTTTCATAAGATTTAGCAGTTTTATTTTACCCAGCCTCAAGACTCTTTTTGGGTCTTACTTCCCTCAGAACTGCAGTAAACATTAAGATCTTCCATTAAAATTAATCCAATAATCCTCCCTCCAAAACACTACTAGAAACAATAAACTCGCAGTTAGCCAAAACACATTGGTCCGTCTTCGTGATAAGATAAGTCAGATTGTTAATGACCCTTTGATAGTTGTTGCGCCGGTCTCCTTAAGTCAAAAGTTCCCCTATTATTTAAGTGAGCTGTGGTCTATTTAAAATAAATTAGCCAAACTCTGGAAGTTAATTTTTCTTTGAATCGACAGCGAATTGCATATGATCCTTACGCAACAAAAATAAGCGTAACTTTCTGGGGTTAATACCCGATTTGACTGATCTGTTCCATTCAAAGTATTTAATTCAAGAAATGATATCACATTCTGAATAAAAATCCCTATAACAGTAACATTTTCAGAGCTTCATTAGTCATGCAAAAAACCTGCAACAAAGCTCCAAAAAATCATCAATTACTCTTCTTTAAACGGAGTTTTTGCAAACGTTCTATAATCATAGATTTGGGAAATTTTTTAATGTTTTCCGAAACAAATCTGTTTTTCTTATCATTTATATATTTACATTTTATGAAATCTTAGACTTTGTTTTGAACTTATTTTCTTGTAAGACCTTAAAGCCGAGATAATCGTTAACAAGAACCAATGACTTAGCATGAAGAGCTAAAAATATATGAAGTAATACTCAGTTTGACAATTTAAACGACTTTGATTTCTTGGAATTTATTATCGTTGTGATCGTTCTATTTCTAGTTTAAACTACAATTAGTTTTATTTAATTACTCACAATCTTCCATTAAGATAACTGGTGTAGCCTCAGGATTTGTGCTAGTTAATGTATGACCCATCATATTAAAATCATCTTCCATCGACAGAAACGAGGGATTCCAACGAGAACGCGGAGTTGTGCGATGTGATGAAACACCCGATGAGGAAGAATATAAACTAAGATTTGTGGGACTGATAACACCAGACATGGTGGTATAACCCAAGAGCTGGAATAAATAAATGGAGCCAAATTAGAGTTGGGAATTGAGTTCTTTCGTAAACCACTTACCGGTGTTGTTTGTGTATGGAAATGATTAAAGTACTCTCGACCATTTGTATTGGGATATGGTTGAGCCGATATGCGAGTCAATGCTGACGTAGGCGTGGATACGGCTATGGCTGATGATGAAGAAGTGGGCGATGATTTACAGCGTGCTACATCGATTATTTGCGATTGTGGACTTTGTGCTGGGGGCGGAGAGGCTGAGGAAGTAGAGGCCACCACCAAATCCGAAGAATTATTACTGCTGCCTACGGTATTAGTGTTGTTGGAAGGATCTTGGGAAGAACTAGAGGCTGTCGTGTTGGTAATTTTTGAAGACATCGAACTGAGGCCACTGCTGGTACTGTGATCAATAGTAGTATGTTGCTGATGCTGCTGTTGTTGTTGTTGTTGCTGGTGCTGCTGTTCATGATGATGTTGATGATGGTGGTGGTGATGATGATGTGAATGATGCTGCTGTAATTGCTGATGACCATGATGATGTCTGGGAGATTCATTACCCGAGTTAACATTTGTTAGAGGAGGTGGAGTTATGCTGGAAGAAGTAGGAGGTGAACCCACCATAGTTAAATCTCCAGTAGAACGTATAATAGCTACAGGACGTGCCATTGGCGGTAGTGGAGGTGGCGGCAACATGGTACTATATTGTTGGTAATGAGCTGCAGCGGCAGCGGCCGATACCGCCGAGAGTTTAGGACTACGTCCCACTGCAGCAGCGGCAGCCGCATGTTGTAATTGAAAATGGGAAGACGTTTGATGATGATGTGCATGTAAATCAGCATCTGAAGGATTAACTCCAGAAGTATCTTGACAAACATAAGCTACAAATTCGGACATATCCTGACCATGATTTATGATCTCTGTAGCATATTTGGGTGTGGAAGAAGTTTGAGAATGATGTAAATGTTGTTGATGATGATGATGATGTTGTTGTTGCTGGTGTTGTTGATGCTGTTGATGTTGTTGTTGTTGTTGCTGTTGATGATGGGCTTCATCATTGTTGTCATTAGGATTTGACGAAGGACTATTGTGTTGGGGATAATATAAAGCCGGACTAACGGAATTTGGCACCAGTGCAGAACTCACATTATGTTGCATTAACACTAAATAGAGGTAGGGAGAGAGAGAAAAAATAAAGGAATTGGAAATTTTTGATACCCATTGGAAAATAGACGAAAATTTGTTGGTAAAATTAACGAAAATTTGTTTATTTTACGATATTTTTCGTTGTTTTGACATAAATATCTTAAATTTATGCATAGATTATTGTGATGATAAAGAATTTTTTTAAACCAACCTTCTCCTGGTCGCATTTGTCCCATACTTAATAACACTCGATTACTAGTGGGGGTATATCTTTGCAAAGCTTCATCATTGGCATTGCTAGACGAACCATTATTGCTACCGTTGTCTTCATTTTGTCTTAATATCACAGAAAAACTGCTGGGACCACCCACTGAATCCTGTGGAGAGCCATTTGGATCACTTTTGCAAGAGGCAGCAGCTGCTCGTAAAAGGGAAGAGTTGGAAAGATGCATGCTACTACGTGGATCCACAAAATCAACTGGAAGTTAAAGAATTTGTTATTAGCCTTATACGAAAATCAGTTACTTCTTTTATACTTACTACTATAGCCTGATGGCAACACCATAGAAGTACCAACGGAAGATCTACCATCACCTCCGGTGACCATACCCGCGCTACCCGATGAACTCAAACTATTAACACCACCTCCAACTATGGAACCCAAAGGAGTTGATGCGGCTGACATTTGATATGTTTGACATTCATAGGCAGCTGCTGGATGTTCCAATTTAATCGAACTAGCCTGGATGAGATCATTTGCTGTTTCTTCCAGTATGGAAGCTAAAATGAAAGAATTTTTGGGTTCTTCATTACACACAATGAACCATTCCAAAGGCCAATGGTTATAGTTCTGGTCTTTTAAAAATTACCTTTTGATAACTTCCAAAGTTCCTTGGAAGAGAATACCCCAGTGGCCAATATAATATCATTACACACAACACCATTGTAAGGATTATGACTGTAGCCTGCAAATGGTGTGTTCTCTACATCTGAGTGATAGTAGTAGTAGTAGTCATAGTTGTGGTTGTGGTTATTGTAATTCTTAGCAAGAAAAGAAATTTTCAATTCATTCTCATCATACATACCTTTATTTTTACGCTCTTCCTCAGTATGTTTTTTATTCTCGCCGTTATTATTGTTGTTGTTAGCAGCATGCTCATTACTGTAAAGCATAAGAGAGGGCGTTGTAGGTGTACCCGGAT
This sequence comes from Delia radicum, assembly GCA_021234595.1. Lineage (NCBI taxonomy): Eukaryota > Metazoa > Arthropoda > Insecta > Diptera > Anthomyiidae > Delia > Delia radicum. Next base: position 18,169,184 of record CM037852.1, on the reverse strand, counting down.
GTGGTGATGTTGAGTTCGGACTACTCAAGGGATCGTGAGTATTTATAAAATTGGCTAAATATAGGTCCAGCTCACGCACGGAAACATTTATATGATAAGGATTAACACACAAGGCCGGATGTATACATTCAGGACTCTTTTCCAAACGTTCACCATCTGTACTTTCCAAAGGTATGGCCTTAAAGAGTATAACCATTACTAAATCCAAACGCCATACTTTATCGGCTTGTCTTAGGCAATCAATGCGACGCATTTTGCCTTTTTGATCAGGATTCGATAGAACACATATCGATTTACGTTTACCCGTAATCGATTGTACGAAATCTTCACGGCATTCTTGGGTTATGTCTTTGCGTAATTTTCCCAAGAGACGGGAGGCCCATTTTTGTTTAACTTCAGCTTTTTCATTCTGAAGAAGGGATAAGTAAATGATTTAGTAGAGGATTTTAAAAATTTAAATATTTAAGAAGAAAATATATTTTTAAAATGTTCATATATACTCATATATGATCATAAACGCGATTTTTGAGTTAATGATGCAGATTTACATATTGGGTAAACATTTCTTATTGTACTTTTCGCGTGATAAGAGAATATATTTTTTTTCTTCTGCAAAGATGCAACAAAGAGTATATACTTTATAGAGAAACTATGCTACTCACGGTTATCTCTATAAGTCACAGCAAGATAAAAATTCCTTAGAAAACCTATTTATAAAAAACGTAACAACATAAATAGAAATAGGTTTGAATCAGTCTAAAATGAACTGAAAACTTTTTCTGCAACATCTTTTGTTTTTTGAGTTATGACAGTCTTATAGAAAATTTGAGATATATGGTAACATATTTAACTATATATAGCCATATATGATCAGCTACATTTATGACCAATGATCATACATATATAATCCCATGTATAATCATATAGTATGTTTATATCTCAGCGTAATCTGCACCGTAAAAAGGAATCCTATGTGATCTCATAGCGAAATAACTGCAACAGCGTTAACGTTAAAATACCGCTCCCGAAATAATCAGAAAAAAAAATAATAGCTGTAATAGATATATATTTTTCCAAAGTTTGAATAACTAAATTAAACTAAAATAACGTTATCCTTAAATTACCGTTACCGAAATAACTGAAACACCGTTATCCCTAAAATAACGTTACCGAAATAAACGAAAATAGCGTTACCGCTAAAACGCCGATATCGAAATAAGTAAAATAACGTTACCGCTAAAAAACCGTTAACGAAATAACTGAAATATCGTTACTCCTAAAAAACCGTTACTGAAATAAACGAAAATAACGTCACCCTTACCGATACCCGCATCGAATCGGTTAACATCCATGGTTTGTTTTGTATGTGAGCACACACGCAAAAAATATAACTTTGCTGTTAGTTAGCCTATATACACAAGCAACATTTGCTTAGAGGGTAGAGAAGTTTGCCTAGATTTTAATTCGTACTTCTATTTCAAAATTCTTACTTTATTTGAAAATCTATTTTTACTTAAACCCCCAAACATGACACAATGTGTATAAAATGTGTTCTGCGTTTTACCTAAGACCGGTCCTTTTCCCTGTAAGATTTCCCTGTTAGGGCTCAGAGGGTATAGAGTTTGCCTAGTTTTTTTAATTCGTATGTTTTTTCTTAATTTTTTTTTAAATTTTTTCTTAGTCAAACCCTCAAACATGACTCAAGGGGTCTAAAATGTGTTCATTAATCCCCTTTATGACAATGCCATGTCAAATTCCACGTTCCTTTTCATATAACACATCCTAACAAGGTCGGTCCTCTTCTACCTAGGAACATGTGCTGCATTTTACCTAATACCGGTCCGTTTCCCTGAAAGATAATGTTTCAAAATACCGAATATGGGGCAAATACATATTCTGATCGAACAGTTTTATCGGACACTGGAAATTATGACCCATCCTAGGGAATATGAGGGGGTTAGTTCAATATTACTCTCACTTACCTGCAATTCATCTTTACAATGTCTCTCCTCCTCCAATGACATACGTTTTTCATGTTTTTTATAATATTTTCGTTTTGCTGCTTGTAAATTAAACCAGGAATACGAAAATGATTTGACATATGGTAGTAGGGCTTCAATGAACGGATGAAACTCATCCTGTTAAAAATAAATTTAAAAAAGAAATAAAACCAAAAATTAATAACTAAGAAAAGAATTATTTAATTAAAATAAATTTTTAAAAAAACGCTAAATATTATAGACACATATAAATTTAAAATAAATGCATTTGATTTTTTTTGGTTGTTGTCTCTACTAAAATAAGTTAATATTTTTTGTTCATTTTTTTTTTTTTTTGTAATTTTACATAAAATGAGTTTACAAACATTTAAACATTTACATATACAATAAAATATATTAATAAATATAGAGAAAAAATTACATGGCGCGTACAACATTCATATGAAAAAGAAGAAAAAAAAATTAAGAGTAACATTTAGAGAATAGCAATGGGTTTTTTTATAATAAAACAAATTAGTTACAAAGAAAATTATTACACCGAGAAAAAAAAATATTGGTTAATAAATATGAAAGAAAAAAATCAAAGTACATTTAGAAAAAATGTTAACGTGTGTGAAGGGGAAAAATATACGAAAATTATTTAAAGTGTTAGTTTAAGCTAAAAAGCTTGGGTTTTAGTAAAAGTACACTTGGACAAATTGTTTTATAATTTATTGTGGTTAAAACAAGTTTCTCTTGAGTTCTAATATATTTTACGTCCAATGACCTAATCTAAGTTTATTTACTATTTTGAAAATTTTTGCGTTGTCACGTAAATTTTACGCATTTTGAATATAAATTAAGTTTTCAAAGTATGTAATTCTTTTGGTAGGTCAGTTTTATACTATTTGCAATTTACTCAAGTTAGATTTATTTTTTTTTGTTTTTACTTAAACTTTTCTTATCATGTTTTAAACAAAGTAGGTGAATCAACAAATAGTTAACATAAAGTTAAATTAAAAAAAAAAAAAAAAAAATATGGTAAAAGTTTGAAAATCAAATCAGTAACTTTTTTAAAACTTATATAAAAAATTAATTGCGGAACACTTTTTTGGAATTCATTAATATATGTATACAAGAGTCCCTGTAAAGTCTTTTACAAAAATGTTTAAAATTTTAATTTGGCTAGATTTTTACAAGCCTCCTACTTTTTCCATAAATTGTTTCCAAGCTATTGAATAATTTTTCGTAAAATAACCGCACCGTAAATGCTATAAAAATACACTTTTACAGTCCCGATAATAATGTATTCATAAATCTTCTAGTACATTTTCCGAGCAACAATTTGGGGTTTAAATATTGACAAGACTGCTATCTAATATTGCCAAGACTATCTATCCGTAATTTTTCGCAAAGTTATCAAAAATCTCGTAGCAACTCGATAATAATAATAGTAATAATAATTGAAAACATTTTCTTCAATAATTTGTTTAATGGCTTTAAAAAAAACTTTTTTAACAAAAATCAAAATTATTATTATTAATTTTGTGTGGTAAAGTCCCGTTTTTAATTTTACACTTCGGTTCACTTATTTAAAGGCACTAAAAATTCCACATTCAGCAGCCTGTATCTTTTGCAATTTTTAACCGATTGCAAAACTATAAAATGAAAATGGAAGCTAGACATCTTGAGATATAAAAAACATCCTGGCAGCAGCAGTTTCTTACCTTAAGATCTTTTTTTGAGCAATTTATCAAAAAAAGTTAAAAAATTTGCTATTTTTTTTGGTTCACTTGGATAAAGGCATTTTAATTTAATTTAATGAAGAACGGTTTTTTCTTGTTTTTTAATTAATTTTACTTTTAGAGTTTTTAGTAATGGGTACAACCACCTTTGTTTTTAATAACTTATACGGGTTTTCATTGACAGATAAAGCAAATCAATGTAATCCAACGAAATTTGATTCCAAGCATCCTTAATGGCCTTGTCATCGAATTGTCTTCTTCCTTCATAGACTTTACGAGATAACCAACCCCAGACATTTTCAATAATGTTTAGATCAGGAGAATAGGGTGGCCAATCAAGAATACTTACAGTCTGGCTTGAAATGAACTCCTTAACTACTCTCGCGTTATGTATAGGAGCATTATCCTGCTGCAATATCCAAGATATGGGATCAAATAGTTCACTGAACTTCGGAAAAGCCGATTCCAATAACGTTTTATCGCTTGCACCAGTCATTTTTGCACTTTGAAATTCAAGATCGATGGTGCCATAGTACGTAATAGCAACCCACACAATAACGCCGCCCTCTCGGCTGTGATGTCGGTTCAAAAATCGCTTTTCTTTCCGCAGATCATGGAAATAATAGTTGTAGCCATCAGGCCCATCTAAATTAAACTTCTTTTCATCCGTAAATATTACGGTTCTCCAGTCATTTACATGACCTCTTTGCTGCACATCCCATACCATGTAGTCTCTTGCGAATTGAAGCCGCTTTTCCTTACGCGGAGCATTAAGTGGCGGCTTTTTTTTAATTTCAGGTATTTTAGATACTCACAGCTCTTTATTACTCTGCGTACTGTTGACTTGCTCGCTTTCACTACAGCTTGAGCTCTTATTTTTGATAAGGATAAGGCAGAATTAAATGCAATTCTTATGATTTTTCTTTTCTCATACACAGATAAAGACAATGAAACCCTTCCTTTAATTTTTTTTCCATACCTTTCGGGGTCCTTAATGTAATTGTCAACAACTGTTGGGCTTCGTCCAATTTTTTGAGCTATTGCGCGGTTAGAATAACTTTCAGAACGGTAAACATCGATATTAATTTTTTCCGATAAATTTAAAATTTTTTTTCTTACCATTTTGACTTGTAAAATTATTAATATGCAATAAATTGTAATAAACAAACGCTCCCTACGAAAAATCATCGCTTACTTTAAAAATTATAAATAAATAATAAAGTGCCTTTATTCAAGTGAATCAAAAAAATAGCACAGTTTTGGACTTTTTTTTTATTAAATTGCTCAAAAAAAAGTTGTAAAGGTATTGGCATAATTTTTTTATATCTAAAGGTGTCTAGCTTCCAATTTTATAGTACTACAATCAGTTAACAATTGGAAAAGATACAGGATGATGAAAGATTTTTTAATGCTTTTAAATAAGTGAACCGGAGTGTAATTTAATGATATTTTCTGACAATGTAAAATAAAATCGTAGGTGTAAACTGTGTTTTTTAAAATATCCTTATTAAACATAAATTTTGAATTCCACATAGAGTCATTCCATGTCAGACCAAACACTCTTTTTTACAACACCTCTTCCGGTTTACTTTAAATTTGCCCGACGTATTAAACATTACAAAATATTTTACCCGTGTTTCCAGAAAAAATAAAATCTTTTTTTTGAAAAGGTGAAAAGTCGTACGACATGACAACTTTTAAACTGATGTTTTTCTAAAACTAGTGAATGGATTTTAAAGTTTAATACCTTATTTTAAAGGTATTTGAACCTCCTTTTTAAAAATATTTTTTTTTTTTTTTATTTTATTTTTTTTATATTTAAAATTTGTCGAATGGATTCTATTTTGTTCCGATTTTTTTCCATTGTAGTACCACGAAAAATAACATTTTCAAGTAAAACATATAAAAAAAAAAAAAATGGAAAAAATCGGCTTTCACTCTGAAATTTACAGGGAATATTGAGGTTACATTGGGCTTTAAGAAAATATTTATTTTTCAGATTTTTCGACTTGGTCGAAGATGGTGGAAAACAGAAATTAAGTAAAAAAAAACAAATTTAAAACAAAAAAAAAAAAAAAAAAAAAAAACTATTTTTAAAGAGAATGTTCAAGTACCTTTAAAATTCATTCACTAGTTTTAGAAAAACATTAGTTTAAAAGTTGTCATGTCGGAAGATTTTTCAGTAGTTTGACGATTTTCAAATGCACATAACTTTTTGAAAAAAAATGTTTAATTTTTTTCTGGAAACAAGTATAAAATATTTTTTAATGAAGAATACGTACTAAAATTTTGAAAGAAATCGGAGACATCAAAGTCAAATAAATAATAAGCCAAAGAAACGTCGAGTGAAAAATGAAATAAATTGTTTTTTATTTTAATTTAATTATCAGACAACTGACCAACTTAGCCCAAAGGAAATACCTTACAAGCCAATTATAAACAAAATAAAATTGGCCACTAAAACAACAAAAATCTAAAAATTATTTTTAATTTAAAATTAAAAACCGGAAAGTATTTTTTAACCAGGTGCAAATGGTCCAAATTTTTTTCGCAAATTTTTTGTCGCCAACATTTTTAACGTAATTTTTTTTTACGCGAAAAGAGAAATTTTTACTTAAAACTTTTGTCGCGTAGTAAAACACCTAAAATATTTTTTCAGCTAATTTTTCTTAAACGATTTTTTTTTTCCGAAAGCAAAAACCGATGTATTTTTTTACAAGTTGTTTCAATAAAATAGGTTTTTCGTGATTTTTTTTTTACTCAAAATTGGTTTTTGTGATATTTTTTGTTTCAAAATTTAATAAAATTTTAAATTTACTGAAATTTAATAAAATCAATTAAAAAGCGCAAATGTTTTTCTGCAGTATATGTTTCATGTAATTTTTTTTTTGTCAAATTTTTTTAACCGAAATTAATTCTCTTAACTAAACTTAAATTTAAATGTATTTACCAATTTTGTGTGCCACTTTCACTTCACCCAAAATTACCGACACAGTTTAACTAAAAGATTTCCTGTAACTTCTACAATTTTTTTTATTTAGCTATATGATAAGCTGAATCCAAACTTATACAAAAGCTTTTTATTTTTTTAAAATTATTATACCCTCTACCCACTGTGCAGGAGGATATTGTCAATCCATTTGTAACTGGTCCAAAATTACGTTTAAAAGTCTATAAAACAAACAAAAATTGAATAACTGGTTTAAATTTGTTTTATAAATATATTTAACACGTGAAAATAATTGAACCAAGTGTGAATGAAATCGGTTCACTTACGGTCTTAGTCCCTATATAAAATATTTGTCCGATTTTTTAATATAACCGAAAAAAGTAGATATTTAACAATGAAACTTTGTAGTTTTATCCTTTAAAAGAGTTATTGTACACTCAAAAAAATAAGTTAGTAGAAAAGTTAGTAAAACGTCTTGTAAATCAGGTATACCTTTTTTCAGCAAATTTTTTGCTAAAATTATGTTTTAAACTAAAATTTTAGTTATACTTAGTCAGCACTTAACTGTTTTGAACTAATGTTTTAAAAATATTTTACTAATGTTTTACTTATTTATTTTGCTAAAAAATTGTGCTGATTAGCACATCAATAGTATGAACGACAACCAGATTAAAATTTATAAGCAGAATGAATTAGATGTCAAGATGTAGTAGTGACGAGGAAAATTATACTAAAAAGTACAACTCTAGTAAGACACAGAAAATAAATCAACCATGGAAGATTTATGTATCTGTTGTGGATTGAAACAACCTAAATTTTGTGTTTTTATTCTATTAATTAAATAAAAGACAAAATAAAATCTTTAAATTTAAAAAAAGACTAAATGTGGATTTGTAGTCGAATTGAGTGGTCAAGTTGCAAACAAATATACAACAGGTAGACAGAAATATTTTTATGTTTCCTTTTTCTTATTGCAAAAAATTTTTGTATATGTTACATTTTGTTATTTTTTCGTTTCGTTTCGTTTCTATAATTCTCTGCGGAATTAGCGTTCCTTTAACAGATAGCATCATTGAGACAACCATTAATGTAAGTAGTTGAAAGATAATTTTGTTTATGTTATGTATAATTATTTCTATATAATTGCAGATATTACATTAATTCATGTCGTCAATGTGGGAGTATGAAAATTTTTATATTTTGTAACGTATTGTAAATTATTTTAAAAAGAATCTCAAAAATATGTTTTTTGATTTTCAGCAAAATAAATTAACTAAATTTTCTACCAATTTTTTGAGTTTTTTTCATTCTACTAATGTTCAGCAAAATTTTTTTGTAATGTTTAGCAATTGTTTTTTTAATTTCTAGTGCACTATGTTTTAGCAAAACTTGCTGAATCTACTAATTTTGTTGCTAAAAATCAGCTCGCTGATTTTCAGCAAAAGGTTTTGCTGACATTAGCAATTTTTTTGCAAGCATCCTCCTGGCTAAAATTTTGCTGACTCAGCAAAACTTTTTGCTGACTTTACTAACTTTTTTATTTGAGTGTACAACTAGCACCTAAGTCCATTTTGGACACTTAAAATTCAGGACCATGTCCATTTTAGATCAAATATTTTCGAGTTATAGTCGGAATTTAGATTACAGATTCGTTATAAGCGACTTTTTGTGATACTTTTAAGTATTATAACTTAAAGGGATCTCAAGGTACCCATTCCAGAACTTGTTAAATCAAGACTTATACGGATAGAATTATCCTTCATGATATTAGTGAAACAATTTCATAGAATTTTTTTCGTTTTTTCCAAATTTTTCATAAACTTTTTTTTTTAAATAAAAATTTCATAGATTCATAACAAAAACTCATTCTATTTCACAAATTATCTCTACATACATTTAATAAAAATTTTCTTTATAGCTATGAAATTATTTGGAAGACATATTTGTTTAAATTTTTATTAAATTTCATAATTTCATTAATTTTCATACATTACAAACTATATTGTAGTTTTAAGATTTAATTCTCAAGTGTTCAACATGTTTTATAAAGTGATTTATTATTTCAAGGTAGTCTTGTATTAATTTTGGACTTCTATGAAGCTGTTTTAAAAAATCATATGAAGCGTTTCATCATTGGCTTAGTTCCAATGCATTTTTCAAGAATTTCATGAAGAGTTTTATTAATTCAAGGAACTTCTTAATATTCAAATATTTTATGAAACTCTTTCATAAATTCTATAAACTTTTCATTGACGGTATGATTCATTAGTTTTATGAAGATTTTCATTAATTCTACAAACATTTCATAAGCATTGGCTTTAATGCACCAGTTTCATTAATTCGCTAAAAAGTTTAAATGGACGAGTTCCAGTGAAAATTTTCATTAAAGCTATGAAGAAATTCATTACTGAAGTGAAGATAAGTCGCTCAGTGTAATACAATTTAACATAGCTGTGGGTTAAGCGGTGTCAATTATATTAACTGCTGAATGAAGTCGTCGTCATAAAAATCAGCTTTATTAAAGTTTTTATAATAAAGCTAAAATGGAAAAAACAACGGGCAAATAAGTCAGTTGACCTCAAGAACATATCCCGTGACTGGTCTATCGAAGGTATATCATTACATTTCACAACAAAAAATATTTTTTTTGTAATGTCTGTGATTTTTCTTCTATTTTTTTTTTTTTGATTTTCTTCAACACACAAACAAAAAATATAACTTTTCTGTTAGCCAGCCAATATGTAATATTGACTCCAAAGGTAAAGCATTTGCTTGGTAAAACTTTACGTGCTATGATCAGGCCCTGCTGACGACAAATATACCTTTAGACTTCCACCTTACACGTCACAAGGTGCCTAAACTATACAAATTAACTTTCGTCCATGACGACTCTATATTGAAGTGACCGGTACTTTTCATATAAAAAGTTCGACCTACTACCGGTCCCTATCACCTTGGGACTTCTCATTTGTGTCAACTGGGACCGTTCCCTTTTCTCGCACGATAATTACTAATTTTTGAGGCCATAAATACGGCAAAATATTTGTTACACATTATTGGACAATTAAAACTCTTCTTTTATATGTAAAAAGGTTATTTCTTTATATAAATTAATAATTTTGTACAGTTTTATAATACAACATTCCAGCCAGAAGTGATTGACATTGAAGTAATGATAAAATAACAAAGAAATATATTAATATGAATAAAAAAGAAAAAAACATCAAGTATTAAAAATTACACACACCAATTATAAAACACAGAGTTGCATTCGTATAATTACATAGAAAAATACAAAGATCTCAAAAAACAAACAAAGTGATTATACAAAATGGAATAGAACCATGAAATTGTAATAAAAAACTTTAAAGAACATAGTGCAAATTTAAAACTACTCCATTTTATATGACCATTCTCAAACAAATAGTAAGTTAAAAGGTGTATTACAAGGAAACGGATATTAAACAAAAAAAAAATGGAGATAAAATGACAAACATCTATAATAAAAAAATAAACTAAAACGAAAGAAACTGAACCGACAAAAAACATTTATTTAAAAAAAAAAAGGTCACAACCAGGGATGATAAAGCTAAATCGTTGGTAGTTGACTCATATTATATCTAACTTTTTGTTTACCCAAAGTAAAAGGGAATTGTATAAAGTCCCAGATCCAGGAAAAGGGTTTGGAGAGAGAAGTCTGAGTAATTTTATAAACTGTTCCATACTATTTTTGTATTAAAAAACTTTATTTTGGGGAAGGAAATGTTCCAATTTCCCTCTCCTTGGAAGAGGTTCCAATTTCCCTCTCTGCGCCAGTCGTATATGAACATAAATCATCAGATATGGTCTTATATATATGGGTATAGTTGATCATATATGTCTATATATAATTCAATATATAACTATATATACAGTCTCATTAGACTAGCAGACGCTTATATGGACAAATAAACGTATAATACAATTCGCTCTCCACAATCTTGCGTTTGTTCCTTTTATCAAAATAAACACGTGTATACCAAAAAATGGCTCAATCGGAAGATATTTAAAGGTCGACTTTTGGGATTCGCTTCTTATATTACGTGCAATTACTAGTATTTCAGCTGTGTTTTCTTGTTTTACAGTGTATTTATATAATTTGTTCATTGTTAATAGTATTTCCGCTCTTTTATATGATCTTAAATATCTCTAAATTTATGAAAATTCAAATGGACCCGTACCCCCTCTATTATTATATAATGTTCTCTGAAGGCAGAATTAAAAAGAATAATAATAATTTAAAATAAAGTTAATTCAAGTGTACTTATTCCCGATGAGTTTAAACCTTTTTATAGTAGTTTTGCCTCCTAAATCCGAATCTGAAGTGAAAAACGTTCCAGCGGCCTTTCCGAGTTATGGACCATTATTTTTGTAACCCTCTTTAAAGGGCAAAACTTGTTTATTGAATTGCGGAGATGTCTTTAAAATTGGTTTAATTTTTATGGATTTGAATTTAAGATAAATTTAACTCTAATTTGAGTAAAATTATGTCGGGAAATGTAAAAAGTTATTTTTGAACACCGGTGTGGTCTCGAAAATGGTATTTTTTTGGAATTGAAGCCACAACATTCAGATTTGCTAAAAAAAAAATTTACATATTAAACGAATGTTTATAATAAGCACTTCAATAAATAAAATAAGGGGTCAAACTTGGGAATCCATTCAGTAGATCCAGAAATATATGGAAAATAGGCCTATATTTCGAGAGGCTGGCTTAATTTCAGTTTTTTTAATTTCATATTCGTGTTTAGGTGGCGGACAACTTTTCTATATCCATACACTATTTAAATTTCTGTCAAATTTCGGCCTAACCGTGAAAAATCATTAATTTATAGCGAGCTCTAAATATTGACCATTTTGGCTGAAATTTAGACCTAGCATTACTGAGCCCTATTGAAATAGGGACAGCCTTGTGGAGCTCTCAAATTCGACAGTCTTTTTCTTTGGGCAGCCCTAAGTTGCATACATAATTTTGAATTCAAAATTTGAAACAATATGGCCGTAGAAACACCATACAAGATCAAGTGCGTTTATATATATATATATATATATATATATATATATATATATATATATATATATATATATATATATATATATATATATATATATATAGTATATGTTCATATATGAGTATAGCTGATTAAAGATGTTCATATATAGACCAATATATGACCATATATTTTCTCATATATTACCACAAAACTCGTTTTTTTTAATTTCTTGCACGGTACCCCTCTATATTATATATGATTCCGGTACCGCTAATTCTGGGCAACAATATTCCGTTAATTTTTTTTTTCATAGTTCGTGCTATACTTTACACACCGGCGCACAGTGGGGCCAAATGCATGAAAAGTGGCGATTAATTCATAGAAGTCGTAATTAAAAAAAAAAAATATTTTTTATTAATGGATATTTATAAATACATAAAAAACCAACATTTAAAAAAAAAACAGAGTGAAAAAACACATTTTTTAACCCTTTATGGGCCATTTTGTGTTCTGTAAAAAATCCTCTTTTTTCACATTTTTTGCTGTATTTTTGGAACGGTGCGCTATAAATTATTCAATTAAATTGCAAATTAAAGCATACTAAATGTACTTTAAGAAAAATAAGTAATATTTTTAAAAATAATAAGGAATAAATATTTTATATGTATTTTTATTAGAAAATTTTTAAATTAAAATCATACCTTTTTTCTCGAAATTTTAAAATTTTGCTCAAAAATGCAACATTTGAAAATCTAATTGTTTTTTTATTGATAAATAACCATAAACACACTATTTAAAAAAAATTTAATTAAATTCGGTTATTCTATTTTTTTTTTTTTTGAAAACAACAATTTTTTATTATAATCATTATTACCTTCAATGTTAGTATTTACTTCACATTCAATTTCATAATCATAAATTAATTCGTTACAATAATCTTAATCTTCATCTCCATCTTCATCTCCATCTTCATCTCCATCTTCATCTCCATCTCCATCTTCATCTCCATCTTCATCTCCATCTTCATCTCCATCTTCATCTCCATCTTCATCATTGCTATTTTGATTGCTGGGAAGTACAAGCAACTCCAATGCAGATTTTGGCATTAGCTCTTTTTTCTTTTTAGAACTATTGTTCATGCTTGTTATAAACGGATCTGAACTTATGAGAAATCTATTAAAGATATCTTCCATTGTTTTTTCTCGACTGCATTTACGGGCAAAATTCTCCCTATAACTTTTAAAATCTTTATTTCTGGCTTCCTGAGACTCTTCGGTTAGCTGACCAATTGGCAATGGCGATAATGATATAATTTCAGGCCCATGAATAAAATATTTGTGAAGAGTAGGAGGCATACAGTACCATGGATATTTTTTCACAAATAGCCTGGCAGTGTTATTAGCGAAGTTTGTAAATTTTTCAATGTTGACCTCAATACCACTAGAAACTACAATTAATATTGTGTGCATATTTTTGATCAACTCTAAATCAATATTAGTAATTTCAGCAGATACTTCTGCATTCTTAAAAAAACGTCTTGCAGTATTCCCGTCATTAGAGTTACCAAGACCAGGTTTTGGTTGATCAATGATCAATCCCGTTCTCTTTTTAAATTCGCGTTGAATACGACTTTTATTTTCAGCAATAATTTTTTTTTCTTCGTCACTTCTTGCCTGCCATTTTTGAATTGGAAGTTTATATGCCAAGTGAATAAGACATTCAAAAAATCTTATCCAGCCATGTAGGACAGACAAACCGAACTGCATGAAGTCTACGTTGTAATCTCTAGAAATCATTTGTTCAATATTGTTGAACTCCTTGCTGGTAGCGCCACATATGTAGCACTTTTGTGTGGACTTTGTGTCTGTAATCGCGTTACACACTTTACCGTCAATCATAACGAGAATTAGTTTGTGGTTCACTTTTATATTTCTTTCTCCAACTGATATCACTGTATCGATAAGAGCTTTTTTTTCAGTCTCCACTCTTTCTCTTTCTGTTTTAATACTGTTGACCGTTTCTTTCATAAATTCAATTTTTAATGGCCTGCAAAACCTAGTTGAAGACGGTCGAGGATTATGCCAAATGATTTTGTTTTTACAAACTAATTTTAATGGTACAATTGACGTAATAAATACAGAAGAATCAGATGCATTACTGTCATGAAAGGCTTGTTTGTAAGAACTATGCCCTGAACTTCCGTCAAAGCCCCACTTAGTGTATAAAGTAATTTTTTCGATTTCTTCGTTGTCTAACGAATTTAAATCTGCATTTTTAACCGACAAAAGGCGTTCAGTGGTATGATCCAATATTCCTTGTAGGCTAACTTGCGCTGATGTTTCAGAAATTTTCATTTGTTCTCCCTTTGGGTAACATTTTTTCTTAGCTCTTTGGACCAATTTATATGATGGAAATTTCTCAGGTGCAACCTTTCTAATAACATTATATTGGTGGCGACTTAGCTTCGCTTCTACCAAAACGGACAGAGCTTCATCCGGAGTTAACTGCTGTGGTGGTACCTGTTCCATACTTTTTCGGTATTTTTTGGCTTTTGTTGGAGATGATATTATTTCCTTAACAATTTTCGACTCATCTATTTTTCCAGCAGCTCTCAAGCTCATTTGTGTGGCGTAAGCCAAAACAGGCAAAGAAATTTGATCTCTTATGTCTTTACATTTCTTAACTTTTGTTTTTTCTTTGCACTCTTCAAATGAGAGATCATTGCGACCTCTTTTTTGTTGTGGTTTTGGTGGTGGACTGAATGAGATTGAGGCATCCAGCCAATTCTTATTATTTTTTACAAAAATTTCATTCTTTCTATGACATTTTTGCCACCGAATCTCATAGCTAGAGCAAAAATTATGAAACCTTGTCATAAAATCTACCATATCCGAAGGGTCGACACGTTTTATTACTTCCCATCTCAAAAGTTTAAATTTATCCTGAAGTGATTTAGGTTCTGCACTCCTCATAAAATTATGCAACTGATGACGAGGAATGAAAATTGTTTTGGGACATGTTCCTAAAATTAATAAGATTTCTATTCGTTTAAAATTTGCAAAAAGTAATTCCTTTAAACCTGTACCGAATAATTTACACTTTCACAACACTTTAAATATGTAACATCACATCACAAAACATTGACAGCTAAAACAATAAATAAACGTGTCAGTACCGAATCAATAATACCCTACGGATGGATAGAAATTCTTAAAAATGTATTATCATTATATTAGTAGATTGATATCACCAGCTTAAAACAAAATTAAAACTTTACTCGTATGATGCATGTATATGACCAACAGTTATTATGTAGGACTCAAATAAATGACAAAAATAAATAGGGATGGGAGCGTGACCTCCTTCAATTTTTCAAAATAGTGCACTTGTGCCATATACAATTTTCTAATAATTTAAAATTAACAAATGTTTAAGTAAAATTCATTGAAATATCATAAAGACATGTAAAATAATTTAATTAGTTTTATTCATAGTAAATAAACCCAACATACGCAATCACGTGAGCATGCGTGAATTAAAGTTACTCACGCCCCCATCTCTAATTAACAACACTTTTTTTAGCTACAATAACAACTACTATAACGAAAATAATGACAAAACAAAGTAAAAACAACTTGTGGATTTTTAGCATCTTGAGTTATTTCACAAAAACAACCATAACTCAAAAGTCGCCAAAAATCGCAAAAAAATATTTTGGGGTTTATTAGTTGAGATCTGATATTATAACACTATATAGACGATTTTACGCAAGCTCACGAACAAAGTTGTTGAAACTCCATATATAAATCAAAAATAGCCCATTTTTGGGCTAATTTTATTTTATTAACATTTAATATTTTTAAAACATTTATTTAAACAAAAAACATGTACTATATAGTAAACTACCTGAAGTTGACGGTTCCATTATAAAAATTTAACTTTTAGAAGTATTAATAGAAAAAATTATCAATTGAAATATCAAAATTTTCACTTTTTTTCAATATGCACAAAAAAAATAACAATTATTCAACTTTAAGTGCTCACTTCAACTAAAGCAAACAACTTAAAAGTATAATTTTTGCAATTAGTGATGCAGAATTTTATCCACTTTCACCCGGTACCAAACACGATCATGAATTTTAAAGTTCATATTTTGAATTAATCGCCACTTTTCATTCATTTGGCCCCAATGTGCGGCGTTGCAAGCAGACGAACTATTTGTTAAAAATTTAAGAAAAATGTCAGAACTGTATATGCTTGAACTCGTTTCTTTCCTATTTCTTGAATACAAATGTATAAGGTGGCGCAAAAATAACTTTCCGATGTTTTTTTTTTATTATGTATTTATTATGTATAGCATTTTCTGATAGGAGGATTACTTTTGCGCCACCTTATATTTTTACGCAGAGAGAATTTTCTTGGGCGAGTTTTAATGAAGTTTTTCACTAAACTAATGAAGTTTTCTTTTCGAAGTGAATAAAAAATTTATTAAACCTCATGAAAAGCTTCATTATTTCTCTGAAACAATTTCATTAGTAGTATGCAATTGAAATTCACAAAATTTCAATTGAAATTCAGAAAATATCATTAGAAATTCAGAAAATATCATTTAAAATTCAGAAAGTGTTAAATTAAATTGATATGAATGTTTTCTGAATTTCAGTTGATATTTTCTGAATTTCAATTGATATTTTATGAATTTATATTGATATTTTCTGAATTAGGACTGATGATGTTTTCTGAAGTTCAATTAATATTTTCTGAATTTCAAATGATGTATTCTGACTTTCAATTAATATTTTCTGTATATTAGATGATATTTTTGGAATTTCAAATGGATATTCTGAATTTCAATTGATATTTCCTTAATTTCAAATGGAAAATCTAATTTTCAATTGATATTTTCTGAATTTCAAATGTAAATCCCGAATTTTAATTGATATTTTTTGAATTACATTTGCAGAAGATGTAGTCGATTACTAAATTGAGCCATATCCGGCTACAATTCCGAATCGCATCGCCTTACCAATATGTGTTTGGAATAGTTTCATAAATTTTTAAATATTTGTGGCCAAAATTAAAAAAAATTGCCAACATTAATTTGCCAAAATTGTAAAAACTAAAAATTTTAAAATTGAATATAATTTCAAAGATTAAAAAAAAAACGATTAAATTTAAGAAATCGCTAGTATTCGAAAAAATCTCCAATATGGATAATAAAAGGCTAAAATTTAAAAAACCGCCAAAAGTGAGAAACAACATTAAAAAATTTTCAAAATTCTTAAATATAAATTGCCAATTTTTTTATTTCAGAGATTTTTTTAAAATTTCAGACATTTTTTTTTAGTTTAAGCAGTTTATTTTTTTACTTTGACCATTTTTTTTTATTTTAGCAAATTTTGTTCATCTTTGGCGATTTTTTAAAATTTGACGATTTTTTAAATTTTATTTGTTTGTTGTCAATTTTGGTGATTTTTAATATGTAATGTGTTTGTTTTTTTTTATAATTTTACCGATTTTTTTTTTAATTTTCGTTATTTTTTTTTTTTTTAATTTTGGCTTTTTTTTTAATTTGAGCGATTTTTACCCATTAGATCGATTATTTGATGTTGCAATTTTGACGATTTTTTTTCCCAATTTCCGGCGATTTTCCCTAGTTTTAATTCATGTTTAATAGTACCTATCTAATAAAAATTTGATTGAAATTAAAAAAAAATTTTAATTACATTTTTAATAAATATGATTAAAATTTTAATTAAAACTAACTGAATTAAATAGTTACAACTTATTTAAATTAATGCCACAATTTCCTTAGCGCGTTGGACTGTTACACAGATGGTCCCGGGTTCGATTCCCGGTGACGACAACATCAATTTAGAAAAATAATATATATGAGTTTTCTATCACTTATATGTATAGCTGCGCCCACCTTCGGTGTTCCCTAGCACTTAACCCCACCGAAGTAAAATAATGAATCAGGGCTATGGAACAAAAAGCTTCAATTAATTCGCCAACTCTACATCAGGTGGCGACCAACAACTGTTCTAAGACTTATTAACTCGCGCAATTACAGTGTTGTCATGTTTGAAGCCCTTCATCTTTCACCAACTTTCATCTCTCCACTATCCCCTTTCCAAAGAAAGCAACACATTAATTAATAGAAAGAATTTCCTGAGTGTTGCTTCAGTTACAAATTATTTAAATTAATGCTACAATTTCCTGACCGAATTCAATTAACCTTCTAACCGAAAAGTCATCCTTTAGGCATGCTATTTAAAATTGTAAAATTGGCCAATATATGCACCAACTGAGCGTTTTATAATAATATATTAAGTTATTTCGATAGCAACCTAAATTCAAAAATCATTATGTGAAGTAATTTGTTGTATGCAGCGCACGGGTTGGAAGCAAAAAAATGTTGAAGTTAAAATTTCGTAAAATTTCAAAAAAATGAATATTTTGAAATGAACATAATATACAAAAATCATAAAAACATATTTATTTTGCCTAGAAACCTTTTTTATTAAACTCAAAGTAAGATTGAAGTTTAAGTATTTCAAAAAAGATTTCATTTTGGACATACAGGATACCTCTAACTTGAAAATGTATAGACGGATTTTCATGAAATTTGGCAAAAAGATTTTATTTAGTAGTAGTAATAACAAAGCCTTTAAGTTTAAACAATATATAGTTAAGTTATGGTGTTTTTTCGACCAATTTCGCATTTTCAAAACAAAAAAAAAAAACGAAAATCGTCATTACTTGTTAAGTAAAAGTACAAAAAGTGTAATTTTTGGAAAGTAGTTATAAGTTGGTAAGTGGAAGAATTTACGCCTACACATTTTTATACCCTCCATATACTCTGGTGAGAGTACATATCACTTTGTCATTCGGTTTTTTTTTTTTTTTTTTTTTTTTATTAAAGGAGAAGCAACACTCAGGAAATTCTTCCTATAAATTAATGTGTTGTTTTCTTTGGAAAGGGTATAGTAGAGAGGTGAAAGGTGGGGGAAACATGAAGGGCTTCAAACATGGCAACACTGTAATTGCGCGAGATGATAAGTGTTAAAACAGTTGTTGCTCGCCACCTGATGGAGAATTGGCGAACTTTATTGAAGCTTTTTTATTTTTAATTTATAGCCCTGATTAATTATTTTACTTCGGTGGGGTTAAGTGCTATGGGAACACCGAAGGCGGGCGCTGCGATACTCATATCATATATATTATTTTTCTAAATTGTTGTTGTCGTTACCGGGACTCGAACCCGGGACCATCTGTGTAACAGTCCAACGCGCTAACCATTACACCACACCGCTCACACGGTTGAGTGGATGTCCGTCTGTATGTTGAAATGCCGATTACTTCGCGAAACC
This sequence comes from Delia radicum, assembly GCA_021234595.1. Taxonomy (NCBI): domain Eukaryota; kingdom Metazoa; phylum Arthropoda; class Insecta; order Diptera; family Anthomyiidae; genus Delia; species Delia radicum. The sequence continues at coordinate 18,150,104 of CM037852.1, read as the reverse complement.
CTAACACGGACTGCTCATTTTGACACAGATTGATGTAAAATTTTCCAAAAAGTTTGGTATTGAAAATGAGCATAATCGGTTTAGCTGTTCAAAAGTTATGAGTGCAAATGTGAAGGTACCTCTAAATACACCATAGCGTCTGGTGTATAAAATAAAACGTCATATTTACCCACCAGACGCTAAGATGTGAATATTTAAAACTCACCTCAAATTTTGATTTCACCTCAAAAATTGTTTTATTACACTATTTATTTTTGCATCGAAAAAATTTTTCACCTAACAATTTTGATTTCACCTCACATATATTTTTTTTTTTATTTTACTATTTTGTTGTTTCATTTGTAAGGATTCATTGTGGAAGGTAAAGTGGTAAAACCAAATTTAAAGCATGTACTTGTTATTTTTATGGATTAGTTTTTGAGCTTCACTCTAAACCTATTTTGGCATATATCGCCTAAAGTATGTAACGAAAAAAAATTTGCTAAAAGAATATTATTGTTTATTTTTAGGCCGCTTTAATGATTAAACTTTTAATTGAATTAACAACTATTTTAATTGAAACTCGATTTTAGTTTATTCCGTGTATACATCAGCTAGTACATATTTCGGCCAACAATATTTTAGTCGAACGATTCGTATGTGAACAAACTTCCCGCAGAAGTCTTCCCTGTTACTTACAATTTAGAAAAATTTAAATCAAATATCCACAAACACTACTCCCTCTTTCCTCCTTCCCATACCTTATTTTCCTGATCAATACAATGCACTGTATGAGTAGGGGGCATCCCCTGAGTATTGGTTAAATTATAAAAAAAAAAAAAAAAAAAAAAGCAATATTTAGTTGTACCAACCAATTTCAGACGTAATAATCGATTTCAGACGCAATAACCGAATTTGAGTCGTAGTAATCAATTTTCAGTTGGCAAATGGCTGGATTTTTATTTGTGTGTGTTTAAGAAAAAACCTTCTTTAGGGGGAGTTCATTAAAATCTCATTTAAGAAACCTATTTATAAACTAAAGTTAATTTCCTTTGTTAATGTCCTTCGGCCTATACTTATCCTTAATATTCAAAATGTACTAAACATTGTACTTTTGTTTATACTTTATCATCTCTAGTTACAACATATACCAACAAAAAATCACACACACATACATATACAACATACAAAATTGAAAAAATATATATATTAAGGACATTTAGTATGAATGAAAAAAAAAAACACAGGATATGAAAAAAAAACAAGAAAAGGATAAACCAACAAAAAAACAGACAAATATGAAATTACACCAAAACAAACTTTGTAAAAAAAACACACACAGAGTTTAGTAACTTTTGTAATTACTTAGTTAACGAGAGAGTATGATAATTTTTTTCTTGTTGCTTTTCGCTTCAACAAAAGTGATTATTGTATAGAGTATGAAAAGCTTGTCTTGATAATTTTGTTCTATAATTTTTTTTTTTGGAAACACAATTTGCTAAATGAAAAGCTTTGATCCTTTTCTTGGTTATAAATTTTTGGTTTTGGGTAGGTTCGATGATGGTTTTTTTGATTTGTTTTGAGTTAAGTAGTAAATGAGCATTGATGCTGTTAGTAATTCATTGCTTGGATTTTTTTTTGTATCTGGGTTTCAAATTTTAAGTTTTGAGTTTTGAATTTTTAATTGCTTAAAAAACTGATACCACGTATAAATTCAGCACCTGTCCTGAGGATGATGTTTGTAGATAAGAATTAACGTCCGTCTCGATCATACAGCTACGTAATGAATCAGGTATAAACATGCCTTGTTAAAGGCGTAGTATATTTGTTTTTTGTGTAACTTTTTGTGTTGTTTTTCTGTAGATTTTTAATTTTTTACAAATATTTTTTGTTTTTTTGTTTTTTTGTTTTTAAATAATCTTTGGAAGACTGTTGTTAATTTGAGCTTTTGTTGGTAGTTACTGAAGACAGGAAAAATTTGTCTGAAATGAAGGATTATAAAAAAAAAAATTGATTAAAATTAGGATTTAATTCAGAGATTTTAATATATTGCTACACTCATAATAATGCATGCATAAAAATACAAAATAAAGGTAAAAACTACAAAAACGTTCGTAAAATAAACAAATTTTCGTATATTTTACAAAAGTTTGACATTGTTTGAAAATATTAAATTAATGTCAAAGCTACAAAAACTTTCGTAAAATATAAAAAATTTTCGTTTATTTTACGAAAGTTTTTGTTATTGTGAAATTTTTTTCAGTTGTCTGTTTTCACTAATTTTATTTATTTTTGGAGTTAGGAACAAAATACCTAACAAAACTCCTTTTCCTTTTACGAGCCTTACACTTATAATAATCCATGCATAAAAATAGGAAATTATTGTCAAAACTACAAAAAAATTCGTGAAATATACAAATTTTCGTTTATTTTACGAAAGTTTGGTTATTTTGACATTTTTTCGTAGTGTAGTTTTTGAGAAAATCGCAATCTAAAAATCTAGCCAATTAATGAACTAACCTGATGCGGAACGGAATTATTACTATTTCGCTAAAACTACACACAGAGAAAAAATATGGTTGCAATATGACTGCGCACAATAGTATGTTTCCTAAAAAATTTTCGTTTATTTTACGAAATTTTTTGTTATTGTGAAATTTTTTTTCCGTTGTCTGTTTTCACGAATTTTATTTATTTTTGGAGTTAGGAACAAAATACCTAACAAAACTCCTTTTCCTTTTACGAGCCTTACACTTATAATAATCCATGCATAAAAATAGGAAATTATTGTCAAAACTACAAAAAAATTCGTGAAATATACAAATTTTCGTTTATTTTACGAAAGTTTGGTTATTTTGACATTTTTTCTTAGTGTAGTTTTCGAGAAAATCGCAATCTAAAAATCTAGCCAATTAATGAACTAGCCTGGTGCGGTACGGGATTATTACTATTTCGTTCCAACTACACGCAGAGAAAAAATATGGTTGCAATATGACTGCGCACAAAATTATGTTTCCTGAAATGGTTGTTTCAATTAAATTAATATTGTATCAATCACATTTCACCAATAATATGGTTGCTTTAATCATGCTATACCAAAAATGTCTCTTTTTCGGCTATCATGTTATTCTTTGTCTACAATCATAATATATTATTTATGTTGCTCTCTTTAACTACAGCCATATTATAGTTGCGCCAACTGTAAGATGATCAGTATCTTTTTAAGAGCGTCTTTGCTCTTTTAGTGCTATTCTTGTTTAAGATTTTGTGAAAAGAAGTTGTGAGAAGCAGTCAGTGCGAAAAAATTAAGTAATATTAAACAAAAAGGCATAAAAATAGAAAAATAGAAAATAACACAGTGGTGCTCTTTGTACACTGAGAGGATTATCTTCACTTCAGTAATGAATTTCTTCATAGCTTTAATGAAAATTGTCACTTGAACTCGTTCATTTAAACTTTACATAGAATCTATAAACAGGCTTCATTAAAAGCAATGTTTATGAAATGTTTGTAGAATTAATGAAAATCTTCATAAAACTAATGAATCATTCCGACAATGAAGCGTTTATAAAATTTATAAAACACTATCATAACATTGTTTAATATTAAGAAATTCCTTAAATTAATAAAACTCTTCTTGAAAAATGCAATGAACCTAAGCAATATAATTTTTTAAACAATGCCACAGAAGACCAAAATTAATACCAGGCTACAATAAAATAATAAAGCACTTTATAAAATATGTTGAACACTAAAGAATTAAATATTAAAACTGAAGTTTGAAATGTATGAAAATTAATGAAATTATGAAATTTTATGAAAAAATAAAAAATATGTGTTTGAAATAATTGCATAGCTCTAAAGAAAATTTTCATTAAATTTATGAAGAGATTATTTATGAAATCGAATGAATTTTTTTTATTTAACCGAAATTTTATGAAAAAAAGTTTATGAAAAATGTCTTAATATTAATACAGTTTCTTGGATATAATGAAATTCTTCATTGAATCTACGAAAAAAATTCTATGAAATTGTTTCATTAATATCACGAAGGATAATTCTTTCAGTGTAATGGTGATATTTCTAGTGGAATAAGGAATAATTTGGTAGTCTCAATTTGTTGTAATTACGCAAAATGAATTGTAACCCAAAAAACTTTAAGAAATATAAAAGAAAAATTTTTAACAAAATACGCGTGCTTTTAAGTCTGTATGTAGTACGATATAATCATAATATATTTGCAGTAACCATAATATGGTAAATGATGACGAAATTCTTTTTCATTACATAATATGATAAATAGGACTACAATATGGTTATAGTGCAAATATTATGATTGCTACAAACATGTTATGATCATTATAAATGTATCGACAAAATAAGATTTGTGCTGACAAAGAGAAAGTTTAGTTTTGCTTTTTTAGATAATCAAATAAAAAATGTACGTAAACAAGGTATAGCAACAAAATAATAATTAAAAATCTTATTCGTCAGCGCAAAGACAATTTGATTACTTAAATTGTTTTAAAATTAGTTTATTTAAGTGTTTAAATCATTAAATAAATATACGTTTGTACTATTTTAAAAAAACATGCATAACTTTTTAATCCAGCTTCAAAAGAATACTGGGAGAATCATAATATGATAATTTATAAAAATGTTAATAGCCATAATATGATATGATTGGGAATCATAATATGGTAGTCTAATTATCATATTATGATTAAGAAAAAAATAAGAGTATGGTTGTCACAACCATAGTAACATGGTTGTCGCAATCATTAGTTAATCCGAAAATGTATGATACTCTTTGAATATGCTTGTCCCAACCATATTTTTTCTGTGCGTGTAGAGTAGTTGGCGAGATAATAACAATTTAAATTCAAATTATTGGCTTTTGCTGCAATTGTTGAAATAAAGAGTCCTTTTCCGAATATATTTATTCACAACATAAACAAATTAATACAATTTTATATACAAATTTTGTCTTGACTATTTTTACAAAATTTTAACGCATTACGAGGCTCATTGTAAAAACTAGTTACATATTGTCGATAACGACAGTGGCCCTTTTAGAACACAGAGAAAATTTTAGTGCAGGAAAAATAATGAAAATGTTCAGTGAACTAATCGATAAAATTGATTGTTATAGAATTGTTATAAAACTTATCGATTTCAAAAAAAGTATATCGATTTTTATAAATTTTTTTTAATTTTTAGTAAAACATTTTTGATAAATTTCGATTTAAACAAAAATTAAATACTTTTTCCAAAAATATTAATTTTTTAAAACTAATTTATATTTATTTCATAAAATTTTCAAAAAAAAACTATAATTCATACACTTGATCTAGGTTTTAAATATTTAAATCTTGATCTAGGTATTACTTCGTGACAGCTCTAGCAAGAGCGTGATTTCAAAGTAACTTAGTTCCCGTGAACAGAATTTAAACCAAAAAATGGTGATTTAAAATACAGATTAGAAGAAACTAACAATTAAAATGTTCCAACTGATTCAGCACGATTTTTACAAAATTTAGCTATAATGTAACATATTTAAGACGGACATGCTTTTGGCTAAGTGCCACATCGAATGTTTAGGGAATAAAAACAGTAGTTGAAAATTAAAAATTTCAAAGTAATAATATGAAAATTAGGTGACAAATGAAAGATATTCAGGAGGTCGATTTAATTGTACTCAAAAACTGTAAAAAATTCAAGATCAAAGAACTTGCGGATGTTTTTCACCAATTTTCCACCCCCTTGATAGAAATTATGGCAGCTAACAAAATGTTTATATAAAGGGTGATTTTTTTAGCAACTTCTGGCAACACTGTTTCTGTCAACTCAGCTGTTTTCGTGTAACATGTTACTGTTAAACATGTTCAGTTTGGTCTATAATTTAACCATGAATCGACTTATAAACGAACAACGCTTGCAGATTATTAAATTTTATTATCAAACTTCATGCTCGGTTAAGAATGTGGATCGTGCACTTCTTCCAATTTATGGTCAGTTTGGGCGACCTTCTGAGGTCGGAATTTTGTGACTACATTTCGCACCAAATTTAAATTATTGGACATTAAACCACCAACACGCATACGTAGAGTGCGAACAGAGGAATATATCGCAGCTGTGTGTTGTTGATAACCGTGAATTATCGATTCGACACCGTTCGCAGCAATTGGGCCTCTGTTACTCCACTACGTGGAAAATTTTGCGGAATGATTTGGGCGTTAAACCGTTAAAAAAACTGCTAGTGCAAGAATTGACATTTTTTTATCCGAAAATTGTGTTCAGCGACGAAGCTCTTTTCTCTTTGAATGGATAGGTGAACAAGCAAAATTGTCGTATTTGTTGTGAAGAGCAGCCAGAAGCATTGCAAGAAGTGCCAATGCATCCCGAAAAATGCACTGTTTGGTGAGGATTATGGGCCGGTGGCATCATTGGACTGTACTTTTTCAAAGACAACGAAGGCAGGAAAGTTACTGTGAATGGCGAGCGCTACATAGTGATGATTACAAATTTAATTTTTCCCAAAATGGAAGAGCTGGACTTGGGTGACATGTCGTTTCAACAAGACGGTGCCACATGTCACACAGCACGTGAAACAATGGCCCAATTGAGAGGCGAGTTCGGTGAACAGTTTATTTCAAATTTGGGGCCGGTCAATTGGCCGCCTAGATCGTGCAATTTAACGCCTTTAGACTATTTTTTGTAAGGCTAATGTCTATAGGGACAATCCCGCAACGGACGCCAATATTGAAGAATTTATTTGTGAGATACCGGCCGATATGTTGGAAAGAGTATGCCAACATTTTTACCCAGCGTATGAACCATTTAAGTCGTAGCAGCGGTCAATATTTACATAAAATCATCTTTGAATTTTGAATTATATAGATCGTTCTATCGACTCTAATAAAGATATCATACATTTCTCTAAATTGTATGTGTTTTTTAAATCAATTTCGAAAGCTCATAAAAAATCATCCTTTATACCAGTGCCGTCTTTAACATATTCAAGTTTGATTAAGATCTGAGTTCCTACTCTAAATATGCTTTCCTCGCAAGTTGTTATGAACTAAATCTAAAGCACAAAATTGTGGTTTAAAAAGAACTAAGTTCGTCTAAACTATTTGTTTAAAGGGGATTTACTTAGTTTAAAACAAACTAAGTTCTCATGAACTAAATTTGGAGTACTAAACTAAACTTCGATTTAAAAGGAAGTTCTGATGAACTAAATTTTAAAGACTAAATGTCTTAAATACCACGAACAAAATTGTAAGGACTAAATCATGGTTTGAGAGAAACTAAGTTCAGATGAATTAAATTTCAAGCACAAAATCTTTGTTTAACGTGATGTTACTCTGAGTTTACTTGGTTTTTATTAACTTTATTTATACACTCAAAAAATTCAATAGTCTTACCTTAATAGAAAATATAGTTGATTCCAAACAAAAATTAAGATTAGTAAGAGAAAGCAAATGGAGAAGAGTCCTTTTTGTTGTTGAATGAATTTGATGAAATGGTGAAATCAGTTGTTGTTGTTGAATTTCAAGCTCGTTTTATCATCAGCAATATTTGTGTGTAGACGATATTATTTTTAGTTGGTTTTTTATGTGGCAACATCATCGTCATCATCATTTGTTTTGGGTTTTTATTTTATTTTTTTTTTTATTTTTATTTCGTTCTGTTTTTATCTTAATATTTTGCTGTTTTTGTAGTTGTAGTTGTTATTTATGTGTTTATCGTTTCAGCCATGTGTGTGTGTATGTGTATGTATAGGAACTCAGCGAATATCGAACATTTTAGTTGTTGTTGTATTTGTTGTATTTGTTATTATTGTCTTTTTTGTTGTTGTTTTAGTTAAACTTTACGAAATTTTGATTTTTTTGTGCATATTTTTTTTTTATTTTGTAGTTTTTTAGATGAAAAAGTAACAAACATAAATAATATGGCGTAGAAGGAAGAAGAGTTGAAAAATTGTCGAAAGGTAAAAAAAAATCACATTTACAGTTGTTTCTTTTATCAAAATTTAAACATTTCTTTTTAATTTATATTACAAAATTAAAGTAGTCTGTGAGAAAGAGACACTGAAAGAAAATACGAGGGATTTTTTAAAATTGTTAATTGTATTTTTTTTAGTTCATTAAATTTTGGGGACAAAATTTAACAAAAACCGGCTTGTGCCGATTCTTTAACACCCCACACAGCACTTTACGGATTTTTTTTTAATTTTCCTCGTTTAAAATTATCTGTTAAGTTAAACAAATTATGAATGTTTTAACTTTTTGAAGTATAGACTTATTTCTTTTAATCATGTTGGGCGCCATTTTATGGCTCGTATACTTCGGCTTCTTTTAACACGATTTCGGTTCTTCGCGATTTAAAATTATTTACCTTCCTCTAATAGTGCATAGTTTTCTACTAAATTTCGGTTTATGAAGAACTCAATCTCAATGACTTTATCATGAATTATGAAGAATTTATTCTCTTTGACTAAATCGAATTTAGCTGACAACTTAACTTCTAGGACTAACTTAAAAGCAGACATGGGCGTTAATCATTACATTTTGTAATTAATGCCGCATTCAATTACAAATTACAAGTAATGGTAATTGGAAAAAACTCATTTACAATTACATGTAATTGTAATTAAGCTGAAGCACAAAATCGTGATTTAGTTAGATAGTTTCATTGAACTAAACTTTAAGGTCTAAGTCGTGGATTAAAAGGAAATAAGTTCCCATCAAATATATTTGAATTTCTCGATTTTAAAGAAACTTTAGTTCCGATAAACAAATTTGAAGGAACAAAATCGAGCTTTATTACTAACTAAGTTAAGTTGAACAAAATTTTACGCTGGTGTTATTTACGAACATGGTTTAGAAAGAACTAAGTAACCATGAACTAAATCGTGTTTTAAAAGGAACTTAGCTCGCATAAACTTATTTTCAAAGAATATTTCTTGGTTTGAAAGGAACTGTTTAGGTACCCATGAACTTTAAGGACTAAGTTTAATATCATTGTCTAAATCAAACTGAGCTCACATGAACTAAATTTCAAGTACTATTTCGTGGTTTGAAAGAATTTAGTTTCAGTAAACTAAACTTTTAGGACAACGTTGTGGTTAAAAGGAACTAGTTTCAAATAAAATACATTTGAAGTACAAAATTGTGGTTTTAAAGGAACTTTAGTTTCCATGAACTAAATATTATGAACTAAATCGACCTTAATAAGGAACTTAGTCCAATTGAGCTAAATTTAAAGCAGAAAATCGTGGTTTAGAAAGATCTAAATTTCGAGGTCTAAATCGTGGTTTATAAGCAACTTAGCTCACCTTAACTTAACCAGGAGAGGATCCAGAAAAAGATTTTGGGGAGGGTAGTAAGAGTATTTTTGATTAGCTTTTTTAATCTCTTTCTCATTTTTGTAATGAAATTTTTTATTTTGGAGGAGGAACTGTCCCATTTTCCGTACCCCTGGATCCGCGTAATGAACTAAACTTTAAGGAGTAAGTCATGGATTAGAAGGAACTAAGACCCCATAAACTAAATTAAAAGCATAAAATCGAAGTTTAAAAGGAAATTATATCACATAAACTAAAACCAATGCACAAAACCGAGTTATAAAGAAACTTATATCCCATGAACTAAACTTTTAGCACATAATATTGGTTTGAAATCTAATTTAAGATCTAAGTTAGCATGAACTTAGTTCCCAGTAACTAAATTTCAAGTTATAAATGGTGTTTTAAAAGGATAGAAATTCGTATCAACTAAATTTGAGGGACTAAAACGTGGTTTAAAAAGAATTAACTTCTTATGAAATAATTTTCGAGAACAAAGAGGAACTAAGTTCCAATGAACATGATTTTAAGCAACTAAAAGTGATTGAAAAGGAAATATGTTCCCATGAACTAAATTAATAGCGCAAAATCATGGATCAAAATAAACTAAGTTTTGATGAACTAAATTTTAAGGACTAATTCGTGATTTAAAAGGAAAAAGTTGACTAAATCTGATTTAAAAAGAACTGATTTCCCATGAATTAAATTTTAAGGACTAAATCGTGGTTTGAAACAACTAAGTTCTGATCAATTTAATTTCCAGAGCTTAATGGTGTTTCAAAATTACATAACTTCTGCCAAACTAAATTTTAAGCACTAAATAGTGGTTTCAAGAGAATAACTCTTCCTAGAACTTATGTCCATATAACTTTAGTGCCGAATTTAATAATACCCCGAACGTAGTCCTAAACCAGATACGGGCATTGTTGATAAATTACCAATATGTTGATTAACGACTTTTAAGCATATATCAAGGCAATACGAATAACTTGGGTAAGCTGGAATTTGAAGAAACTTTTAATAACCTAATATAGGGGTGGTTTTTATTAACAAGAAATTTTAAATCAATATCGAACACCAAAAATAAAACGTTAACGGTATGTGACCGTTTTAATTTTGTTTATAAATGTCGCAATAAGTTACGGTTGTGGTTCTTGGAAAATAAACGTTTGGTAAACGGTTGCGGTTTGTAATTAAAAACGATTTTGGGAAACAATTGATATTTTTGAATACTCTTCTATGAATAATAATAGCGTTTTTTCGATATCGTTTAAAATAAGGAAAAATACCGTTACCGCTGAAAACCGTAACCGCTAAAATAACGGTAACGATTGCTATTATAGGTTAAACAACAAATTTATGACAGAACGCTGCTGTTTGAAACAAAAATGGAAACCGTAACCACCAAAACATCATAACAAATAGAAAACACTTGACGTTTGAAAAACCGTAACCGTTTATTTTTGAAAACCGTTACCAAATAAAGAACAAAATAATTCTGGAATGAAAATATCAATTTAAATTAAAAACCATTACCGTTTGAAATACCGTAAACGTTATTTTTTAAAACCCGTAGCCGAAATAAACAACTAAATTATACTGGTATATAAACCGTTTCGTTGTTAATGTAAAACGGTTTACGGTAACTAATGCTATTCTTGCATATTCTTCAATGAAAATAGTCGAGATTTTTTGATATCGTTTGAAATTAGGATAAATACCGTTACCGCATGAAAAACCGTAAACGCTAAAATAATAATAACGATAGCTATATTCTTGTTTGAACGACATACAACGATATTGTTTAAAACAAAATTGGCTACCATCACTGAACCGAAACCATTACCGCTAAACTATCATTAATAATTGAAACCCGTACCCGATTGTAATACCGTAACTGTTTTTTATTCAAACTGTTACAGAAATATAGTACAAGTTATACAGTTACGAAAATATAGATTTAAATTGAATCCCGTTACCGTTTAAAATAATGTAACCGTAAGCGAAATATGCAACAAAAAACGTAAACGATATTTGTTTTGGATGTCATCCTGGGATGCCATCCTGCTTTGTCATCCTCGGTTTAAACTTTAATATAAATAACGGTATCAGTAACAGTTTTCGACAACAACAATTACGTTTTTTGAAATGGTTTTATAGCAGTTTGCCATTCTTGATTAAATATTGAGTTGATTTTGGTTTAGATTATTAAATCTGTTTAAATTTTTTTGATTTAATTTTTATACAAACTTTGGATTTTCCGATTATTACTCTTTTTATATAGTCTACCAGTTACGTTTATGCTTTTAACACACTATATGACTGTAATAGACTTCGTTTTTGTTTTTTTTTTTTGGGTGTTGCAGGTTGCATTTGCAATTTACTTGGCAAAGTGGTGTAGGGTGTTGTATGATAAATATTAATGGTAGGAGGAAAGTCTGGTGAATTTTTTTTCTATTAATTTGTTTTAATTTAAAATTATTGTATTATAATCACGAAAATTATTGCAACATTTTAGGTTTCATATTTATAGTTTTCATTATTAAATTTTATTTTTTTTTACGTATTTTTTGTTTGAAAAATTATTTTCCATCGATTTTCGTTTTTAGCAGACATTATTAATCACTATTATTTTATAAATTTTTTCTTTGCTTATTTTCTTTCACTTTTTCTTACATTTTTTAGTAATAATCTTAATAAATATTTAAAATATTGAGTAAAATTTTTAAGAAAATTTTGTAAAAATTTTTGTTACACAATTTTCTTGAATATTTTGTGGCTTTTTGTTATTTTTTCTTTATTTTTCCCCGTTTTTTTTTTTACAGAGAATTTTTATTTTAGCGATGTTTTCGTTTCCTCTACATTATATAAATAACTTGGCCTATACTGTGTAAATGTATGGACGAGTATATGAAACCAAATTTTCTATATATAAAAAACCGAATATAAAATCAACGAGACATGTCTATATGTATTGGGGGATTTAAAAAAAAAAGTTTCACAAACACTTATTTTTTCAATGATAAAACAAAAACTTTCACCATTAAAATATCTTTAAAACTTTTTTAATAATTTTATTCATTTTATTTTTTAATTATTTATTTCTTTTTATTTTGAAATTTTTTTAAATTTTTACCTCCTACTTTATTTTTTTTATTACGCGTAAAGGAAAAAAAAAATTATTATTTTTTTTTTTAAAATTGTCTTATTTCTGTCTATCGCAGACGAGACGTTTTTCCTCACTCACCATTTAATGTGTTATGCTTGTGTTTTGCTTAATTTTTCTTTTAGTTTTATTCTATTCTATTCAGTTTCAGAAAAAGAAAAACACCAGAATGTGGCGTTTTCATGCTCATTTTATTATAATAAATTTCGTTCATTCAAGTCGTAACAAAGTCTGTGGCTGTGTGTAATGTAAAAATAACTTTATATTCGTCTATTTGACTTTTTGGTAGTAAAACGTTCATAAAGTATTGCCAGACACACGTTTATAGCAAAAAAAAAAAAAAAAAAAAAACACACACAAAAAATATAATTTTACACTCTTTATCAGGTTGTTTTAAAAAATTATTTGTTAAAAGGGTCTGCGATAAGCAAAAATGTAAAAGAATGTATTATTTTTTTTTTTGAATTTTCCATTTTTAAAGGACTTTAATTTCGCCATAACTTTGGAATTCATCAATGGATGTTTTTGAAATATATCTTGTTTTTCAAATACAAATATAGTGCGCCCCGGTAGGCTAGTTGGTAGCGTGCTGGCTTATCAGTGCGGGGGTCGTTGGTTCGATTCCCACCAGAGGCACTGGTCTATTTTCGCTACAAACTCGCCGAAGGCCATAGTGGCTAGTGCTCGGTTAGGGTAATAGTATATAATTTGTAATTATATGATTATTAATTAATAAAAAAAAAAAAAAAAAAAAAAAAAAAAAAAAAAAATAAATAAAACTATAGTCTTTTGATGGGGAATAGCTTTTGGGCACGATTTTCTTTCAAAAACAATTTTTTTCCATATTTAAAAAAGGTTCATGTTGCTTTTTGGGCATATCTTTTTTTAAGGACTTTAATTTGGTTATAAAATGTATCCATGGATTTTTTTTTGAAATATATCTTGTTTTTTTAATAAAGTTATAGTTTCTTGATAGGAAATAGTTTAAGCACGTGATTTTCTGTTATAACGATTTTTTCGCATTTGAAAAATATTGATGTTATTTTTCTTGCAATGTCTTTATTTAAGTTTCGCCATAACGTTGGAATTTATAAACGGATTTTATTAAAATAAATAGTGTTTTTCAAATAAAGATATAGTCTCTCGATGGGAAATAGCTTTTGGGCACGATTTTCTTTCAAAAACTATTTCTTCCATATTTGAAAAATATTCATGTTGATTTTTGGGCATATCTTTTTTTAAGAGCTTTAATTTGGCTATAACTTTGAAATTCATTCATGGATTTTTTTTTTGAAATATATCTTGTTTTTTTAATAAAGTTATAGTTTCTCGATAGGAAATAGTTTAAGGACGTGATTTTTTCGCATTTGAAAAATATTGATGTTATTTTTTTTGAAATGTCTTTATTTAAGTTTCGCTATAACGTTGGAATTTATAAACGGATATTATTAAAATAAATCTTGTTTTTCAAATTAAGATATAGTCCCTTGACGGAAAATAGCTTTAAGACACGATTTTCTTTCAAAAACTATTTTTTCCATATTTGAAAAATGTTCATGTTGCTTTTTGGGCATATCTTTTTTTAAGGGCTTTAATTTGGCTATAACTTTGGAGTTCATCAATGGATGTTTTTTAAATATATCTTGTTTTTTAAATAAAGATATAGTCTTTCGATGGGGAATAGCTTTTGGGCACGATTTTCTTTCAAAAACTATTTTCTCCATATTTGACAAAGGTTCATGTTGCTTTTTGGACATATCTTTTTTTAAGGGCTTTAATTTGGCTATAACTTTGAAATCAATCCATGGATTTTTTTGAAATTTTTCTTGTTTTTTAAATAAAGCTTTAGTTTATTGAAAGGAAATAGTTAAGGGACATGATTTTCTCTTATAACGATTTTTCGCATTTTAAAAATTTTGATGTTGTTTTTCTTGAAATGTCTTTTTTAATGGCTTTAATTTCGCTATAACTTTGAAATTCATCCATGGATTTGTTTGTTGAAATATATCTTGTTTTTTAAATAAAGATATAGTCTCTCGTTAGAAAATAGTTTTAGAACAAGATTTTCTTTTATAACGATTTTTTCTCATTTAAAAAATGTTTATGTTGTTTAATTGAAAAGTCTTTTTTAAAAAGCTTCAATTTCGCTATAGCTTTAGAATTTATGCATTGATTTTTTTTTTTAAATAGCGCTATAGCTTTTGAATACGATTTTCGCTAATAACGATTTTTTTTTGAATTTGACAAATTTGCATGTATTTTCGCTGTAATTTTGGAATACATCCATGATTTTTTTTAAATATCCGGTTAACAATCAACGTATGTTCATCCATTTATTAACATGTATGAACTCATCCATGTTTATATATGAAGTGATTCGAGGTCATACATATACCACCATATAGACATTATATAAGTTCATAAGAGTTCATATATGATCATATATATAAATATTACATCAATTTATACATATGTCCATGTATGGAAATGTATTGACTTGGATGATTATATATGTAAATATTACCTCAATTTTCGTTAATGCATACAGATGAATATTTATGATTCGTAGTCTAATCTGGAGGTCCAATTTTCGATGACTTTTTCCAACATTTGTGGCCGTATGTTGGCAATAACGCTTCAAATGTTGTCCTCCAAGTGATCAATCGTTTCGGGGTTATAGGCGTAGACTAGCGACTTCACATATCTCCACAGAAAATAGTCCAGCGGCATTAAATTGCACAATCTTGGAGGTCAGTTAACGGGTCCGAAACGTAAAACTATGCGGTTACCAAACGTTTCCTTCAATAAATCAATGGTGGTAGGAGCTGTGTGACATGTTGCGCCGTCTTGTTGAAACCACAGCTTCTGCACATCAGGGTTTTTCAATTGATGAACGAAAAAGTCAGTAATCATGGCTCTATAGCGGTCACCATTGACTGTAACGTTCTGACCAGCATCGTTTTTAAAGAAGTACGGAACAATGATTCCACCAGCCCGTAAAGCACACTTGAGGATTATCATCACTCCAAAATGTTGCGAAAACGTTCCATAGTTAATCGAATTAATTGCTCTGATGGACGATTATGTTGACCGTAAAATGGACTTAGTGCTCGATACGTATTTCGAACAGAAGCACGATTTTCAAAATAAATTTTGTACAATTGTTGCACGTTGTTCAGGCGTCAGTCTATATATGCTGAAATGCCAAAAAAAAACTAAACATAAATCACTTGACAGCTGACAAAATGGCCGTCAGTTAAAAAAGTGTTGCCAACTTAAAGTTCTATACGTATATAAGAAACATTCTTTATAAGAATGGATGAATATGAATCATATATGAATGCAGGTGGACATGCATGAAGTATGTGTGCTCATGTATGGATTCATATATATCGATTTCTAACAGGGTATATATTTTTTCTTAAATAATGATATCGATTCTAAGTTTAAAATATTTTTTGCGAAATGTTCTTGTTGGTTTTTTGAAATGTCTTTTATAATAACTCATAGAAGTAGTTTCTTTAAACATATTTTGTTTCTTATATAAAAATATATGTTCTAAGTAAGAAATATTTTTTTTAATATGATTTTCTTTTTGTAGCAATTTTTTCCACATTTTAAAAATGTTCATTTTGATAAATAAAAAATTGTTACAAAAAGAAACTCATATTGAAAAAATATTTCCGTCTTATAACTTATATTTTTATATAAAAACGAACACATGTTTAAAGAAAATTCATTGATGAATTCCAAAGTTATATCGAAATTAAGAGCCATTATAAAAGATATTTCAAAGAAGCAACATGAATATTTCTTGAATATGGGAAAAATTCGTTATAGAGAAAAAAAATCATATCGAAAGAATATTTCCGAGCCTATATCTTCATTTAAAAAAAAAGACATTGAAGAAAGAAATGCATGAATTCCAAAGTTATAAGGAAATTAGAGTTAAAATATTTTATATTCCACTAGCAAAAGTGCCCGGTGTTTCCCGGGTCAACTGTGATTTTTGAATGCAGAAAACATTTTAAGCTAAGAAATGACTTTGCTGATAAGATTCGGCAGCCCTGGCTTCAACTTGTCTTGCTCTTTGCGACTCAAGACGTTGTTGATTCTGCTTCAATGTTTCAGACGTTCGTCTAAGGCGTTTTCGAAAGCTTGGGTTTTAATTGGGTTTAGCACAAAATTATTTGTCAGTAGAAATACCGCTTGAAATGTTTTACAAAATTATCTTCAAAGATGTTGAATACAAAATGATGCTTTCAGAAGCAATTCACGACTATAAATAAATTTGCTTTATCAATAAAAATGGTTTCGAAAAAGTTTTTCCTTAAAGAAATTTTTTTTTAATTGGCTTGTTATTGCCAAAAACGGAAAGTAAAAATACAATTTAAAAAAAATGATATCATAAAGACATTGCAAAAAAATAAGTAGATACGGGGAAAAAAAATCTTAAAAACGAAATGGTTTTTCTTAAAATGTCTTGATTGGATTTAATACTTTCAAATTAAAAAAATAAGCTTTATTGGAATTTTTTATTCTGACGTTTTTGATCAAAAGTCGGTATTGAAGAGGGCTATGGTAATGAAACTTTTACTGAGCCCTCCCTCCGAAAACGTTGAATATATGTGAGTAATTTCAAAGAAATCCGTTAAAAAACTTTCTTAGAAGTTTGTATTCGAAGAAAACGAAAAAAGTTGAAAAAAATTTAAATTTTACATTTTTTGTCAAAAGTAGGAGTAGAAGTTTGCGTGGTCGATGAAAACTGTACTACGATATAAGTTGAGGTTTGAGGAAAATCCGTAGAGAATTGCAAATTTGTATAGAGAACAAACATACAGAAAATGAGTTTTATATATATAGATTACAGATTATATTCTTTTATATCCCTGTCACCTGCCACTTTTACAAAAATGTAATTATAAATGCTGCGCGCGCATATTTTTGTTATATTTCGAAAAAAAATATAAATTTTGCATTTGTACAAAATAGAAAATCATGGCAAAAGAGTAAAGAATGTCAGAATATATAAAAAGATGAAGAAAAACAAATGCAGTTTATAGAGATTACAGTAATAAATGAAAAGAAGAAAAAGAGCGGTAAATTTATAAAAAAAAGACACATATTAATGGGCTTTAGAGTATTGCCAGATTTGATTAATACACGCAAGTGGTTTTTTAACATAAAAAAATTGTCAATATTGTTAAAATATTTAAAATTTGCATTAAAACAAAATTAAAGGAAAATTAAAATTTAAAATTTTTTATTTATTTTTTTTTTTTATTACTTAATAATCATATAATTACAAATTATATACTATTACCCTAACCGAGCACTAGCTATTATGGCCTTCGGCGCGTTGTAGTGAAAACAGACCAGTGCCTGTGGTGGGAATCGAACCCACAACCCCCGCACAGATAAGCCAGCACGCTACCAACTAGCCTACCGGGGCGCGCAAATTTAAAATTTATATCATACTATTTTTTCTTCCTAAATTTTTTTTAATATTATCACCAAACAGTGCACGTTTTAAAAAATTGGGGTCAATTTTGAACCCGAGTGCAGATAAGGGTTAATTTCGTTTATTCTCTTTAAAAATGGTAATTGTAAAATTTGGAGAATATCTTAGTTAAATATCAACAAAATCCGCAAAAACTTATAAAATAGTTTGGTACATTAACGTGAAGAAGTAATAAAGTTTGACCTTGTCGAGAAACAATAGCTAGATTTAAAGTCAATTATGTAAATATTATCACCAAACAGTGCATTTTAACGTTTTAAAAAATTTGGGGTCAATTTTGACTCCCCGTGCATCTGAAGGTTAATTTAGATTTTTTCTATAAAAATTATAATTTTGAATTTCGGAAAATTGTTAAGTTAAGTTTCATCAAAACCCGTTAAAACTAAAAAATGTTTCGGTGCACGAGTAGGCCTATATGTTTAATATCCAGCTTTTAAGTTAACTAAAGGGTCCGCCATCTAACGTTTTTTTTCAACTAGTGCTTATTTCGTGAATGGTAAAACTTAGCTCATGTCTGATTTGACAGATAATTAGTTTTATCCTTCCGCTGAACGAATATGGTTGTGTATACGCTTGAACAACGCTGGGAAATATTGCGACATTACATTGAAAATCATGGTAATGTTGCAGAATGTGTGAGCAAGGAGTAGCCGTTACAGTCAATGGCGATCGTTATCGGGCCATATTGAACGAATTTTTGTTCACAAAAATTGAAGAGGAGGATATTGGCAACATTTGGTTTCAACAGGACGGCGCTACGTGCCACACAGCCAAAGCTACACTCGATGTTTTGCGCCCTGTTTTTGAAGATCGCATTATCAGCCGCAGAGCTGATGTCGTTTGGCCAGGAGCTGCGATTTGACACCGTTTGACTATTATTTGTGGGGTGCCGTCAAAGACAAGTGTTACGCCAACAAGCCAGAGACAATTGACGCTTTAAAGGACAATATTCGTGAAGCCATTGGTGAAATACAGCTGCACACAATCGATAATGTGCTTAAAAATTGGACCGATCGTGTAGGCTACTGCATGGCCAGCCGAGGCAGCCATTTGAATGAAATTATTTTTCATTATTAACCGGAAGGATTGTACTTTCAAATAAAAAAAGAAATTTGAGAAAATATTCAGTAGTTTTTTTTTACAGCATTTTCAAAAAAAAAAAGTTATTTGGCGGACCCTTTATGTAAATGTTGACATCAAACTGTTTAACTTATATTTTTGAAAATTATGTATTATTTTGACCCTGAATGTATAATAAAAGTTAAAGTTAATTTTTTGTTTTAAAAAATTAACTTAAAAACAAAAAATTAACTTTAGTTATATTGTACTACCTCAAGTACAAAATCTAATATGATATTGTCTTCTCAGATTTGATTTGTTGCTTTTCAAAAAGTTTGATCATTTTCATGACAGACAATACAATTGTTTCATCGGCTTTACCCTAATCTCCAGTTTTCCGCAAAAGAAAACTATAATTGGTCTAACTCAAACTCATACTGCAGACAAAATCAACTTTATGAAAATTTGTCTGCCGTAATGCATAAACTGGCTGATTTGCTAAACCTAGCTATAAAATCAAAACTATTTGAAAAGCAAAATTTTTTTACATATCAATATACTTTGTATATCATTATATGTAGTATGTGTGTTTGTTGTATTACAATTTGTAAAAACAACATATATCCCAACAAACAATGTTTGTATGAGAAGAGCTAATTGTTCAAAAAAAATTTAATTTTTGTATTAAAAATACAAATATTGTTTATTACGAATTTTTATATTTTCATATATTTAGTTAGAATGTTTCTTTTTTTTCAATTTTAGCGATGTTTT
Source organism: Delia radicum (assembly GCA_021234595.1). NCBI lineage: Eukaryota > Metazoa > Arthropoda > Insecta > Diptera > Anthomyiidae > Delia > Delia radicum. The sequence continues at coordinate 18,130,256 of CM037852.1, read as the reverse complement.
TCAATTTAAGCGATTTTCTCCCCAATTTTTGTCGATTTTTTTAATTTTTAACAGAATTTTTAATAGTATCTACTACAAATTTGTTTGAAATTAAAAACAATATCCAATACATTGTTAATGGATATGATTAAAATCTTAACTGAAACTATATCAATTAAATATTTATAACTTATATTAATTGATACTACTATTTCCTTTATAGGACCGAATTCAGTTAAACTCTCAATTGAATGAACAAATATTTTAATTGAATCCCGATAATAGTAAGCTCTGTGTTAAAAACATTTAAAAAGTCACATATATTACATATCGCACTTGATCAACAAGAGGGTATTAACTCAAAATTTTTAAAATATCACTTTTTTCAAGAAATAAACTAACAACATCAATATGTATCTATTGTAAAAATTTCAACGTATTCCGATTACTCTTTCATCTCGAAAACCACTTTTGAGACCATTTTCATGATAATGTAGTGATTACCTTTATTTCAACAAAAAGTTATTATTTTAAGTTAATACAAAAGTTCAAATAGAAATGAATCGTATATTTTCATAAAAAAGGTATTATTTTGATTTGAGCCTTTATTTATGTTAAAAATAATCAAACTGTTATTTATATTTGGTTGTATTTTGAGTTGATACTGTTTTGTTGATAAAATTTGTTTTATTCTATAAATTTAAATCGATAAAATTTCAAAAAAATGGTATTAACTCAAAAAATTGATTTTTTTTTTTTGCAATGAGTGGTAAAATTTTAAACAAAAACAATGTATATATATTTTCAAATGGAATTTGCTTATTATGATATGTTTGTATTTTTAAATTCTGTTAAAATGTGGTCATAAACAATTTTTTGACTCTACTGAAAATTTTAAAATTTTGAGTTAATACCCTCTTGTTGATCAAGTGCGATATGATTTCAAAATGCAGGAGTGTTTTTTATACTTAGGAAAACGAAAAAAGTTATAGATGGTCATAATATGACATATTATGTTGCCGGCTCATAACATACAATTTGGTAACCACTTCAGTCAAACATGACATATGAATTAAGCATCATCATGAAAATTTTTGACATATTTATTAGCAGTTGTTAAATATTTTTTTTTAAATATGAGCGGACAATTTATTGCCACCGATTTCATAGAAATTCCTTTAAACCTATTTAAAATACCATACAAATAACGTAAATGCAACAGGAATTTCAATGAAATATTGTTCAAGATTTTGTTATTACTAAGCGGAGTTTTTTTTTCCTTACCTAACAAACCAAAATTTAATATTGAGTTGTTTTTCCAAAAGGATACGAAAACGTGGTGAAAAGATATTGAATATTTTTTTTTTAATTTTTAGAAAATATTTCATTTGGTTGTGGTCTTTGAAAGATTAATGGCATGTGGTATAAGGGGTAAAACAGCAAATATCTTGAAGTTAATATGTGTGTTAAGTGTAAAACAAGGATTATTTTTCAAAGAAAAGTTCACATTTTAAAGGAAAATTAAAAGAAACATTTAACAAACGGTTATAACTTTCGTAAACGTTATTAAAACCAAAAAAAGGTCTAAAATAAAAGTTTTAATTTCCATAAGTAACTTTTATTGACGTAATTTTTCAATGAAAACACATTAATTTTTAATGTTTTTGTTATTTAACTACATAGTTTAAGCGCATTTAATAAATTATTAAAAACAAATCCCTAAAGTAGGCAGTATTTTTTTTATTATATCTATGCCGTAATGTATGCTATGGTTTTTTAAAGAATTAACTGAAGGTATTGTAAAAAGAAATTTCCGTAACAAAGAAAGTTATACTATAAAGATAAGGCATAAAACCGTAATCCTGAAAATAAGCTTTTATATATAATTTTACAAAAACCCCTTAAATTATGATTTATATTAGTTTTTTTTAATAAAAATGTTCCTTTATCTAAAATAGTGTTTGAGAGTTTATTTTTTATTAAATTTATAATATGATTAATTGTTCTCTTTCATTTTCTTTAAACGAAAATTAAACTCATTATATTCAAATCGTAGCAAATTGTTTATTCAATAAATATTTTCCATGTCACATTTTGCAATTTTTTAATTTATTTATAATACACAAAAAAATTAATAATAATTTTGCTTTCAGAGCATGTCATTTTAAGTACTATAGCAAAAAAAAAATCACAATTTATTATTCATAATTCCCTTATAAATCAAAGTATAACTTTAGGCTTTATAAAATATACAACATGAAAATTATTTTAATATTTGTTTATTGGATTAAACCAAAATACAAAACCACTATAGAATATCAATCAGTAGAATACAAAAAAAGTTTCATAATTTTGATGATTTTAACACAAAGGAACTTGTGGGAATATGGTTTTTAATAACTGGACACATTTTTTATAGCATACTTTTTTTTAATAACTGGATAAATTTTTTATAGCATACTTTTAGCCAAGTGGAAAAAATAAATCTTATTAGTATGCAAATACAAATGCATTGTGTTTTTTAGCCATAATCGATTTGTAGGCGGTGAAATTCAAAAGAAATGGAACAAAGGTGGAATATTTTTTATAAAGGAACAAAGAGACTGACTAAAAATCGCCCAGTCTATACTCCTAACCACACTTTAAACAAAACGTCAGTAAAAATCTGTTAAACTGAATAAATAGATTGAACTAATTTTATTTATTTATTTTTAAGCAAATTTTTGTTAAAACACAAATTTTAACAAAGATTTTAGTTGTGAACTTGAAATTTGACATTCGTTGAGAAAATAGGATAGTATATAAGCATATATAATCATATATGGACTTGTATATGATCACATATGGATACAGCTGATTATATATGTACATATATATATGACCACATATATTCCGATCCGAATGTGTGAGGTCATATATTGAACCCTATGTGAACATATATTGCACAATATATGGATATATATTATCAACCATACTCATATATGATTATATACAAGCCCAAATATGAAAAAATATCGTCACAGGTGACCATATATAGTTCAATATGTATGTATACTAGGCCGGGTCGATTTGTATGGAGGCAAAACAATCGCTCAATGTTTAAGGAAAATCGTATTCTAGGCATCAGAATAAGAAACTTTGCCGAAGGAACCATACCTCTAAAACGAATTCTGATGTCCCGACTTTTGACCCGTAGGGTGAAATTTTGAAAAATCCCACTTTGACCCATTTAGAGTGCCCCAATCGAATCCAACCCAATCGAATATATTTATACTCTATTTTTTCCGGAGAAGAAATAGAGATCATAATCTTGGAAAGACTCCTCCTACTTTCTGAAAAATCTCTATCCCGAGATTCGTACATTTTGCTAAAAAAACACGGCTAAAAAGGCCCTCTTTTAACTTAAATTTTAACCCCTAGAATGATGATTTGCATTAATCTGCTAGCGCGTCTCCCGGAGTAGAAGTATCTCCCACAATCTTGGAGAGATTCCTCCTACTTTCTGAAATATCAAAGTGGGCTTTTTCAAAATTTGACCCTACGGGTCAAAAGTCAGGATATCAGAATTCGTTTTAGAGGTATGGTTCCTTCGGCAAAGTTTCTTATTTTGATGCCTAGAATACGATTTTCCTTGAACGTTGAGCGATTTTTAAATCGACCCGCCCTAATGTATACATATATGTTCTTGTATATGACCTATTAAGTTCGGATCCGACTTTTTTTTTTTTTTTTAAGAGAAGCAACACCCAGGAAATTCTTCCTATTAATTAATGTGTTGCTTTCTTTGGAAAGGGGATAGTGGAGAGATGAAAGGTGGTGAAATGCTTCAAATATGGCAACACTTTAATTGCGCGAGATGATAAGTCTTATTGAAGCTTTTTGTTTCATAGCCCTGATTCATTACTTTACTTCGGTGGGGTTAAGTGCTATGGGAACACCGAAGGTGGGAGCAGCTATACATATAAGTGATAGAAAACTCATACATATTATTTTTCTAAATTGATGTTGTCGTCACCGGGAATCGAACCCGGGACCATCTGTGTAACAGTCCAACGCGCTAACCATTATACCACAACAAGTTTTTGCAAGGTAATTTTTGCATGGGTAATTTTTGATTCCATGTTAATGTGGGCTAATGATATACAATGAAGTAAAAAAATCCATAACTGAATAATTGTGAGCATATTAAATGAATAAATAAAATGAATGCTTAAGTTTTTCAAATTTTTGAATTTTGGGAATTTTTAATAAAAATACCCTTTTTTCACAAAATTGCCATTTTCGGCCGAACGCACGAGTTAACATTTTCAAAAAAAAAAAATAAATAAAAAAATTTCGAATATAAAAAATTTGTTTAAAAGGACATTCTGCATATATGAATTAAAACTTAAGGTCAAAGAACAGGGAAACCAATTTTGAAGTGGCTTCTGCCAGCTCAAGGAATATTACTTTGATCCGAAAAATTTAAAAAAATTTATATAAAGTTTAAAATGGTGTCGTTAATTTTTGTATTACTATATTTAACATATCAGGCAACTTCCCTTAGGCACACTTCCCATTTGTATTAACAAGAAATGCAATTCAATCCATAATTTGTTAACACTTTATCAGTAGCCTTTTTTCTCTTTTAATAAATTTAATTCAATTTAAATAGCAATATTTTTAATTGACACCTAAAAGTAGGCAGTCATTCGATTGCCTACAGTGAGTGTATTAACACCTGGGTGTATGTGATTTATATTTTTTAATAAACTAGACATTTAAAATTAAGTTGTGTAAAAGTGTAAACACAAATAGAGAGACTACACTTCCCACGCCTCTCAGCAACAAAATACCGAACTCGGCAAATGAAAATATTTTTTTACACTAACAAATAATTGCAACATATTGATAAAAAAATTTTCCTTAAAACACTCACATTTATTTTGCTTATATTTTGCTATTTTGTATTAAAATTTAATATATTTTAATTTGACACTGCTCATTTTATCGTTCAAAATTTTAAATAAATAAGAATTTTATTAAATTATTATTTAAAAATATGATAAAACTTAATTTACATTTTTAAATTTCTGCAAAATGTTTTCATTTGCTCGGTGCGGGCAGTGAGGGCTTATTAACAAATAAAAAGAGGGCAGATTGAGAGAGGTTGAGGTGGAAAGAGACCCACTGCACAAATACAATTTTAAAGTTTTTGTTTTATATGAAATTTTTTTTTTATAATTCCAAAAAATTTAGTGAATGAAAAATTAAAAGTCAATGATTTTTCATTTAAAATAAATTCAATATTCGGACAAAAAAAGGTTTATGAGCAGCATATTTTTTTTTTTAATAAAAAAGAGAAGCAACACTCAGGAAATTCTTTCTATTAATTAATGTATTGCTTTCTTTGGAAAGTGGATAGTGGAGAGATGAAAGGCGGTGAAAGATGAAGGGCTTCAAACATGGCAACACTGCAATTGCGCGAGATGATAAGTCTTAGAACAGTTGTTGCTCGTCACCTGATGTAGAGTTGGCTAATTTATTGAAGCTTTTTTGTTTCATAGCCCTGATTCATTATTTTACTTCGGTGGGGTTAAGTGCTATGGGAACACCGAAGGTGGGCGCAGCGATACATATAAGTGATAGAAAACTCATACATATTATATTTCTAAATTGATGTTGTCATCTCCGGGAATCGAACCCGGGACCATCTGTGTAACAGTACAACGTGCTAACCATTACACCACAACGCCCACAATATAACAGAAAATAAGAAATTATTATATTATGGTCCTAGTGAAAATAACAGGATCCTTAATAATCCTAATATCAGCCGCAGTGATCATAATATGATAAGATAGGATCATATTTATTATCATAAGGATTATACTATGATAAAATAGAAATTCCAGCCATTGAATGATGCTTATGAACAATATATTTTCTCTGAGTGTGTTCAATAAATTGTAAATGTCTCAGAAAATTATATCAACTTATTTTTTAGCGGTTTTTTATGCTTTCAAAATTTTTAGGTTAACTTTAGATTTGAATTGTTTAACTGTAGTTAACGTTACATATAAAAACAAAACAATGTTGCTGAATAAATGTTTATATCAACATGCTGCTGCAATATTGTTAAATTTAACAATATAGGCAACGTGTCGTTGAAACTGTTATATTGTTTAATTAAGTATTATTTTGCAACATTAACCAAAGAGTATATACAAACAGAGAGACTACACTTCATACGCCTCTCAGCAACAACATAACTAGCTCGGGCAAGCAAACGAAAACATTTTTTTACCACTAAAAAATAATTGCAAGATGTTGAAAACAAATTGAAAACATTCACTTTTATGCTGCTTATATTTCGTTACGTTCTATTAAAATTTAATATAAGCAAAGCATATCAACAAACATTAAAGATTTTTTTTTTGTTAATACATATGTCGAGCATATACGTTAAACGATTTTTACACTGTACCTGGTGAGTGGTTTCATAGTGAATTTTATCGTTGATCTATAAGTTTATGTGTGAGATTTTATCCGTCTTAGTGTCTAATAACTTTTTCTGTGTTTTTTTCTAATAGTCAAAGTAAATTATCATATAAAAATTATAATTTTTGTGTTAATTTAGAGAAAAATTTGTCATGATCTCAAACCGAACGAATAAAATTTCACAATTTAATATGTTTTAATTATATCTTGCTAGTTTTATCGTTTATATTTGAAATAAATATATATTTTATTAAATCATATTTTATTAAATCATCATCCCGGGATTATGCGGGATGACGGTACTTTTCGGGATCCCGGGCTTTTTCGGGGTTCCGAGATTTGTTGGGATTTTCGGACTGATATTTTTAATGTTATTTAGTATAAATAATACATATTAAAATACAAAATACGTTACAAGATCACATATTCATAGCAATTTCAATTTTAGCATGCACAAGTTACCTTAATTTTGGCATTTCATTTTTTCTGATAAGATTTTATTTCGTGAATTCGCATGATTTAAGTGAATCATCAGCGGATGTGAGTGAACTTGAGTGAGTGTCAGTAGAAAAAATATGTTTGTAAGGGATTGTGCGTCAGTGCAATTTTTCTCTCGTGACCGTGAGTGAGTATGAGTTTAATAATAATCTAAACTAATACAATAAATAAGAATTCTTAGAACTTATCAGTCTATTAATTCAACAGTATTTTAGGTATACCCGTAGATCTTATTGGACTTAGGATATATTTTAGAGAATAATACTTTAAGGCACTCGTATTTTTAGCTGCCCAATCTCATGTTTAATTGGGGTTAAAAACTACTCAATTTTTAATTTTTCGGATTATTTCGATCTATTTTAAGGAAACTTTAGACATCAAATGAAAGATTTTTTGAAGACACATTCACTAGTGCTTTAGTTATGTCTAAAGACTTTTAGATATTCTTATTATTAAAAAAAGTGTTTTGAGTAACATTAATTCTGGCGTTTTATTAAGAGATTGTAGTTATATTAAGCTAAAGACAATGCATAGTAATGCCTACTTAATTTTGTCGAGGAAGTGTCTGACCTTTTTCCGATGTTCGTTATAATTAATATAGTTTAAAAATGTGGCCACTCTACTACATCTTGACATCGAGCGACATCTACTTTATTCTGCGTATATCTTTCAATCTGGTTGTCGTCCACACTTTTAATGTGCTTATCATCACAATTTTTTTTAGCAAAATAAATTAGTGAAACATTAGTAAAATATTAGTAAAACATTAGTTCAAAACAGTTAAGTGCTGAATAAACACAACTGTAAAAATTAATAAAATTTCGTAAATTTCATACATATGTTTATACAAAAACAAATTAATTTTAAAACCCCTGTGTAACCCTTTAACATGAGTCTGAAATTAAATAAATTTTATTTTGACCAATTTAACTGATTCAGATTACATTTAATTACTTTTGTGCAATACTATTAAAACTTAATTATGATTTTTAAAATTTAGAAGTATGAATAAACATATTTAAGTTTTGTTTTGATTAAAATCATTATTGGCAAACGCTACCTTTTCATTATAACGACAGTTATAATGAAGGTGAAGCTTATCAATGACAGTAGTGTATCCAACTCTATTGATTCATTGGAGCATCGTCGGAATGTGGGTTGTGTGACACTTTTCTATCGATATTACCATGGGAGATGCTCATCTGAGATAAGTGAACTTATTCCACGAGCCCGAGTTTTTATTCGTAATACTCGCTTATCTAGTAGAGCACATCTGTTTGTAGTTGATTGTCCTGTGTTTCGCACAACGCATTACAGAGAAAATTCTATTTTTAGTCGAACGATTCGTATGTGGAACAAACTTCCCGCAGAAGTCTTCCCTGTTACTTACAATTTAGAAAAATTTAAATCAAATATCCACAAACACTACTCCCTCTTTCCTCCTTCCCATACCTTATTTTCCTGATCAATACAATGCACTGCATGAGTAGGGGGCATCCCCTGAGTATTGGTTAAATTATAAAAAAAAAAAAGTTGCCTACTAAGCCCAGCTGTAGACATATATGAAAATTTTAAAACTATGATTTCAAAAGTGGCATATGTCTTCTAACCCAACAGCATTAATTTCAAAATTTGACTCACTAAATTTAGTTAAATCTACAAAATGCCGTTTTAAATCAGTGTCTCGGCATTTTAGCGTTATTTTAACTTTAGTTTTAGATATTTCAATATCAAACCTGCAAAATATCGAGAAAACACAGGTTATAAAAGAACACAAATGTCTATTGGAATCACTCTTTTAAATTTTCTTTTCGGGCTTGATGCAACTGTTGTAGCCAATTACCATATGAAAAGGTTTGGAATTCCAACCCTTATTAAAATTGATGAAACTAGATTCAATAACTTTTTTTAATTACTATAAAAGCTGAAATACATTTTTTAAAACTTCAAAAGTTGAATAAACATTTTATGTTTTATATTTTTAATTTTTTTGTTTTCGTTTCTTAAGAGGTTTTATCATATAAATAAAAAGTAATAAAATAAGTTAATTAAAAAATTAGTAAAAAATCCCGGAATTTCGGGATTTATGAATCCCGGGATCGGGATCGGCACCCTAATTTGTATATACTCTTTGGCACAGCTTGTTATTTTGTTGCTGAGTGCCATTTGGAAAAGTAGTTTCTCTATTTGTATATACTCTTTTGTTTTAAAAAAATATGTTAGCAAAGCCCACAACCTTAGTTTCACGGTAAGGCAGTTTTTGTGCACGCAACAAAAAAACTGTTATAATAAACATTGTTTAGTAAAAAAGTTGTTCAACATGCTTGAATACATTGTTTCTAAACATTATCAATATTTTTTAAAATGATAACTCCAACATCTGGCTACAGCATCTTAAATTGATGCTTATAATTTAAAACAAAAAATCATTCGGCACCATAAAGTCTAACAAGGCGGTTTATAAAAACGGACAATGAATGAAAAAATCATTGTTAATATAAATAAAGACACGCGAGTCTTGTAAGAATATATCTTATATTGGCGCGTAAATAGATTAAATACCATGTTAGCATCAAACAAACCGGAAAGAAGTGAAAAAAGAATAGAAAAAATAAGTTTGTTATATTAACGGAAGTGTTTATGGAGTGTATGTAACAACATTTTATTATTGTTCTTGTCATCAAAACTACAATAGAAAGTTTTTTAAGTAAATATTATTGCGAATCTTTAATGGAAGGAGGATGTTACAAAGATCTCCTTAGTGGTGGTAGTGGTAAAACCTTAAAGTCATAGATTATTTTACTGGTAACAACATTAACAAAACAATGTAAGTGTGGTTGTAATAGTATAAGATAAATATAGGGTTATGGTTAAGAACAGGCACGTAAGTGTTTTTAGGTGTTAAAACATTTAAGACACGAATTTTTGTTTGTTCTGAAATTTAAACTACAGTTTCTTCTTGAAAAATATTCCCTATGTAAGGTTTATTAATACTTGCCTCGTGTACATTTTTTTATTGCCAAAAATAATACTTAGGTGCGTATGATTAATATTTAATTTATTAATTCCATATTACTCATTCGTAAAATTTGCATCGGAAATTAAAACAAATTATTGTATGTTAAAACTAACATATTTTGCTACAATTATAGATATTAAAAAAATAAATTTCATTAAAATCCTTTCACCGGATTTTGAGTAAAATCATATCTTTTAAGCGTGTCCTGGCGAAATTCTGCGAGGCATTAAACTTAAATAATAGTATATTTTAGAACATGAGACTTTTTCATTTCATGTTCATTTCAATTTCAATTTCATGTCCATATTTTAGTAATTTTCGATATTTTTGTAAATGTTTTAAAATTTTGTTGCGTTTAACTCGATTCTAATTTTTATACTAGGCATGCAAAATTTGCTGACTGAAAATGCAATTAATGTAATTATTGATTTTCTAATGTATTCTTGACATTATTTTAAATTCAATTTTTTTAATTTTTTTACATCGCCTAAAATATTATCAGTTCCTAAATAATGACTAATGACTTAGAGGGTTAAATTTGTCACACAAATCCAAATTTTACAAACCAGGACATCAAAGCGTGGACTAATTACTTCTTGTAATTCTTTTGTATTTAACTGTTTTAATGTTGTTAACTGTACTTGGGTACGTATGATTAATATTGAATTTATAAGTTTCATATTAATCATACGAAAAGTAAGTATACATAGGAAACTAATAAAAATTTGTTAAAATTAGATATGATAGGATAACAAATGAGGTATTGGTTAAATGCTTGCTTTGTTTACTAAAGAGTTAATTTATATTTAAATTAACTTAAAACTTATATTATGATTTGGTACCGGAGTTTTAAACAACGTTATTTATATACTATAAAGAAAATGGAATTCTTTTTCTGGGGAATCTCCTGTTTTAATAAATTTATTTAAAATTTGTTTACTTAATATTTCAATTTCAAGTTTTAAATTTCTATCTGAATCCTTTAATGCGAAAGTCATCAATAGAAATCATAATTAACAACATTTTTTGCCTTCCAAATTTCTAGGTATATTAAACGATTTTCAACCAAGAAAGACTTAAAGTCAAATTTTTGTAAAATTTTAGCTTTGTTTGGCATACAAAGACTATTTTAGAGTCTCAACTCCTGAAATAAGTTTTTAGTTTTGTTGCAGGACTCTCAGTATATTTCTAATGAAAAAACCAGCTGAAACTATGTTCGAGACGAACTTTTTTTTATCCATTTTTTTTTTATATTTTTATTTGAAATTCTAAAAATGATTCCTTCATTAAATTAGTCCACAAGAAGACATTTTTTTTATATATCGGCTTTCAAACCGATGGTTTTTTTGTAGAAGATTTTCCATGTTTCCATTTTCCATAAAAATATAAAAAACGTCGCCTCAGAGGATGTCAAAAGAGGAACAAATTTCAAGTTCCTAGCTTCAGCAGCTTGAGATGGTCAATTAATGTGCCATTTTTTATCCCATTTTCACCACTTTTTTACTGGAAATTCCAAAAAAAAATTTTTATATATCGGCTTTCAAAGTGATTTTATTTTGACAGAAGATTTTCCCTATTTCCCCTTTCCATAAAAATATAAAAAATATCGTCTCTGAAGATGTCAAAAGAGGAACATATATTAATCATATTTATTAAATATTTAATTGAAAGTTAATTTGGTGCACTCAAAACTTCTAGTTTTTACAAATCGAATAAAAAAAAAAATTACAAAATTTAAAATAATTACCAAAATTTAAAAAAAAATCACAAAAATTGTAAAAAATTTATTAAATTGGTAAAATCGTCAAAATTTAAGAAAGAATCAATTAAAATAAATCTCTAAATGTGCAAACAGGGGAAAAACCTAATTAAGAAAAACTGCGAAAAAAAACCTTGCAAATAAAAATATCGCCAAAACAATTACCAAAATTAAAAAAACACTCCAAAATTGAAAAATAAATCAATAAAATTATAAAAATAAAAAATGAAAAACCACCAAAATTAAAAAAATCACCAAAATTTTAATTAAAAATATCCGAAATTAAAAAAAAAAAACTGCAAAGATGTTTTTGAGAATTTGGTCACCTTAATTTTATTTAGGGGATTTTTTCAATTTAGCAATTTTTTAAATTTTAGCGATTTTTCCATTTCCATTTCGATTTTTAATTAATTACAGAGGAAATTTCCTGTTTTGTAATAAATAACACAGGCCTACAAGTTTTTCTAACCAATAATCTTAATATACTTTTCCAAAGGTTTTTGACGTGCTGAATCCGAATCTGACTCAGAATAGCCCTATCACGTTTTCGAGATATTCTAGCCTAAAATCGCCAAAAACATTTTTTTTGGGTACATTTAAGGTCCTGTAACTTCCAGAAAAACTTTAAAAAAAAATCGTTACTGTATCTAAAAGTGCTACTCCTCGCCTGCAAAATCCATTTCGATTTTTTCTTTGCAATTATCGTTTTAATTTTTAAATCTTAACGATTTTTTAAATTTTATAGTTTTTTAAACTTTGACGATTTTTTTTAATATTGGCGATTTTTTTCCAATTTAAGCGATATTGTTTTTTCACTAAAATTTGTTTATAAATATTTTTTTACAAGTGTGATATCATTTTTAATAAAAATAAAAATTATGTTTTTTTTTACCTTTAATTGTGCAATGAAAATGAAAAATATTTAAGTTGGAGGCCATAGTCCGTATTTCTTTATTAGGATATTGCCCTAACAAATAATCTATAGAGTTTTTGTTTTTATTTTCAAATCAGGAATATGTTGATAGATCTATTTTGGGAATTTGCTAGGTTCCCATCATCAGAACACGTTTTGAAAAAAGTGACAATCCCATGCAAAACATCAAACATTCATATAATCTAGTTTCCCCACTAAATAAGAACTAATATATGACCTCGAAGTTAAATATTGTCATCATTGATCAAAAATAAATTGAAAACTTGTTCATTATAGGCAAGCTCTACCTTTGGTAGATATACAATACACGCTTTTTGTTTTTATTCTCCTTTTTATTTTTACACTTGTTTTGTTTTATTTAAAAACAAGATTTAAAAACAAATTTCATTAAAATTTGTTTATAAATATCAATTGCAACATGATATTACGTTGTGGTGTAATGGTTAGCGCGTTGGACTGTTACATAGATGGTCCCGGGTTCGATTCCCGGTGACGACAACATCAATTTAGAAAAATAATATGTATGCGTTTCTATCGTTGCGCCCACCTTCGGTGTTCCCATAGCACTTAACCGCACCGAAGTAAAATAGAGAATCAAGGCTATGAAACAAAAAGCTTCAATAAATTCGCCAACTCTACATCAGGTGGCGACCAACAACTGTTCTAAGACTTATCGTCTCGCGCAATTACAGTGTTGCCATGTTTGAAGCCCTTCATCTTTCACCACCTTTCATCTCTCCACTATCCCCTTTCCAAAGAAAGCAACACATTAATTAATAGGAAGAATTTCCTGAGTGTTGCTTCTCTTTAAAAAAAAAAAAAGAAAATTTATTAAAGCATGTAATTTGTGTTTTTCTAATAATTTGCCATTATCTTGAGGCGTTCTCATTATACTTAATATTAATTGTTGTTCTTTTTTCAAATATTTACATTTTAATAATTTATGTGATTATTTTACTTGGCCACAGTTTAGTACAAATTTATTTCAGATGTGTTTACCCATTTGAAAATTAAACAAAAACTCGACAAAGTAAAAAAAAAAAAATACTTATTCTTAAGAAAAAATTTATGTTTTTTTGATAAATATTTGTGTAAATATTTTAAACACAAAATGTAAATATTAACCCTGAAAATTGTTATTTGTACATTTTTGATTTACATACAGACGAATAAATGTTCATTTTTTTCCGATTTTTCCTCAAGTGTTTACCAATTTAAGTGTTTCTCTATTTGTATTTACTCAGGCAACTTCAATTTATTTCCAGTACTTTTGTCAAATTGAACATGCAGTTGACAGTAAAATACTGCAAAAAAGAAATAAACACTGGAAGGGGTTTTTTTATGTATGTGGGTGTAATATCTTATTGTAATACTAAAAATATTTGAATGTTTTTAAAAATAGAAATAATAATAATTGTTTTGAAAAACAAACATCTTCAAAAAATGTCCTGATATCCTTTTTATGCAATAAAATTGCTTAAACAAAAACATTTTTTTTTGGAATTAAAAATATTTTAAAACTAAAAATCTTAAATTAGAATATAGTGAACAGCAATTATAAATGTCATATGGAAATCTTGGGTCAAATGTATTTACACTGAAAATATTTAGACAATAGAAATACAAAAATCGTTAGAGAAATCGTTGAAAGATTTCTTTTCATTACACCAACCGGGTTTGTATAAAATTTGGCTAAACAATAGAGGGAAAATTTTTGATTAAATAATTCCATTCAAATTGCGTTACAACTCAATGAAATTTCGTAAAGTTGTTGTTCTATATAAAATTATAAAACAGGAAAAATTTTGAGAAAGATTTGTTTTTTTTAAGATAACTTGAGTTTTAAAAGAATTAACACAAAATTGGATTAAAAAACAAGAAACATACTAGTTGATGCTACTAGTCATAGCCTGAGGGTAGCCGGTTCGATTCTCGGTCGAGTCGTACAATCTGTAGAAAAAAAATATTTCATATAGAGGAAATTTATATTATATGTTATAATATAATATAAATGACTCGAATCAATTGACTTATAAACTAACCACTGACAAGTCCATAAATGCCTGCTAAATTTTTTTAATAAAAATGTTTAATTCCTCTTCCTGTAAATGAGTCCTACCCATACCAAAAAAAATATTTTGAGAATGAAACTTATTTTTAAAACATTTACAAAAAGATTTTACTGGAAGTAGTTAATAATAAAAACAATATTAGGCAGAAGACTGATCTCTGAAAATTAAGGTTTTTTCCTTCACTTCTAATTAAGGTTTTTTCCTTTACTGCCCTATGGGGAATGAGGAGTCAATTGATCTAAAAGTGACTGGTTAAAGAAGGACTTATCACAGGACTGGTATAATTTAATTTAATACCGAATGGTAAAGGGAGGACATACCACTTAACCAGAATGCTTATTTACAAGAAAAAGCCAGTTGGCCAGAATTTTACCCATTGGAAGCTGTTTAGTTTCCGTTTATTTTATAAGAAATGTGCCTTTTGCGACAGTCTTGTGGTATGCCCATCTTTGGTTAGTCCTGTGGTATGCCACTATGTGGTTTAAAGCAGGACAAATGACCCACTCCTATGACAAGCCAATGTTAAAGTTGCCAGTTGTTTACATAGGGTAGGGTTTAGGAGAGGACCGGTCTCTGGCACGAAGGGACCGATCCGCTGGCACACGCAGAACCGGTCCCATTCCCCATAGGGTGATTACAGGATATGGCCAGGATAACATTAAAGAATACGGTTTATTCTAAAACCAATATTTTAAAGCATGAACAAATTATATTGAAACTAAAGCATGTTTTAAAAAAATTTCGAAATTTTCAAATAGAAAAATTCTCACTTACTTATATTTTGGTTAAAGCAATAATTTAAGCACAACCCAAATTAAATTCAGCGATAAAACAAAAGTTTCTCTAACACATTTTCTAAAAGAATATTTTTGAATAATTTATCTGTGTGACATTTTGACATATTCCAAATCGTTTTGGAATAGAATGGAAACAGATTAATTTTTAATGGAAGAAGTTGATAATGAAAACAGTATTAGGCAGAGGACTGATTTTTAAAAATGAATTAAGTTTTTTCCTTCAATGATTACAGGATATGGGCAGGATAAGATTAGAGAATACGGTATACTCTAAAATCAGTATTTACATGCATGAACAAAATATATTGAAATTATAGTATATTTTAGACAAATTTCGAAATTTTCAAATAGAAAAATCCTCATTTACTTTTATTTTGGTAAATGATATAATTTTTTTTTTTTTTTTTAATTTTAATTTAACCAATACTCAGGGGATGCCCTTTACTTATGCAGTGCATTGTATTGATCAGGAAAATAGGGTATGGGAAGGAGGAAAGAGGGAGTAGTGTTTGTATATATTTGATTTAAATTTTTTTAAATTGTAAGTAACGGGGAAGACTTCTGCGAGAAGTTTGTTCCATATACGAATTAGTTCGACTAAAAAACTAATTTTCTCTGTAATGCGTTGTGCGAAACACAGGACAATCAACTACAAGCGGATGTGCTCTACTAGATAAGTGAGTATTACGAATAAAAACTCGGGCTCGTGGAATAAGTTCACTTATCTCAGATGAGCACCTCCCATGGTAATATGGATAGAAAAGTGTCACAAAACCCACATTCCGACGATGCTCCAATGAATCAATAGAGTTGGATACACTACTGTCATTGATAAGCTTCACCGCCCTCCCCTGAACACGGTCCAGAAGCTTCTGAATAGACAGTGGAGCCCCTGCCCATATATGAGAGTTGTATTCCATTTTCGGCCGGATATAGCTGATATAAATAGTAAGGAGATCGGATGGAGTGAAGTAAGTCTTGCAAAGTTTCAGAACACCAAGACACTTGAATTTCTCTTTCGACACTTGAAATACGTGCTTATTCCAACGGACATCACACTGTATTCTCATGCCCAGATATAATTTTGGCACAAAACCGATTTTCTTTGATTATAGATTTTCAAGATTGCCTAAATTCAGCGATGAAACAAACCATTCCCTAACACATTTTCTTAAAGAAAACATTTTTTATTAATTTATCTTTGTGACATTTTGACTTATTCCAAATAGTTTTGGTTTTCGTGTACAGATATAAAAATTATATTCTGTACACGAGGACCAAAACTATTTGGAATAAGTCAAAATGTCTCAAAGATAAATTATCTTTTGTTTAATCACTTTAAAATTAAAAATGGAATAATATAGGAATGTGAAATATATGGACATAGTTTACCACATATAGCTCTGTGTATGACCATACTTGGTCTCGTATATGAAGTATAAAACATTATATAAGCCTATAGGAATTATATTAGAGCATATTTGAAAATACAGATTTCGGATCTGTATTTCGGATATCCGAGACCATATACGGTATTATATGAGACCATGTACTTTCATATACTGAGCTGAATATGAACATATAGAATCAGATATAATCATATATAATCAGCTATAAACATATATATGATTATATATACGTGTATACCCTCATATTTTGCATCCAAACATAAGTGGTTATAACTGTGACCATATATTGTTACAGTATCCCAGGTAGAAATTTGGGATGGTACAAAAAACGAAGAGTTTTCAAAACGTTTGTTTTTGATGGTACTAAAATAAAAGTGTTTCCAAAGCGATAATTGCAAATAATACGAAAAAAAAGCATTTAAAAAACATTATTTTGGATTGCTATTCGAACATTCAGACAAAGTATTTTAGGAATACTTTTTATACAAAACTTACAAATATTTGTGAAATAAAAACACTGTAAAAACATTGGTTCAAAGCGTTTTTCCAACGTTTGTAAAAAGTACTTTAGAAGTTCTTATCGTACAAAATTTACAACGGTTTATAAAATAAAACCAATGTAAAACCATTGCGTTAAAGCGTTTTTCTAACATTTGCCAATAGTACTTTAGAAATACTTTTTTTTTACAAAATATTTTACTGATTAAAAAACAACACTGTCATAAGGGGTCTATCTATATGCGAACTCGGTTTCTTATGCAATTTTTTTATATGCTTTTCTCTTCATGAACCGAGTTCAATAAATCACTCAATATGGCCAGCCCATAATGTAGCGACTCTATAAAGTGTATAGTCCTTGTATATCTTTTATAAAGCACTATATTTTGAGGACAGATAAAGCAATATTTTAGAGGACTTTTTCAAAACTTAATAAAACGCTAGTTAAACTATTTAAAATTACAATGTTTTGTTACTTTATTTATATTATTTTAATCATATTTTACATGTTTCATTATTTGTGGTATTTATGAACAATTCATAAAGATCTTTATAATTTGTCTTTCGAGCGTTTTGACAATGTTCAAAATTACAACCCTCAAAGCGGTTATCATTTGGGTCGTTTTCATAACGCTTAATAACTGTAAGCCAAAATGTTCTGCAAATACTTATTTAACGATTGAAAAAGCATTTCAAAAATTTTGTTTTGCAATGTTTTGAGAACGTTATAAAATACCATCCTCAGACCGTAAATTTGGGTTATCATTTTGCACATTCTCAAAACGCTTTAAATTTGTAATTTGGTATGTTCTGAAAACGCTTGTACCATCATGAAAAATGCTTTTAAAACGTTTTAAAGATTGTATTTTTCTACCTGGGATACTATATATTGACATATCGCACACCTAGTTCAAAAGTGACTTAACTCAAAATTTTAATTTTTCGGATTTATATGCTTAAACTGTGCACAATACACTTGTTTATCTTTAAAAAAAAATATCAGTGTATTTTGTTGTTTTTAACTGTTGCTAACATAACGTCTTTTTTATGTTTCAATTGGTATAATTTTTTTTTTCGATTCCTGAAAAATGAAAAATTTTGAGTTAAGTCACTTTTGAACTAGGTGTGCTATATATGATCAGCTACAGTCCTATATGATCATATACAATACCATATATAATCTTATATGTTCATATTCAATTCCATTTTACATGGGTATAGAACTTATTTTACTTTTTAATTGAATTTATATTCGAAAATTCTAAAAGTTTTTTTTTTTTTTTTGTAACCGAAATAAAAGTTGTTTTACCTCAATTTGTCACCTTTTTAATTAAAAAAAGTTCTCACATTTTATTAAACAAAATTGTGTCGTCCAAGTGTAAAAACTTAAAAAGTTTGAATGAAAACAAATTTTATTGCTGAGCAGCATAAAGTTTTTTATTTTTTAAAACCCAAAAAATTAGAAAAGTTTGGCAGTTAACCAATTGACAAATCATGTCACAACAGGACGTGTTACTTTATTTTGGTTAACATGTCAATTAAAGATAATTTACTAAGCTTATCTGTTAGCTGTAAGGAATACTTTTTGCTATGATATTTAATTATCAACCTTTTGTTGAACATGTGCAATATGTCAATTTTGATATAATTTTTTAAAGAACAAATTAAGAGTTGTCTTATCAATAGTAAATGACAGATTACAAGAAAAACGTCCAAACAAGGACGAATTGGTTTTGATATGTTTTTAAAGGTGGCACATCGAATGTCAATTTAAACGATTTTGGATTGATTTAAATGTCATACTTTTTTTACTTGGAAACAAATTATGCTAAACTGTTGTTAACAGTAACTTTTGATTACACACTGCTACAAAAAACCACTTTTTGTCAGAACTTGAAAAGCGACCTAGTGGGTGTTGTAGGCCTAGGTGAGGACATACAGAAACCGTTTTCAAAAATTTTGAAACACCCCCAAAATTTTGAGTTATTTTCAAAACACTTTTTTAGGGTAGGTCGTACTACTTTAGTACCTTTAACTCACACATTTTTTGAACGATTTCAAAATTTTTAACAGTTTTGGAAAGGTAAATTAAGCTTTCATGAAATGTAATCATAAAATATATATTCCCAGAAATTAGGTAAGTGTTTATCAAAAGTTTCTCATTTTTTTCCTAATTTTTCAAATTCAACAGGAGATATTTTAATTTTTTTCTATGAAAACCTATCTTTTTTTGCACTGTATTTTAAAGACAATTTTATATAGAAAAAAACGAGATATAATTTGTTAAAATCGGTTTATATTTGCAAAAGTTACTAAACTTTTTCTAAAGTAAAAATTTTGGGATTGCAGACTTTTCTTTTGGTAAACCACTTGACTTACAAACGTAAATTAAAAACTGTACAAATAGCTTAACATAAGTGTTAATGAAAAGTTGAATAACTTTTACAATTTTCATCCGATTTGAAAAGCGAAAACCATATTTTGTTAAGAACTAAATTTTCTTTATATGTTGGTATACATTTTTATAAGCTTTCATATTAAAATAAGCAATAAAAAGCTACTAAAATAAAAAAAGTTTATAATTTTCGTTTTTTTTTGTAGATATTCTTAACAAAAACAATACTTATAACTATACTTATAACAAAACATGCACGTCATTTTAAAGCGTAATCAGTTTTATTTCCAAACCCGTTAAAAAAATTTAAATCGGACAAAAACTGACTGAGTTACAGGTCGATAAGTTGACGAACATCACTGAAAACGGTTTTTTTTAGAATAACTTCTGAATTTGAGGGTGTTTCTGAAATTTTTTGACACAATTTGTAATGTACTCAACAAGACCTATAACCCACGCTAGGTCGTTTTCCAAGTTTTTTTTTTTTTTTTTTCACTGTAGCACCGTGTTATTATTGAAATTTCTAAGCAGTTTTCAGTTAATAATTATTTTAATGTCTATTATAATTTTTGATTATTTGAATTTTTTAATTTTTTTTTATCTATTTTAACAAAAAATATTTAAAAAATTAGCCATTTAACTAAAAATTCATCTATTTTTAAAAAATTAACCATTTAACTAAAAATTCATCTATTTTTAGATTTTTTATTAGTTTGCAAAAACTTAGAATTCACACAACATGGGGCTATAATAATAACAGCTAGGAAGCACGTTTTAACACTAGGTGAATTAGTATTTATTTGTCTTTAATCCCACTGAAACTTAGTACCAAACAACATCTTTTGTAGGGAGTCCAAATAAGTAAAAGAATTAAAACAATTTTTTTTTTTATCTAAAGCTAAAAATTATTTGAAATATTTATGATGCATGGCGTATACTTAATATTAATTTTACGTTTAAAACACTCATACGTCACCCTTCTTTTAAAAAATCGTCAAAATTAAAAAATGCAAAAAAAAATATTTTCGAGATATAGACGTTTGAAATTTAATTTAGGTGATTTCTTTAATTTTGGTGCTTTTTTATTTTTAAGATTTTTTTTAATTTCACCTTTTTGGTGATTTTGTTGATTTTTTTTTTTCAAATTCGCCACCAAAGTGTTAGGCGGCGAAATTAATTAGTACAAAGTAAAAAAATTTTTGTTTTTTTAGAAGCAGGATAAAACAAATGCGCTGATGTAAGTGCTTAGGTTAGGTTAGGTCGAAAAGAGGATTCGGAAAATTGAAAATGCTTCCCTAATCCGACTCAAGTCCATGAGGACTTACACTTAAGCCAGAATGTCGGCTCGTTGTGCGCTCTAAACAATCGGTCCTATGTCACCTTTCTATCCCAGGAACTCCGTTGCTCTGACGAAACTCCTCAACTTCTTCCATCCTATGCCCCTAAGATCCCCCAATGTGGATATTGGGTCACTGGATAGTATTTCGACAACTAAGTGTCGAGTGTCCCGTGAGGATTTCCATCAAAAGACTCAGTTCCTTCCTACTGAGATTCAGAATTTCCTTCGTCTTGTCCGTGTCCGGGTTGCCCCAGAGAATACTGGTAGTCCTGCCAATACCCGCATTTTCCCAGATGGTCCTATGCATGGTGTCAGCCCAGTCCACCAGCTCCGCCTTGAGAGCTCGAAAAGGTTTAGCATTCCCCAAAGTGACTAATTCCAGGGAAGATCCTCCTCTAGCCAAATCATTAGCCGCTTCGTTCCCCGCTATACCACAGTGTCCCGGCACCCATATAATCTCAATGCGTCCCTGTGCAGAGAAATCGTTAATTTCCCCTTTACACCTGAGTATCGTAATTGATCCCACAGAGTCCGTAGATAAGGCTCGAATAGCCGCTTGGCTATCCGTGAAAATCACAATATCACCGGTCAAGCCCATGATATTCACCTGCTTAATGCACTCCGTAATCGCGGTGACCTCCGCCTGTAGTACGGTATTATGGTCAGGAAGACGGAAGCATTTGCGTACATTTAAGTCAGCGTCACAAAAGCCCAGACCCGTTTTCCCATCCAGTTTCGATCCATCCGTGTAAAAGTGGATCCCCGGATGGTTCCCCAAGAAGGTCCCATTTAACAATTGTTCCCTGTCGGGGATTATCGTGTCACAGAGCGTCGTGACCGACCTCTCTAAGTGCTTACTATTACATAATATTGAGAAGCAGCAAAAGAAAGGAAAATTTTTCGTATAAAAATAAACATACAATAATTTTGAGCTTACTGTTTTCCATAAAAAGGATGCAGGTTGTAAGCAGCTTACCCTAATCCCTTACAAGGATGCAGGTTGTAATGCAGAAAGTTCCATATCGTGGATTATAAACGATCTGTAAAAATTTTCCCGAGTGATTTCCGATTATGTTTGGTATTTTCGAGTATGTAATAAAAAATAATTAGTCATTTAACTGTTTCTGAAGAGCTAGCACGTGGAGCGGTAAAAAAAATTAAAATGATTATATTATATGTCAAAAATTTTAACAACAAAAAACTAATATCTGTAGAATTTTATGTAGAATAAATTATGTATATTCATATTATTACTTTTAATCGTAATAATGTAGACATGAAATGTGATTTTACTGAAACCCATGAAATTACTGCTTTTTATAAGCGCTGAAATCCGCGCTTATTTTCCAAAAATAGTAATGCTTCCAAGTGGGAATTCGCCATATAAAAATCATGGCATATGTAAGCAGGTTTGTAAGGGATTCTTTTTGGCTTACTCCCTTACAAGCCTACTTGCTTGTAAGCAGCGTTTTTTACTGGGTATGTACTTTTTTGTTATTAAATATAAGCGTTAACAAAGCATGGGATTCTTACCGCTTTCAAAACGTGTTCTGATGATGGGAACCTAGAAAATTCCCGAAATAGATCTATCTACACATTGCTGAAAGGGCCAAATAATAAATTTGAAAACAAAAAACTAGATTATTTGTTAGGACAATATCCTAATAAAGAAGTATAAAGTATGGCCTCGAACTTAAATAATTTTCATTTTCATTGCACAATTAAAGGTCGAAAAAAACATAATTTTTATTTTTTAATAAAAATTATATCAAACTTGTATAAAATACCAAGTACGGTCTAGTTTACTCCCCCTGTGTTGTTTATAAACTAAACAAAATATAAAAAGGAGAGAAAAACATAAAACGTGTATTGAATATCCACCAGAGGTGGACCTTGCACATAACAAACAAGTTTTCAATTTATTTTTTGATCAATGGTTATAATCTTTAACTTCAATCTCATATATTAGTTCTCATGTAGTGAGTAAACTAGTTTATATGAACGTTTGATGTTTGGCATGGGATTGTTACCGCTTTCAAATCGTGCTCTGATGATGGGAACCTAGAAAATTCCCGAAATAGATCTATCAACACATTCCTGAAAGGGTCAAATAATAAATTTGAAAACAAAAAACTCTATAGATTATTTGTTAGGACAATATCCTACACTCATAATAATCCATGCTTAAAAATACAAATATATTTTTCGTAAATTTTTTTTCGTAGAATGTACAAACATTTTGTTTATATTACAAAACTTTTGTATAAAACGAATTATATAAATTTACAAATTTCGTAAAAAATACAAACAAGATTTCGTAATATTTTTTTAGTACATTGTACAAAAATTTGTAATGTTACAAATATTACATATGGATGTTGAAGTGGTTAGAGGTCGGATTTGCAATCAGAAGGTTGCGAGTTCAACTCCTGGCCAGGACAAATTTTTTTTTTTTTTTTTTAGTTGTTATATTTTTTTTGTTTATTAATGTTTTTTAAATTTCTATGTTTTATTTTTTTATTTCATTATTACTATTTTTGTGTTTTGATATAAATGGATATTTTGTATTTTGTTTAATAAAGAGGATCCTAAAACAAGTTAAAGAGGACGCGAAAACACTACTTCCACTTTATTTGCCGGGTTTAGTATGAAATTCAATAAAACAAATATTTAAAAAGATAAAATATTTAATAATAAAATGCAATTAGTTTGAAATTGCTATTTAAGTTTTTTATTATTATTATTTTATTATTTTTTTATTTTATATGTCTAATGGCCCATCGCTTCTCGGATATAGAAGCTAAACTCACAAGTCTGTCTGAAAACGCCAAAAAAGTTGGTTTAAAAATTAGCATAAGTAAAACAAAACTTATGCGCATAGGTACAGATATCGTTACCCCATTAATAATAAATGACCAACGTATTGAAGATGTGGATGCTTTTTGTTATCTTGGTAGCAAGATAACTAAGGATGGTGGTTCAAATGCTGACGTTACCGATCGCATTAATAAAGCTCGAGTAGCCTTCTTTTCCTTATCTAAAATTTGGCGAAGAAATAATATTTCTCGGAAAACCAAAATCCGCATTTTTAACTGCAGTGTGAAGTCAGTATTACTTTACGGCTGCACCACATGGAGCTTAACGCAAGCTACCACTAGAAAAATTCAAACTTTCATCAACAAATGTCTAAGACAGATCTTTAACATCCACTGGCCAGATCGTATTTCAAATGAAGCTCTGCTCCAAAGAGCAAACTCCTTGCCAGCACACATTGATATTCGTAAACGGAAGTGGACGTGGATAGGCCACATATTGCGAAGACCACAAACAGAAATTGCAAGAACAGCCCTCGACTGGAACCCCCAAGGACAACGCCGCCAAGGTAGGCCCCGTAACACCTGGGTTCGTTGCCTTAAACAAGAATGTTTACTTGCTCGAGTATCCTGGAATCAAACAAAAACAATTGCCAGAGATAGAATCAGATGGAGAAAATTTGTTGACGCCCTATGTTCACACTGAACTTTATTTAAGTATTTATGGTGTTCAGAAATGTAATTCTATTTATATTTAGATAAATAAAGGACATATATATATATATATATATTTTTATTTTGTTTTTTAATATATTATTTGATATATTTATAAATTATATTATTTTATTTAGTTCAATAAACATAATAAAAATATTTAATTGCCATTTTACCTTTTTTATTAAATATTTGTAGCATATTTTTCTAGTTTTCATAAAAATTTCATAATATTTTCAACTTAAGTTCCTTTTTAGTTTGTTGTGTTGCATCAGCTACTTTGGTGCAAATGGTAGAGGGGTCTACTTCAACACAGCAGGACGTCACTGAAATCGTGGGTTCGATTCTGGTGTGGCACCATTACATTTTTTTTTTAATTTTGAAATAAACCCGTAAGGTATGCACCACATTTTTATTTAAAAAAAGTTTTTACAAAACTTTACGAAATGTGATTTGTATATTCTACAAATTTTTTCGTAATGTCAAAATAACCAAAACTTTCGTAAAATGAACAACGGTTTTCGTGTATTTTACCTATAGATTATTATGAGTGTAATAAAGAAACATAGAGTATGGCCTCGAACTTGAATAATTTTCATTTTCATTGCACAATTAAAGGTCGAAAAATACATAATTTTTATTATATCAAACTTTCAAGAAAATATTTAAAGTGTTAACATTTT
This sequence comes from Delia radicum, assembly GCA_021234595.1. NCBI lineage: Eukaryota > Metazoa > Arthropoda > Insecta > Diptera > Anthomyiidae > Delia > Delia radicum. The sequence goes on along the minus strand of CM037852.1, from coordinate 18,104,867 downwards.
TCAACAATAAAAAAAGTGTTTTAGAAAACATCTAAAATATAAATTTTTTTTTGGAAATTACACATAAATTTTTGATAGTTTTTTGAAATGCCCCTTTTTTCAAGTAATAACCTTTCTGGTGATTAAAAGTTATACTTTTATTTGGTTATGGCTAATTTTTCTTTATATTAGTTGCAATTATTGTGCTTTAATTCTATGTTAAAAAAATATTTCGAGCAAATCACAAATCTTCCTTAAATTTACATCTATTTTTTAAAATTTAACGACTTAAATTTTGTATGTGCAAAAAATATAGACGTTTTGACACGTTAAATATTTTTTAACAAAACTTTTGAAAACACCAAAACGTGAGAATTCAAGAACACCGATTTTTTAATTTTACGAATTTGAAAAATTTAACGTTTTCAATTCGCCACTAATTCCAGAATTAACATGATAATTTTAGATTTGACGATTTTTTGAAATTTTCGTGATTTTTTTTAAATACTGTGTTATTTTTAATTTTGGCGATTTTGAAATTTTTTTTAAAATTTTTTTTGGCGATTTTTTTTTTTATTGAAAAAATTTAAAAGCTCACTATAATTAAAAAAAGCCGTATATAGCTTTTTTTAATTATGGTGAGTTTTCTAATTTTGGCGTTTTTTTAAATTGGTGCTTTTTTAATTTTAGCGATCTTTTTCAAATTGGCATTTTTTTAATATTGCACGTTTGAGTTTGAATTTTAACGTCTTTTTCAGACAATTGCAATTAATACTATAATTAATATGCAATTTTATTTAATTTAATTGTGAAAGGCGTGGTAGAGAAGAATGAGTGTATTTTCCAAAAATCATAACTACATTTCAAATTTAAAAATTTTTTTTTTCTTCTGAATCAGACTGCGCAGTTTCTGGTATTGAACCTTCGTCAGTGACCCTGTTTTTTTGAATTTTTAAATAATGTAATATTTGTTATTTTTTTATTTTTTCGATTGCGTCTATATGAAATTTTTCTGTGCAATCACTGACCGTGGTATAGATAAACTGATTTCTAATGCCTCATGCACTCGCACTACACGTTAGACAGAGCGCTTTAGCCCTCTTAGCTATCGTCAGGTCGAGTTTTGTTGTGATTAAAACTAGTTTTATTCAATACACGGTGTTTTTGTTCATGCATACATAATCTCAGAAGTACAACTCCAACAACACAACAGTTCTATTTTTGGAAACTTACCTCACTCTAATGCCCACTGTTTTCCCATATGTTGTAAGTGATGCCATATCTATGATATATTCTTTGTATATTCGATAGATGGCGCTTACGTAGTTAGCGTTTTTTAAATTTTTTTTTTTTTTTTTTTTTAATAAAGGCGATTCTCTTCAATTTAAATTGTTTTCTATATAAAGTTAAACATTGTATGCATACTTGCTAATAATTTAATATTTATAACACTCATACGTCACCCTTCGTTTAAAAAATCGTCAAAATTAAAAAAACCATATAAATTTAACATAGAAAAAAAATTTCAAAAACAAACTTATTTTCGAATTATAAACGTTTTAAATTTATTTTAGTTGAATTTTTTTTTTATTTGGTGCTTTTTAAATTTTGTTTTTAATTATGGTGATTTTTTTAATTTTTTGGCGATTTGGACAATTTTTTTTAATAATAATAACGGTTTTTTAAATTATGGATTTTTTTTTAGTTTTGACGTTTTTTTTTAATTTTGGAATCTTTTTTTCAAATATGGTGATTTTCATAGTCACATACGTAACAGTCGTACTAGAGTTTCATAGTCACATACGTAACAGTCGTACTAATTTTGTTCATGAACTAGTTCATTTTCAAAGGATCTTTTCTAATTTGCGTTCATTATATTCAGAATTGTTATACAAACCACTGACCAATATAATCCTATGAACAATTGAGAAGTTCGAACTAGTTCAATACTGAAAGTGAACTAAATGAGCTGCGAACTGTGATACCCAACTCAGAGTCTTACGGTTCAATCAGTCGAAAACCCAGTAAAAACATAATTGTTTTTGTACTTCTTTATATTTTTGTGTAGAACGTAAGAAGTTCTATATTTGATAAAATTAATAGGGAATTTACATAGACGCGTCAGTCTTCTAAAAATGGGATAAACTGCTTAATCAAGCACTAAACCAGGCGATTAAACCATTTTATAGTCTTTTTTATTAACAGTTAATTTAACTTTTTATCTGAATAGTATTTCTGAACGACTCTATATTATACTACATATTGTGTGCAACTCTGTGTTTTTATCTTAGCTCAGTTGGCAACGCTAAGAAAACATACATACAAAGTTAGGTAGAAATTAACGTTAAGATGCTGCCACAAAAAAATGTTGGCTTTGTCGACAAGATTTTTGCTAACACCGATATTTTCCTTGTTTCTCTTATGACGGATCGATATCGGCGCCACCTTGGTATTGTAAACAGACACATTTAATATTCTATTTGTCAAGTTAACTCATTAATTGCACGTCATAGATACGCTGGACAACCAAACTTTCAAGACATATAGAACCTTGCTTCATTAAGAAAGTTTTGTATTTTTTTTGATGCCTTGATGCGCCCTCTAGTTAAAATATTGGCAAACAAAGTTGAAACTTTGAAAGCATATAAATCCCAGACGGTTGAAGATATATTAAAAATGAAAATCTAATATTTTTGACCATTTTTTTAAATTGCCATATGGCAACCCTGACGATATAATTTGTATAAGTTTAGTAGTATTTTAATGAAAATCATTCTTTAAGTTTTGAGTAAAAATTAAATAAATTTTGGAATATTTTGGACGTTGTGAATTTGATCGGTCAGATTTTCAAAAATTAGTTTATACAATCGATGAACTAATTTCTAGCAGAGAAATATGTTTTCATATTTTTTATATCAACACAACAATCACAAATATAAAAGATTAGGCTTTTATATTTTTAAATTATTGAAAAAAATCCATCAAAAAAAGTCAAAAATTGATTTTTTTTTTAAATATTTATTTGGCAACTCCGGATAACAATTTTCACAATTGTTTTTATTCACGATTGTTTTCAAGTAGTTAAATAATATTAAGGTTTTCAAATCACTTGATTATATTTGTACAGTAAAAAAATGAGTTAAAATTTTAACTGCCAAAAAATGCAAATTTACGTGATCTTTAATTTTTGTTTTTAGTTTTTGCATTTTCTTTAAAATTTTCAATTTTAGGCGATTTAATGCAATTTTGGCAATTTTTTAATTTTTTGCTTTTTTTTAATTTTCGGATTATTTTGAAATTTATACTTTTTTTTTAAAAATGTTTGAGATTTCTTTTTTAAATTTTGGTGATATTTTTAAAATTTGATTTTTTTTAATTATGACGATTTTTTTCCAATATTAGCGATTTTCTTAAACTTAGCGATTTTCTCCATTTTCCCCAATTTTTTTTTTGCGATTTTTTACAATTTTTATCAAAGTTCTAACAGTATCTTTTAAAAATTTGTTTGAAATTAGAAATAATATTCAATTAGATAGGATTCATCTTTAAAAATATGTCTGCCTTAAATCTGGTTTAAAGCGAATTTTCTTAATTGAAATGGAGCGTATGAGTATTAAGAATAATAAATTAATATTAAGTATGCGCCTTAAGTTAAAAATACATAAAAGGGCGTTGAATTGTATTTAATTTTAAGGGAAATACCTAGCATTAAAAATATTGCTAACTTTAAACATGTTCAAAACAAATTTTATTAAAAAAAAGTGGGCGTATGCTTATTATAATTAATTCATATTAAGTATACTGCCTAAGTTAAAAATAAACATTTAAAAAAAATATACTTGCCCCTAAATTACTAATTTTTAAAAATATTTACGCCTTAAATCTAGTTTAGAGAAAAGTGTCTTAAGTTAACTAGGCCGTATGAGTTACATGAATATTTAATTAATATTAAGTATACGATATAAGATCAAAATAAATTATAGAGAGTTGAATTGTATTTAATTTAGGATAAAATACCCAGCGTTGAAAATATGTTTACTTATCACCATGTTTAAAAGAAATTTTATTAAATAAAATGGGGCATATGAATTTTACATTAGATTAATGTTAAGTATGCGCCCAAAGTTTAAAATGAAAATTAAAAAAAAGAATATTGCCCTAAATTACCCATTTTTAAACATTGTTCTACCTTAAACTTCTACCTTAAACTTACTTTAAAGACGTATGAGCATTATATTAAATAAATATTAAGTATAAGCCCTAAGAAAAAAAAAATAAAAAAATATTGAATTGTATTTAATTTTAGATAAAATACAAGGCATTTAAAATAGTTTTACCTTGAATCATATTCAAAACAAACTTTATTGAGTAAATTGGGGCGTATGATCATAATATTAAATTAATATTAAGTATTCGCCTTAAGTTAAAAATCAACATTTTAAAAAATATTCTTTCTCCTTAATAACCCATCATTAAAACTGTTCTACCTTAAATCTAGTTTAAAGAAAAATTTTATTAAGTGAAATGGGACGTATGAGTAGTTTAAATATTTAATTAATATTAAGTATAAGTCCTACGATAAAAATAAAGGGATATCCATTTTGCGTCTTCAAAAGTAAACGTAAATAAAACACATATAAAATATTTTTTTTCATGATATTTCTTTTTTATTATAAAGTTTGAACGTTGACATTATGTGTGAAACACTACATCATTTAAATGACCACCACGCGAAATGTTGCAAGCATTGATTCTTTTGAGGTAATTTTGGACCACTTCTTGACACATATTGTATCTCAGCCATAACTTGACGAATGCTGGTTCTTAAGTGCTCAAGAGTTAAAGGTTTATCTGCATAAACACGGTCTTTCTCGTAGCCCCACAAAAAAAGTCTAATGGTGTTAAATCGCATGATCTTTGTGGCCAGTTGATGTCGCCACGACGAGAAATTACACGGCCAGGAAATGTCTCTTTGCAATAAAGCCATATTCGCTCGAGTTGTGTGGCATGTGGCACCGTCTTGTTGAAACCACTTATTCTCCAAGTCGTATTCTTCAATAGCAGGCAAAAAAAAAGTCGGTTATCATACGACCATAACGCTCCGAATTGACGGTGACAGTCGTTCCATCGTCGTTGTCGAAGAAGTAAGGTTCAATCACACCTTCGGACCAAAGAGCACACCAAACAGTGACTTTTTGTGGACGTAATGGCCTCTCTTCAATTACAATATCTGTAACCGCTCCAGTCTCTTCAAATTTCTTCACAATTTTGCCAATCTCCTCTTAAAGCACGATATGTGGCTGTGCCAGAATCACCATTTTTGTAGTAGGTTTTTAATAATTTTTACGCGTTGTGTGATAGTTAAGCGATCCATTTTCGTCAATGTCAGACTTCCAGCTGAAAAGAAAAAAAATTGGTTCAACAACTTAGTTTGACAGATGTCGAATTCCAGCCCTATACTTTTGAAACCACGAAATGTATAATTTTACTTTTAATTTAATTTTATATAAAGTACTCATAATTGAAAAAATTGCTCAAAACTAATTATTTTTAGTAAAAAGGGGCATGTGATTATTATAAAGGGTCCGCCAAATAACTTTTTTTTTGAACACCTGAACCAATTGGACTTTGTATGGCGTCATACCAAGGTCTTTATGCAAAATTCGTCTCAATGATGTCTCCGAAATGTTCAATTGTTGAGAACGACGGTGAATTGATGTTGATGGCGCTTCACGCACACTTTCTGCCACAGCAGCAATATTCGCGGGTGTACGCACTGTTTTTGGCTTTTCACGCTTTGGTTTATCGATGAGGATGCCAGTTTCTTTCACTTTTTTCACAAGATAACGAACATACGGACCATATTCGTTCAGCGGAAGGATAAAACTAATTATCTGTCAAATCAGACATGAGCTAAGTGTTACCATTCCCGAAATAAGCACTAGTTGAAAAAAAAAAGTTAGATGGCGGACCCTTTATTAAATTAGTATTAAGTATTCGCCATAAGTTAAAAAATTTTAAAAAGAGACTTTTTCCTAAATTACCCATCTTTAAAAATTGTTCAAGTTTAAAGCAAATTTACTTAAGTAAATTGGGGCTTATGATTATTACATTAATATTAAGTATACGCCCCAAGTAAAAACTAAACATTTTAAAAAAGATTCTTTCTGCTACATTTATTTCACAATTCTATGCATAAAGTCATTTCCCTTAATTCATTCTTTTTCAATCTGTCTATGGATATTTTTTCTCCCCCATTTTAGTAGAAACTTGTATTTCACAGCAGTTGTTTACTACAGCTAGCGTTAGAATTGTCTAATAATAACAAACAAATGAACAGAAAACTAACAAAATTATATTATTCACAATAGAAAAATATAAAAAAAAACAATTGATTAGATTAATACGAAGAGTGATATTAAGAATACTTCATATTTTGCTTAAATTAAACATCAATATAAAATGTATATCAAACAAACTTATATTTTTAGCACTTTAATCACAAAATAAATTAAACATTAAACATAGAAGATAAACGTTTTGTTAAAATATATTAAACATGTTTTTTTTAAAGAACATTAAAATACTATAATAAGTAAAAAATTATAAGAAATATTATTTATATTGGTTTAACTGCAAATTCCTTAAAAAATCGGTGTTTCCTTGAGAAAATCGGTATTTACTAAAATCGCGAAAATTTAATATTTTGCTATTTTATTTATATTTATTACTGGGGTTTATTGAAATTGCGAAAATTTACTATTTTACTATTCATTCAAACTTAAAGATTTGCGAAATTTCTCAACATTTCAAAAAGGTCCCCAAAAAATAAGAATTTTTGGAGTCAATAGGATTTAAATAACTAAACTTGGATCAATTTTTTAATTAAAAAAAACTTTTACACACAAATTTAAAAATTTAGTAATACATTTTGAGCAGATTTGTATTTAATTTTAAGCTTGTTCGCTCGCTGAGAATATATTATTGATATGCAGTTTTTATTTCGAAGTTTCGTAAGTTTTTGAACCAACCAACCAAAAGGAGGCATTAAAAACTGATGTGCCGTAATTTGTTTACCCCTCATTCATCGAAATTTAAAAACTCTTTTTTTGGAATAATTTTGAGAGAAACCAATATTTCAGGGATAAACAATTGCCGGGAAAAATTTCGTGGAATAAAGATTGGCGGAATAACAATTTAGTGTTTTTTTAATCGATATAATTTTCAGTGTTTTTTTAAGGCTCATTGACATTACTTATACAATGACGTCATAATTTAAATAAATATGAATTAAAATCAAGTGCAAGCTTTGAAGTCGGCTGTTCCGAAATTAGTTTAGCCTCCAAATTTAAAAAAAAAAAATTTGAAAAAAAAAAATTTCAAGAAAAAAAAAAAAATTTAAGGGAAAAAAATTGCAGAAAAAAGTTGAAGAAAAAAAATTATGTAAAAAAAATTTAATTAAAAAAATTTCGAAAAAAATTGCGGAATAAAAATTTTCGCAAAAAAAATGTTTGAGGACAAATTTCGGGAAAAAAATTGGCGGAAAATCTATTAAGCGTTTTTTAATCGATAATTTTCATTTTTAACGTTCTTTGAAATTACTTATACAACAACGTTATAATTTATATATTCGTGAATTGAAAAGAGTGTAAGCAATAAGGTCCGCTGTACCCTTTAACGATTGATATGTAAAAATGGAAATAAATTTCGCCAAAAATAATTTTGCTGGAAAAAAAACTACGTGAAAAAAAATTTTAAAATAATCGACATATTTTTTACCGTCTTTCTAAATGATAAATTGTTATAGTGTTTTTTTGTGAAATCATATTCAACGAAAGTTTCTAGAAAAAATATTCGTGGAAAAAAAAATTGGGAACAAAATTGGCGGAAAAGAAAATGTCGTGTAAAAAACAATTTTAAGGGAAAATATTTAGTTTTTTTTCTATAGATATGTTTTGTATATACAATTTTTGAGGTGACTGTATATTCACTCATAACTTTTGATCAAGTGATTTTTCGTTTATATCAATAAACAATTTTACCAAAAACTAGCAATATCGCTTTTATATTGGCAACGTATTTTGCATTTCAACAGACATACGGACTTCGCTATATCGACTTCACTATCATGCTGCACTGATATGAAAAAACACGTTTTTTGGAAACAAATTCAGGGAGAAAAAATTTCGCCAAAAGCTTCTATGAAAAAACTTGAAAAAAAAATTTATAAAACAATTTTCGCGAAAAAATGTTTTCTATTTTTTTTTGTATATTGTACAATGTAGTGCTAAAAACAATTTTCCAGTAAAATATTTAGCTTTTTTCTTTATATATATTTTGTTTATTAAATTATTGAGGTGATTACATTTTCCCTTATAACTTTTTAACCTATTAAGCCCATTTAGCTCATTTTCAATACCAAACTGGTTATAATATCAACAAACAATTTGATCAAAAACTGGCAACTCCCCTTCTATATTAGCTACGTATTTTGTATTTCAACAGACCGACGGTCGAACACAGACATTTTTACATATAAGTACAATATATTTTTGGGGTGACTACATTTTCACTCATAACTTTTGAACCTGTACACCGATTTTTCTCCATTTCAATACCAAACTACTTATAATATCAACAAACAATTTGACAGAAAATACTAGCAACTCCGCTTTTATATGGCGACGTATTCTGCATTTCAACAGTCCGACGGTCGAACATAGACATTTTTAACTTAATACTATAAAGTATTTTTACACCACTTTGCTCCATTTTGCAGTAAATGTTGAAAATCTTATTGTTTGATTTTGAAAAATTTTAGTTCATTGTATTTTCATTGTAATTAATCTTTGTTTGAAATCGTGAGATGCTAAAACGAAAACATAAGATGTTGGTAAAAGATATTACTTTTTTTTTAATTTCTTTAACAAAAAAACTAACTTTAATACTTGATAACACTTCTTTAAGCTCTATAACCTACATTTTGTTCCATACCGTTGTAACACTAACCATCAAAAATTAGACATTTTGTTCATCCTGCCCTTTTCCTTATCACTTTTACCAAAAATTAAGGGAAAACCATTAACAAAATTGTATTTTGCCAAAAACACTACATGCATGTCATTCAATCTTATGCGTGAGTCCTCAATGTAGTACTTAAAGAACATCAATTTCTGACTGGTTATTTTAGCAGAAAATAGAAAGAACGTGCTGCATTTTTGGCAGGTTTTTTTGTTTGTTTGTAACCCTAAATAACAAAAACGTGTTTATTTGTTTTAGAAGGCGTTTGTATCATTTGTCGATGTTTTTGTGTAGTTTTCCGGTACCCTAAGGAAGTGTAGAATATTTTTGAAGTTTAATGATTACAATGGAGTAAGCATTTTGTGGTTTTTGAATTTCTAATTATGGAATTGCAATTTTCATATAATATAATAAAAAAAATCATTCTTATAAATATTATGTAGCGTATACTTATTATTTTTTATGTTTTAATAACAATCATACGCGACCAATTTAAAAAAATTTATTAGGGGTGGCGTATGATTATTATTAATAATGTATAATATATATTAAGTATACGCCTTGTTATATTTAAGTGATTGATTAGTATTATTTCAACACAAAAAATCATATTTATATTAAAAATTATTTTTGTTTTATTACAATTAATTAATAATTTAATTTCGAAACATTTAATTATTCAAAACAATTAATTATTCAATTTTATAATTTGTAATAAATCGTATCAATTAAAAAATTTACTATTTTTAAATGTTTTCATTATAAATTCTCTTGCCAAACAATTGATTAAGGAAGTGATGTATCAATTTCTCTTTCCCCTAATCATTTTACACCCACAAAAAATCCCATTTAATTAAAAAAACTATTGTATTTAGATGTTAACAGGTGCTAAACATTTGTTTAGATATTGATTGTTATAAACACTATATAAAATAAATTCAATTTATAGAGATTTTACGAACAAAAAGAAAATAAAAAATTTACAAAAAAAAAAAATAAATAAAAATCACTAAAACTCACACGTATTCCACGAGAAGGAAAAACATAACCATTAAGCGAAAAATAATGTAAAAACAATTGCAAAACTATTTTTAATACGATGTGGATGTGAAAGAAGCTAATGATGATGTGGAGAAAGATAATTATGATTGAAGGCAATGATTACGATTAAGAAAAATTTTATTTTAGGAACTTTTTACGACGAACTATCAGCTTTTTATAAAATTTGGATGCATGGCATAATCACCATAAAACAATTTAAAATATATTTTGTGTAGTTTTCCAGAAAAAAAAAAAAATTTAACTTATATATAGCTCCAAACATTGTGTTATTATATTTCACACTCTCCTAAGTGATCATCAGTAGAATTTCAAAATTTTTGTTTGTTTAGTAATTGGCATAAAAAGACAATATTCCTTTCTTCTTCTTAGCACTATCAAGGAATATACTTTAGGGTGTCCACTCTGCTTTTTTTAATTTGGATATATGGTACAGGAGGCTCTCTAAAATAACCAAATCTTGTCTCTAAGCAGTAGAGAGATTAGATCAGAAGGCACTATGTACCGCGGCCAATGTAGGTCTTTTGTGCTACCTAAAGTTACCTACAGATTCAAGCTACCTATAAAGCCAATTATACTATTAGTCAAAATGTTGGCGATGTCGGAAGGCGAAATGAAGCGATCACCTAGACTGGTTCTAAACCAACCTATTGTTGTTTGGAGGTAAAGAACCTTTTGCAAATCAATAGGTTTCTATCCAACTCAGCCTCTTTCAATCTGCTCTCTTTTTTGTTTTTGGTTCGTAAACTGGCTCCGAGCAAATGAAAACATGTTGCAGAAATTTAAAAGATTAAATTATTTTTTATCATGTTTTTGAATAATAATTTAAAAACATTTTTTAATTATTTCAAATATTTATAATAAAATCAGCAAGATAAAATTAAAATACATTACATTTTAATAGAAAATAACAAATTATAAGAAAAATAAAAGTGAGTGTTTTAAGCAACAATTATTTTTTAGTGTAAAAAAATGTTTTCATTTGCTTTCCCGAGTTCGGTACTTTGTTGCTGAGATGCGTGGGAAGTATAATCTCTTTATTTGAATAAACTCTTTGTAGCAAATAGGACAAACTCCAAAGTAAATCGGTTGTAGAACATAAAATAGAACATATTTAAATACAGTATAATAGGTTTCAATATCTTTGATACATAGAAATCTTTATTTATACCAGTTTTGCTACGTGTCTCCTATTCAGTTATCACATATTTGTCACTTTGGATAAATCGACAATTCATTTCTCATAGGGTTATGAAAGATTTTTTCAATTCGCGTTCAACAAAAGGGTCATAACTCAAAAGCCACTTTTTCTAGAAAACGCACTATCTCAGCCCACTGTAAAGTTCTTAGATCGGGGTTTTTTGTTGGTAAAAACTACAGATACCGATTTAAGATTTTAACAGTGTGTGGAGATGACCACTGTATGTCGTTTTATTATAAAAAATTGGTTTTAAAAAATTTTGAGTTATGACCCTTTTATTGAACAAGTGCGATATCATTTAATTAAATAAAATTTCATTAGCTTTCAGAAATATACCAAAATAACACAAAACTCCCTTAAAAAACCAACAACAATTGTTGTGTTAATTAAAATCCATTTGTTAAAACATTTTTTGTAAATCAATCTTCTATATAATTATATACAACCATTCTCTATACTAAAACTTTTCATATATGGCGTAATTGTTAAAAACGAAATAATGTGAGATTTAACTGAAAATATTATTTAATGAATAATTTTTGTTAAAAATAAAAACTTTTCCAACAAAAAATTAGTTATACTTTACAACATTTTTATAAAAATTTAATATAGCAATATTATCAACTTCTTTATAAAATTACATACATTTCTTTAAAGGATAATGAAACAATTTGCCAAGAGATGTAAGTAGTAGCTTCATATATGTTCAGTTTAATTGTATTTTGTACTTTGTGTGACAATGACATTAATTAAATACAATTTCATAAAAACATCTCTATTATTTTTCTATGTTCGCTTTAAAGGATACAAGCACTTTATAGTATGTGAACATAATTATGTGTGTAAAAAGATACTGAAGTAACAAATGTTAACAAAAGGAAATAATGGTAAAAAGGTTTAAAATTAAAGACATTAATTCTACTTAATACTATAGATTTTTATTAAACTTACTTAAGCTGTTACTTTAACTAATTTTATTTAGAGCGTATGATTAATATTTTGTTATAGTAATTAAATATTAATCATACGCAATTTTTTATATGTCACTTGTATATAATTTTTAACATCTGTACTATCTACAGTACATTATAATTAAAATTGATGGCTACAAAGTAGGTAATAACTAAATGAATTATTAAGAAATATTGAACAAAAATTATGAATGAAAACGCAGAACATATAAAATGAGTTTAAAGTTAATGTATATGACAATTTTTAAGAGTTTCTTAAAGTTGTTTTTTTTAATTTATTAAATAATAAATTTTTGTTGAAATATAACACAGTTTAAAGTCTAATTTTTATTTAAAAAACTTTTTTGATTTATATTTCTAAACTCTATTAAAATAGGTTGCAACTCTGATGCATCAACGATTTTTTAATTTGTTGAGCAGTGTTATAGACATTTAAAATGTTTCCTAGTATTTTTAAAAAATATATCTTAAAATATTTTAATAAACTAAAACATCTAAAGTTATTGTTAAAAAAACTATTTTTTAACCCATTTTACACAGCCGCACTGTGGTCAATATTTTGAGATAGCGGCCAAAACTCCTTTTGGTTTTTGTTCTCCGATTTTGAAGTTAGTAGACAGTAGTAAACCTTGGGAGCCAAAAAATTAGAACTCTATTTCAACTATTTCACTGAGAACAGGGTGGTCCAAAATGGGCTTTTTCAGAATTTAGTAAATTTATGATATTTTTAGTTAATTTTTAAGGTTTAAATGATCATAACTTTTTTGTTTTTGGGCGAAATAAATTTTATGTTGTAACTTAACTTATTTCCTATTACTGGTAAAAAAATTGAAGCTCTATTATTTTCAGAACAATTTAAATATTTTTTTTTAAAAAGGTCAAATTTCTCGGAAATTTCCTACTTCATACAGCACAACTCCTGTGAGTCAAGCTGAGTCAAAACACAAATTTACTATTTTGTAGTCCTAACTCTCCCCTACATTCCTATATATACATGTCCATGCATCGGGACTGCACTTTTTGAGCTACAGTAATTTTTCTGACCCAAGGTAAGATATTCGGTACAAATGCACGTCATATTTTTTGAGAAGTTATTTGTATGTGAAAGTGGCTATTATGCATATATTTTGATGAAATTTTGTACAAGAGTTCTTATTGACCCAAAAAATAATTCTGTTGAAATTAGGAGAAGTTGACCCATATTTGGACCTAGTCCACATAGAAGGGTGTATCAAAATTTTGACAAAAATGTCAACAGAACTCTCAAATTATGTGGTATCTGGCAATTCATTTGGAAAAGGTAAAAAATGATTTTATTGCCATCTAATATTACATAACTTAAATACCTGAAAATTGCAAATAAATTTAAAACCAATGGAAATAACTGGTAAAACCAAGTACCTGTTATATTATTGCCAGTACCTGTTAACTCTCAAATTATGTGGTATCTAGCAATTCATTTGGAAAAGGTAAAAAAGATTTTATTGCCATCTAATATTACACAACTTAAATACCTGAAAATTGCAAATAAATTTAAAACCAATGGAAATAACTGGTACAACCAAGTACCTGTTATATTATGTTTCAAAGAGGTAAAAAAAGATCATGTTGAAACTTCGAGCAATAGTATATTAATCCATGCATTTATTTTTTTTCTTCATTATTGTTTAAACAATGGCTAAATTCAGTTATAGTGTTCTATCTGATATATATTTTGAACGGAAAGATGAAAACGACATTATTTTACATATAATGAATAATCCATTCTTCAAAATATGCGACAAACAAGAAATTAAAATTCATAACTTAAAAATAAAAAACTTTTTAAATACTTTAAGAAAACGGTACAATCAATGTTCCAGAAACAAGAAATTGTTTTACTCACGCAACCAAGAATGGCTAAGAAATAAACTTATTTTTAAAAAGCCATCAGTAACTACCACGGAAACTGGAAAAGGTGGTCGACCAGCAAAGCCAATTGATAATTGTAGTGAAAGATGTTTAATTAATACTAGTTTAAAGATTATAATTTGTTTCTAATTTTAGTATAAATTTTTATTAATACATTTAAATAAAATATATGTGCACTTTAAATCAATAGTAAAAGTTTACTTAAAATTTTATTGATGTTGTGTTCTGTATATAATATATCCAAATGGTATTGATGTTGTTGGGAATTTCAGTGTTATTTTTCAGTTTAATCCTCACAAGAATTAGCTTTCTTCCAAAAAAAACCAACCTTTGGCCCCTGTGAATATTGAGACTAAATAAATGTCAGGGGCCAAATGTTCGCATTTTCTGACCAAAATTATGTTTAGGAATAATAAATAAGTATTGGTTGTAAAATACGATTGAAGAAAATAAGAAATTATAAAAAAATACCTATTTAAAATGTCAAAATATTCAACTTTTACATGGAAACTCAACAAAAAATTAAAATGCATTTTTAACTCCACATTACTTACGTTCCTATCAGTCGATTTTTACGTTTGAACACGCAAATTGAAGCTTGAAGTCCCTCCTATTGAACAAAACAAATTGCGTAAAAAACCAATCCGGTCAAAAGTTATAGAGTTTTGACCGCTATCTCGCGAAATTGACCACTGTGAGCCGTTGCTTTTAAGTAGCACCTACTTTTTAAGGTTCAATAAATTTTTATAAGATGAAGATACAAGAACGCGTGAAAATTTGAGGTCTTTACTAGAAAAAATTAATGAAAAAAATATTTTAATCTATTGTTCCAGGTATTTTATTAAAAAATCCAACTTTTTTATAGCACTTTTTTGGAAAATTATTAATTTATAGAAAAACGGCCGATGTAAAAAAATGTATATGCTGATTTCATAAAGGACGTATGAGAAAATTTTTTTAATGAGAAAACTTTCTTGTGCAGTTTCTACTTTTCATGTACAATTAAAATATCGGATCGAGAAATTTCCGAACTTGTAAAAACTTCAATATTCAGAAAATTACTAAATTTTCTTTTTTAATGTGAAAAATTATCTATCTTCTTACAATAAACAAAAACTAATAATTAAAAATTGATTCTCCAGTGTTTTCGTATTACAATTTTTAAAAATTGTCTAAAAACACTCACAAAAATTCTCAAAAATCGTGAAAATCCTATAGATCAAATTGTGTGGGTTTGATAGATATTTGCATTAGAGGTGTGTAGTTCGTGAACGACCTAGTTCAATTGAACTAATCTTTACTTTGAACTAGTGAACTAGTTCTCAATCTACAGCTCTTTTAGGTCTTTTGGTCTTTTAGTTCTTTTTTGTTATTTGAGCAATATCTTTTCTTTTCTTTATGTTGCTTTTGAGTTTAATTTTGTTTTTTTCAATGTTGGCAGCTCATTTTAATATGAATAATTCACTTAAAAATGATCAAGCAAACGATCTAACGAAGGATTGAACGAAATTGTCAAAGATCAATTGAACTAGAAGAACGACTTAGTTCATTGAGTTAAATCGAACTAGAAAGTGCGCTCACTCAAACGAACTTGATTGTCATAGTCTAATTTGTATTAACAACAAATAAAAATTATAATTAAAAAAAAAAACTATAACCCATTAAGGACATACAAAGTGTCAAAGTTTAAATTTAAATTGCGACTAACAACGCTAGAGGGCGAAATAATTGTACAGAAACTTCAAAAACATCTTTCCACAAAATTTCGTCCAAAACTTCACACGGTAATGACGAGCGCTATAAAATGAGTTAAGACTTCACGTACTAAAATATTTAGAAGTTACCCAATTAATAATCGAGTTTTAAATTTTAAATGGACTTAGAAAGAGAGATAGTTGATCTCTCTAAATATATGCAGACGTTTATATGTTTAACAATACTGTGTGGCGATATTTTCAATCAAATCTGATTTTTTTAAATTATTTTGTTGTAACAATTTGTTAAACAACCAATTTATAATATAATTTATTCAGAAAGTGTGTTAAATTTAAACTAAAATAAGTTTATTTACAACGCTTTAAAATTGTTTAGGTTTAAATTTTTTTTTTTATAGACATATGAAAGATTATATGAAAGTTGATGTCTATCCTTTTGTGTGTGTTTACACACATCGCTTTGTCTTAGAATAGCTGAAATTCATTGTTTAGAAAAAGCACGATAACTTTATTGATTTTCAAGTTATTAAAATAGAAAAAATATAACTATACTAAGAGTTAAACGGACTTTTAGAATTCAATAGAAAAAACATATCAAAAGAATTAAATTTCAATAAAAAAAGTGTGTCCCGGTAGGCTAGTTGGTAGCGTGCTGGCTTATCTGTGCGGGGGTCGTTGGTTCGATTCCCACCAGAGGCACTGGTCTGTTTTCGCCACAACGCGCCGAAGACCATAGTAGCTAGTGCTCGGTTAGTGTAATAGTATATAGTACATAATTTGTAATTATATGATTATTAATTAATAAAATGAAAAAAAAATTCAATAAAAAACTGTCAAATTTGAAAAAAATAAATAATTCTATGTTTGTTTTTAATTTAGATATATATATATGTTCGAGACACGCAAATATTGAGTTCATATGGAGAATCCTCTTATGTGTCACAAGAGTCCGTGCAAATATGTTCTGTTCATACACGTACCATAGGGCGGGTCGATTTATTTTTCGACAATTTCCCTATGATTTCCGTATTTTATGGGTTATTCCATGAAAATTTACCAAAGAACCATACCTCTATCGTTAAAATCGAGTCCCCTACTTTTTGTTGGTAGATTTTTTCCCAAATTGACGTTCGTATGAAATATTACCTACACGTTCACATCCATAACTCAACAACTATCGATCGATTTAATCGCCAGTAGGCGCGTTGGAAAGGTGAGCTCATTTTGATCAATTTACAAAAAAAAATCTCCAACATTGGTCCAACGGTTCAAAAGTTACCGGCATTTTTGTCCAAATTTTGGAGTATTTTTCCATTTTTTTCATGATTTTGTCCAAGAATATTACTTTCATGGCCATTTTTTTGGCAGGTGGTAAATCGCTTTGGAAAATATGCCTCCTGGTGATTTAAATCCAGAAGAATTATCTACTGATTCGAGGTACTTGATGTTAATGGCCAATGCAATTTCTAATGGTGTGGTTCCTGCGGACTTGTCTCACATAAAACCAGGGCCGATTGCACATTCTCGTTGGCTGACCAAAGCCAATAGATTATTACGGTTTTATGTGACAACTAATAATCCAACATATAAAAAATCTCTTATAAAATTTAATTGTACGGAATATACAAATATGATTGATTTAAATGACGATACCATTTTATTCGAACCACCGTTTACGCAAAGTTATTCGTATGAACATTTGGAGGGATATTTAAATTACGAAGTGCCACCGTTCGATGATCCACAAATTCCTTTACACATTCAAGGAACGGAAAGACATGTCCAATTGCTGGCTGCCACTGCTAAACGAGTTGCAGGAAAGAATGTAGAAGGCGCTATGGCGACGACATTAGAAAGCCGTACGAAAACACCCAGACTTGAAAGCAAACAAGACTTTCAGAAAAAATAATGTTTTTTTCACATTTTGTCTTTTACTACACTCAAATTGAATATTTTTTTTTTGATAATAGGTTGATAGATACTTTATTATCTTTTAATTTGAATTTTTGTAGAAAAAAAAATAAAAAGGGAAAAAAAAATCAAAAAGTTGGTTTTATGTGTTATTTTGTTTTAGCAATATCGCATGAATTAATCAACCGAATTCGATAAATTTGGGCTTAAACTCTTCGTTTTGAATTGTAAATTGAATTAAATAATGGATTGAGCCAAAAAAATGGCCACGAAAGTAATATTCTTGGACAAAATCATGAAAAAAATGGAAAAATGCTCCAAAATTTGGACAAAAATGCCCTCAAAATGAGCTCACCTTTCCAACGCGCCTACTGGCGATTAAACCCGATCGATAGTTTTTGAGTTATAGATGTGAACGTGTAGGTAATATTTCATACGAACGTCAATTTGGAAAAAAATCTATCAACAAAAAGTAGGGGACTCGATTTTAACGATAGAGGTATGGTTCCTTCGGCAAATTTTCATGGAATAACCCATAGAATACGGAAATCATAGGGAAATTGGTGAATTTTTTCACTCCCTACAAATCGACCCGCCCTACGTACCATATTTATATATTTAGTTATAAGAGTTGCTAGATGGGATTTGATTATTGTCTGCATGTTGAAAAATGAAATCCCCAAGAAATCCCGAATTTTTTTAAATATTAGCACAATTATTGTTTTAAATCCTTAATAAAACAATTTCCGACAAACGGAAGATATGTTCGACTAGCACTGAGGGAATGCTCTAATGCACTGTGTTGATATTAAAAAAATATGTTATGGAAAGGAGGAATGAGGGAGTAGCGTTTGTGAATATTTAATTTGAGTTTCTCTACGTTGTACGTAACGAGGAAGAATTATGCGGGAAGTCTATTCCACTTACGGATAGTACGACATATATGTAAAATAATTCTCTCAGTAATAAACTTGGCAATTGACTACAAGCGAATTATCACTCCTAGAAGCAGTTGTGGAAGGCATTATTTAATTACCGAGCGAGTCCTTAACTAATTCCGGATGACATGATTTTTGTTCGCGATGTCACACTTGAAATGTTTCTTTTCAGCAGGTAAAAAGGTACACACAGAGAAATAAAGTGGCATTCGAATAGAAAAGTATATATTAATTGTAACAAGTGCGCTCCGGTATGCTAGTTGGTAGTGTGCTGGCTTATCAGTGCGGGGGTCGTGGGTTCGATTCCCACCAGAGGCACTGGTCTTTTTTCGCTACAACGCGCCGAAAGGTTAAAAAGAGGGGTAGAAAATTTCCCAATTTGACGTTTTTTTTTTTTAAATATATTTCTTATAAAAGTTATTAAACTATAGACATATTGGGTATCAAATGGAAGGTATTTTGAAGGCGCATCCACTTATAGATCTGCCTATTCTGAAGGCTGTATCTTTTCCAAAACTTCGAGTTCTGACAAGAACTTTAGCGAAATCGAAATACTAGTATCAACCTAGCTAATATGTTTGATTTGCTTTATTTTTGTAAATATACGGAGGTTGGAAGTTCGTTATAAATTAAAAATAAAATAAAAATTTTTCCTAAACTTCGAATTTTTAGTAATACACTTTTTTCCAAAATAGGACATTTTATGCGGACTTACTGCACGGGTTAACGTTTCGATTCTTTCATTTGGAAACATTTGTAAAAAAATTGAGTTTGCAGGTTTAAAGTAAATAAAATTTTTTTTGCTTCACGATATCCCAATGAAAAAAGTTCCGATGAAGGCATATATAATCATATATAGTCATATATATAATTCATTATCACATCATATCATAGCTGATCCGAAAAATGGCATGCAAAACCTTATCCCACGAGATCCCATGGGACATCATCCGATATAATTTGATGCGAAAAATTGATCTTTCTCATAGGATCAAGTTATATATAATTTGATAATATTTGATATAACTTTAAAAAATTCTTTGGAAATCCGTATTACTATTTTGTTTCACATTCCAAATAATAATGAAAATTTAAATATAAAACAATGAATTGCAAAATTAGACGTGATTTGAATTTGAAAATTTAAATATAAATCAATGGATTGGAAAATTAGACGTGATTTGAATTTGAAATTTTAAATATAAATCAATGCATTGGAAAATAAGACGTGATTTGAATTTGACTAACATGTGATACCTTATACAATTACATGTAGAAGTGATTGTTTCTACGTAACATATATGTTTTAATATAATTATCAAATAAGAGAAATTTGCTTTTTATCTTTTTTTTTTGCTTTTTTTGGATTTGTTAGATTTTTAGCATTAAAATAGCAATTTCTTAAGATTTTTGCTGGTTTTCAAAGATTTTGTGACTGAATTTTTTTTTTTACTTATGAAATATTATTTGTTCTATTGGTAAAAAAAAAAAAAAAAAAAAAAAAAAAAAATTATTCTATTTTTGAAGTCCTGCACCAATTGGACTTTGTATGGCGTCATACCAAGGACTTTATGCAAAATTCGTCTCAATGATGTCTCCGAAATATTCAATTGTTGAGAACGACGGTGAATTGATGTTGATGGCGCTTCACGCACACTTTCTGCCACAGCAGCAATATTCTCGGGTGTACGCACTGTTTTTGGCTTTTCACGCTTTGGTTTATCGATGAGGATGCCAGTTTCTTTCACTTTTTTCACAAGATAAGAAACATACGGACCATATTCGTTCAGCGGAAGGATAAAACTAATTATCTGTCAAATCAGACACGAGCTAAGTGTTACCATTCACGAAATAAGCACTAGTTGAAAAAAAAACGTTAGATGGCGGACCCTTTATATATAAATGAATTTTAACACATATATTTTTATAGAATTATGTGTGATGCCCTATATAAATATATATGAAAGTTATAGAAATTGCTTGGTTTTATTGTATCATATATACTTACAAAAAAAAAAATATTTAGGTACTTATATATTCAAGTATAATTAGAATACTATGTAGGTAAAGACAACTGTAAATGTAGTTGAAAACAAATGAAATTTCACTTGAAAACACTACGACTTACATTTCAGTAAATTAAACTAACAATGTCATTTGTTTTTTACTGTTCAAAAAAATTAATCACAATTACAGTAAAAAAGAAACACATGTTTATTTTTTTTTTTTTTTTTTTTTTAATAAAAAAAAAACCGAATTTATAAATGTAAAATCATAATACAGTAATTTGATGTGGTTTGTTTTTTCTTTTAAATGAACTACAATTGTAGTCAAAAATTAAATTTCTTCTACAAATGACTGCTTTTTCATTTAAAAATAAACTCAAACAACTACAAATATTTACAGCAGAAGTTCCCTGAGTGTATATATGAATTTGTTATAATAATTTTATTTTAAGTACATTTATTTATAATTTCTTTAAGTTTTTTTCTGTTTTTTGATCAACAAGTGTTACAATTTAATTCTTTATCTAAAAAAGCATATATCATAATGTAACAATAATATGGATTTTTTTCCCCATACAATCGTATGAGCAATATATATAGAAATTCTTTAACAATGCTCATACGCTTGGGTGGTACTCAATTATGTTTTACGCTTTTATGTACGCAACATGAAATGTGTCACATGTGCAGCCCGGCTTTAAAATGATAAACATATTCACAGAAAACCACATAGTAAAAAATTAAACGAAAATAGTAAATTTTATTTCAATGGAGAAAATATTAAAAAAAAAATCATCATTAAAGAAAGTGTAATAAAAATCCTCTAAAAAAACTTTGAAAGTAAAAAAGCAATTTTTATATAAATATTAAAATAATGGATTTAATTATAGTAATAAAAATAATTTTTAAAAAAAAAATCAATATATTAAATTGAAAAACCTCTAAGATCAACATAAATTGTAACACAATCTTAAAAACAAATAAATTTCACTAATTTTTAATAATTGTTTTAGCAAAATCTTTGTTCATTTCATGAAATTTTGTAAAATTTATTATAATTCGCGAAAAGAAGTTTGTGCAAATGTGTAAACAAATTCACTTGATTCTGATTTCGCGAAAATTGGCAAAACAAAAAGCTTGTCATTGTTTATTTCGCGTAAAGTGTGTAATGGAATGCCCTGGAATATTTTTTTGGTTAAACTAGTTTAATTTATTTTTAAAAGTTTTCATCAGCATGTGTTTTTTATTCCGCCAAATATTTTTGAGCCACATTTTTTGTAATTTCATACAAACTATTTCTGTAATGAAAAATATTAAATTAAAAAAATTACCTTTATATTTATTCTGGTCGGTCGGTTCAGCCATTCCGTAGTAATCACAGCTTGAAAATACATATTATCGTCATTTTTCAAAAACTTCGATATCTTGCCACGCCCACATATTTTCAAAAATACAATTTCTAAATATGAGGTTGTGTTTGTATAGGTAAAATGTAGCTGTATGCAAAATTTCATCAAATTCTGAGAGGGTCGGGTTCAAAATGTGCGTTTTTTATAGGTTTTGATAAGAAATTCATCAGAAGAGTTTTTTACTCCTTACTTTAACTTATCAAATTCAATGCTTCCTATATCTATATGTGATTCTTGTCGCAAACAAATGCTTAAAAGAAAAAAAAATCTTCTGCAATGTCATATAAATTTTTTAACTACAGTTATGTTGTATGCCCTAAGCCACCTATCAGAGGTAAAGATTGTATGTGTTACATATGCTCAAATGCACAGTGTACAGATTTTAAGTTAAATAACATTAAATCGCCGTCCGTCAAACAGAAAGTAGGAAGATCTTCGAAAAAACTTACACCAACTCCAAAAAAGGCGGTGCTTTGCACTAGCTGTTTTAGCACATTGTGTAGAGGAAAACCCCACAAATGTAATAAACAAACTAAATTTAGAAACGTTATAAGTATGACTGGAGCAAAAATGCTGGAAAAATTTTCTCTAAAGCGGTAACCGAAAAATCATTAGCTGGCAATAGCTCATTAAAAGTATCTTTAGAGAATAATCGTGGAAGATGTGATATTAAAAATGGCCCATAGCTCGGCCATATGAAAGTAACAGAATTTAAAAAATTTCAATATGTGATATTAAAAATGGCCCATAGCTTGGCCCCTGAGCACAGACCTGAAAAACTTTGAATGCAGTAATAAAGTAGGATCAAGTGGTTACCTAATCCACCAGGTCGGATCTCATTTCCCCTTAAAATATGCTTTATTAGAAATTCACAATTTTTATTTCATTTACACGACAGAAACAAATATTGTTTTTTTCATGTTTTGTTATTTTTTTTTTAATATTTAATTTAACAGCTGATGGTAAAATTGACTGAGAATGAGAGAGAATAGAAATTGCTAGTGTTATCATTCCTGGGTGAATTTCAATAAAATGGAATTTAACTATGGAATTTATCTTCACACACATAAAAAATCAATAACTGAGTAATTGTGAGTATATTAAATGAACAAATGAAATATAAGCTTAAGTTTTTAAAAATTTTGAATTTTGGGAATTTTTAATAAAAATACAATTTTTTCAAAAAATTTAAATTTTCGGCCGAAATTTGGGACGAGTTACGAATATATTTTTAATTGATATATATGAATGCATATATGAATTAAAAATTAAGGTAGAAAAAATCGAAAAAATTAAAAAAATTTATTGAAAGTTTAAAATGTTATAGTTAATTTCTGTATTACAATATTTAACATATGAGGCAACTTCCCTTAGACACACTTTTCATTTGTGTCAACAAATAATTCAATTCCATCCATAATTTGTTAACACTTTATCAGCAGTTTTATTATTTTGTATTTAATAAATTTAATTCAATTTAAATAGCCATTTTTTTGATTGACACCTAAATGTAGGCAATCATTTTGTTGTCTATAGTGATTGTATCAACACTTGGGTGTATTTAATTTATATTTTTTAATAAACTACGCATTTACAATTAAGTTGTATGAAAGAATATATACAAATAGAGAGGCTACACTTCTTACTCCTCTCATTTTTTTTTACAATAAAAAATGATTGCAACATGTTGATATAAAATTGTTGCTGAAAACACTTACTTCTATTTTGATTGTATTTTCTTATTTTCTATTAAAAATTAATATATTTTAATTTCATTTTGCTGATTTGATCATTAATATTTGAAATAATTGAAAACTTTATTAAATTGTTATTTAAAAACATAATAAAAATGAAATTAAACTTTTAAATTTCTGCAACATGTTTTCATTTATTCGGTGCGAGTTTACGAACAAATAAAAAGAGAACAGATTGAGCGACACTGAGTAGTAGGAAACCCACTGGATATGATTATATTAAAAATTTTTCGTTTAAATTTATTTTTTTTTTTAATTTATTTTGGCAAATTTATTGTTATTTCACTACAAAAAATGTTGTGTCTTTTCTTTTATCTTTATTCTTTTTATTTAGAAAAAATTTAATGTTGCAAATTTTCTTTGCCTGATTTTTCTATTACATTGAGAATGATATAAGCATTACTGAAATCCCTTTCTTAATACCTTTACTGTTACATATTCTTATAAAAATTGAATATTACATAGTTTCATAAATATTCTTTAATATTTATTCTTGTCTTCAACTTTTCTAAACAATTTTACCCTTCAATTTCTCACCTCAAACTAAGTTTTTTGTTTCCCCAATAGCAAAATTGTATAGTTTTGCTATTGGGTATAGTACTACAAATGTGCAAACTATGATACATTTATCCTTAAGAGTAATAATAACTTTTCTGACATTATGGTTTCCCTGTCATAAATTAAACTCATTTGCTGAAAGAGGGGGTTTTGGCCAAAAACAAACAAAAGTTTAGCATTAATTTTATGCCATCTTCTACACTTTCGTGAATAGTAAGAGTAGAATATTTCGTTAATAAAATTTGTTGATGCATACAAATTAATGAAATCAATTACCAAGGCAGAGATGGAAAGGAATGTTATTTATAAATAAACTAGATACAAATACAAATACATAGTTACAAAGCACATATACAAATTTAAAAAAAAGTGGGAGTGAAAATGGCCGTGGTCGACAAAAATATGGCGACACTGCCTGGGAAATGAGAATCATATGAAGTAAATTCAAGAGATCAGTTAAAAAACAAAACATATTCAGAGATATAAACATAAAACTTGAATTTGGAAATCAGTGGACGTAAAACTAATCGTAGTTAATGAAAAGTATGTGGCAATCTTGCCTGGGGTATGAGTATATTTTGTGACAGTTTTGTGCAAGTTTCAATTAGAAAAAATTGTTTTATCTAAAGTGAAAAATCCCTTAAGAATTTATAAAAAAGTTTACGTAAAAGTAGGCGTGTTCGATGGAAGCTATGTGCCGCTTTTGTCTGGGGTTCGAGGATCACGTGTGCCAGTTTTGAGCAAGTTAAAGTGAAAAAAAGTTTTATATATAAAGAAAAAAAATGAACTCACATATTAAAAAAAAACAAAAATTCGGCGTAAAAGTAGGCGCGGCCAATAAAAAAAGTATGTGCTGACCTCGGCTGAGGTATGAGGAACACCAAAGTTGAGTACAATCCGTTTTAAAACAAAAATTTCATTAGTAAATATCAAATTCATATTTTTACATTAAAAGTGGGTGTTAAATGGGAGTGGTCGCTAAGAAAGTATATGATGACATTCATTAGAGTAATAGGATCAAGAGTACCAAATTTCAGCGAAATCCGTTAAAAAATAAAAATTTGTATAGCGAACGAACCAACAAAGAAACAATCAAACAGAAAATTAATTTTATATAAATATATGGGCTTATGTCAAAAATTTTTAAATCCTTTAAAACCGATATTACTTCACTATAGCTTTCACAATTTTTATATTTTTGAAAAGCGGGTTTACCAACACCTTAACTGATAGGAGTACAAAATTCTAAGGCCATACGTCGATATTTCTAATTGTTATCGTTACGCAAAGTTGAACAATTTTAAAAGGTCGTTTGAAACAAGCTCTTTTTACTATTTGTTTGAAGCTTTCCATTTTTGAATTACAACACACACCTTATTGGCTAACAAATAAAGGGTCCGCCAAATAACTTTTTTTTCTTTCTTGAACTCCTGAACCAATTGGACTTTGTATGGCGTCAAACCAAGGTCTTTATGCAAAATTCGTCTCAATGATGTCTCCGAAATGTTCAATTGTTGAAAACGACGGTGAATTGATGTTGATGGCTCTTCACGCACACTTTCTGCCATAGCAGCAATATTCTCGGGTGTGCGCACTGTTTTTTGGCTTTTCACGCTTTGGTTTATCGATGAGGATGCCAGTTTCTTTCACTTTTTTCACAAGATAACGAACATACGGACCATATTCGTTCAGCGGAAGGATAAAACTAATTATCTTTCAAATCAGACATGAGCTAAGTGTTACAATTCACGAAATAAGCACTAGTTGAAAAACAAAACGTTAGATGGCGGACTCTTTACATATATGGTAGTCGTAAATTGAAACCAAATTTTTTTCAGTTTTTAAATGTTTGATGTTTTTTTACTGGGCACTGACGCGCTTTCATAGAATAAAAATTTGAAAACAATGATTTCTTAATTTTGTAATTTTGCACAGTTGGAGGTATGTCGCGTTGATGTGCCCTTAATAGATATAGAGTACGACCGTACCAAAAGTTGAAAAACATGTGAGTGAATTTTGTTCAAAAAGCAGTTTTTCCAGAGGCACATTCGCTGTTTAGTTTTAAATAAGCCAGTTGGTTGAGTGAACTGGGATTTTTTGTTATTTTGCTACACAAAATCAGTGGAGCAAACAAAAAACTTTAAATGCTAAAATTTTATTTATTTTTTTAAACTGTGCGAAAATTGCATCATTTATTTTTGCATATAATTGATAGCCATCACAATTTTTTTCAAAACTGACTCTATGCTTAAAAGTTGACTCTTTTGTCTAAACGCGTTTAGCTCCTTCACATCAACACTGTTGCACGAAATTCCTCAAAATTAACATTATTTGTACGATTTGTCAATGCTTTAATACAACACCATTTGAAGAAATAAATATTTTATGAACCAAATGAAATTTAGTAAGTATTAAAAATCATCGTATTAAAAAACTTCATATAGTTGAAATTAACTTGAAGAAAATACATTTTCTTTTCAACTGATTACATTACATTTAAATATAATCTCCGTAAGAAATTATAATTTTTAAATATCGCGTAAATCGCGATTTTAAAACAAAAATTACATTTTTTGAAACACCACAGAAATTGACAAAGATTTTTTGGAAAGCACAAAATAAGGGAGTAAATTTCCATACAAACGCCAAAAGATATTAAACAATTATATACATTCCAGCAAAACCAGACATTACCAAATCATGGGTAAAGTAATATATCGACATAGGGCTGCACGTATTACATTACACCTTACTTCACTGATGAATTTTACAGGCGATGAGCCTAAAAGTAATGGATGGACACATTACCTTGTAGGGGGTAAAGTAACTGGTTACTTAGATGGTTACATGGTAGGAAAAAGTAATGTGTCTATAAATAGATAATCATAAAAAAAATTAAATAAATAACTTTTTTTTATATTAAATAAATAACGTGGTCATGCTGGGATTCGAACCTGGGGTCTCTGGTATTTAACAATTAGTTAGGCGAGAACTCTACCAACTGAGCTATCGATACATATAATATTTTATTGCTTAAAATGTAAATGAGTTGTTGTGCTTCGTGTTTTCGTTCGTGATATCAATAATATACACCTTACCATTATGCTTACAAAAAATCACAAAGTAATGTGTCTATAAATAGATTTTCAAAAATATATTTTAATAATTACTTTACGTTTATAATTCATGCATTATGTAATTTATGATCGGTAAGTCATTATTTTATGTTTTGAAGTAATGTAAAATGTAATGAGGTCTCATTACAAGGTAATCCATGAGTGTTCAATTATCGGTAACTCATTACTTCTTGTTGGGAAATAATGATACAGGTAAGGAGTACACATTACAAGGTAATGCATTACTTTATCGCACCCATTGCCAAAGTTTTGCTGGGATTGTGTGAAACTTTTTTTGAATTCAATCAAAAAATGTAATTTTGAGAATTTTTTTTTTGTTATTTTAAAATTTAAACCGCCATAACTTTTGCACGCCTTGAAGTGATTCACGCAAACGAATTTGAAGTACCTTAATAGTGGTTTATTATCTTGTAAAATCTTACTAATATGCCATAAAGTTAAAAAAAAAAAATTGTAACCCTAATTTTAAATATTTTTGAGAATAGCCCATATTTATAAAAAAATTATTAAATGTTTAAAATAAAGCAAAGCCGGTATTGAAAATCTGGTTTTTTAAAAATGTTAAGCAGTAAAACTTTCTGTTAAATTAACAATTTTTTTTTAGCTGTTTTCATTGAAGTATAAGTTTGAGTGCAACCAAGAAAGATACATTTTATTGAGGAATAGCCAAACTTAAAAAAAGCAACCAAACCACAATTCAAACCAACAAAGCAGTGCACAGGGCAACTGAAGAGGATTGAGTGAGCTTCTTGGTTTGGTGGGTGGTTTTTCACTTATTCCGCTCGAATTACCCTGTAAACTGTTTTGTTGATTTGGTTGGTGGTTTTGTTGTTGGTTGGTTTTTTTTTAAGTTTGGGTACTTGCCCATAAAATACATCCTTCTTGGTGTAATTTATATTAAAAAAAAATTTAATTGTCTTGTTTCTTAATTTAATTTTCTTTTTACAATTTTCATTAAATAAAAATGTATTTTTCTTTTTTCATTTTATAATTACATTCTTTTAAATGACTGCTAATATAACCAAATGAAATTAATGAGCCTGTGTAAGTAAACACAAACCACATAAGAACACGAGCTTGTGCCATATGATCTAACAAATATTGAACATTATTACGAGCAGTAATAAGTTTATTATCATTTTACTCAATTAAGTAGAAAAATATTTACGCTTCCTTAAACTCGGTTGCTGAAGTATGCATAAATTGTTTATTTTGCATCTACAATACTGATGATTATTAAATTGAGCCTAATTGAAAGTGTAGCCATAATGTCTTAAATTATTAAAAGATGCAGAAAAGAAGATGATGTAGTGGGACAAATTTAGACAAATTGGTACAAAATATTTTTGTTTCATCGATTTCTCTTGATCAACTATATTATTCGAATAAAACATGAAAATTGTTTTAAAAATATTTCCTTGAAGAGGGCGAAGTAGGCGTGGTTAAATACTGAAATTTTAATACACCCTTAATATCTGAAGTTATTGTTCAAAACACTTATTTTAAATAAATTTTCTAAATTTTCTATTTTTGGATAATTTTGGAATTAAGAATAGGGCGAATCAATAAGTTCGTGACTTTTCGAACTTCCCTCGTAGTAATATGAAATGCAACACTGCTCCCATCAAGTACCACCTGTTAATAGACGACTGTAAAATTTTGAGCAAGTTCCGTCATTTACTTTGCGTTTAACAGCTGTTCAAAACATACAACATCGTGGATTTTTTTTAAAAATGGAAAAAAAATGCTCATTAAACAAAACTTTTTTAGAAAAAAAACCGTCAATCAAACCAAGGAAAAGCTTGATAAATACTATGGGGACTCTGCACAATCGATTTCAGTGGTAAAAAATTTCTTTACTGACAGTCATTGTGGTCGCACAAGTACAAATGACGCTGAACGTTCTGGACAGCCAATTGAGGTCAATACACCCGAAAATGTCGAAAAAATTCACTATATGGGCGCTACGAATTAACCCCCAATGAAAAAACCCCCAACGGCCAAAAATGAAATAACCCCCAAAAAAATTGTGTAAAATTGTTTGGGGGTTTTTCATTTTTTTTTGGGGATTATTTCATCTTACGGTTTGGAGATTATTTCATTATGAAGCAACCCCCAATGAAATAAAGCCCAAAATTTAAATTCTTTGGAGATTATTTCATATGCAATTATTTTGGGGGTTATTTCATATTTTTTGGGGGATATTTCATTTTGCTAAAAGTGAAGTTTTTTTAATATTTGTTAGTTTTTCTGCGTGGCGGCCTGCGGCCGCTCTTAGGGGTTTTCTCCTCCATGGGACGCGGCAGGTGGCTTCGCTGAATAAAGTTTCCCTGCGCGCGTCACACTAGGGAAGATAATGAGACGCGCGCAGGAAAACTGTATTCAGCGAAGCCACCTGCCGCGTCCTATGGAGGAGAAAACCCCTAAGATCGGCCGCCACGCAGAAAAACTGAACAGTGTAACAAAAGAATCAAAAATATGAAAACAAAAAATAAAAAAAATTTGGGACATATTTCATTTCTTTGGAGCTTATTTCATTGGGGGTTATTTCATTTCTTCCTTTGGGAGTTATTTCATTACGAAACAACCCCCAAATTTTGGGTGTTATTTCATTTTCACCTTTGGGGAATATTTCATTTCTTTTGGGTATTATTTAATTTTTTTTTTGTTGGGACTTATTTCATTTTTTTGGGATTTATTTCATTGGGTGTTATTTCATTTTGTCGTTTGGGTGTTATTTCATTGGGGGTTATTTCGTAGCGCCCACTATATGGTGTTGGCCGATCGAAGAGCAAAAGTGCGTGAGATTGTTGATGCCATAGGCATTTCATATGGCAGTGTGGTTTCGATTTTAAATGATCGATTTAGCGAGGATTTAAAAAAAAACGACCCCATATGTCCAAGAAATGCCTATTTTATGGAATTCGAAAAATCCTATTTTTTGGAAGGAATACAAAAATTGGAGAAATGTTGGGTTAAGTATATTGAGCTTAAAGGAGATTATGTAGAAAAATTATTTTTTTTTTTTGCAAAAAAAAAAACTGTGTTTCACTCAAAAAGTCACGGACTTATTGATCCGCCCTCATATATACATTTTAACAAGTTTAACATACGTGTGGGGAGGTATTCACAATAATATCTTAATTTTAAAAATTTTCTTTTTATTTTTTAACTTTGACATCAATTTGAGCAAAATTTAGTTTAAAACTTAAATTTTCTATAATTTTATTAAAAACCACTTTTAGTTTTAAGTAAAAAAAAGCGTTTTTACTTACGATAATGACATAAGTCGCCTGTCGGAGTTTTGCATTGATTAAAATTTTACAATTATTATAAAATAATTTGTTAAAATATGTAAAATTAATAAAAATTACCAAAATTCACTTAATATAGTCCTGCGATATGATATGATAGGGCGTTTTTAATATAATTAACTAATTTATCCCAAGTCTCATTATTTACACCATTTAAAATATGAATTATTTAATTTCCAAAAAATTTTATTCGATATTGTCTTCAGATAGGGAATTTCTTTTTCTTTTTTTTAAATTCACTTCTAAAAACACACATTTTAACATTTTTATCAAATTTGTTCGTCATTTTTGAACCGATATCTCCAAATTATGCATTTTAAATATACTTAAAATTATTTTAAAAACAACACGTTTCTGTATTTTTATCAAGTTTGTGCGTCATTTTGGATTACAGGCTATAAAGTGGGTTAATGATATCCGATGAAGTCGGAATATTAAATGAAATAAAATAAAACATTTTTTGAAATATAGAATTTTGGGTATTTTTAATAAGAAAATACAGTTTTTCAAAAATGGCACATTTTGAGCCGAAATTCGGCACTGGTTAACGTTTTACAAAAAAAATCGATTTCTTCCATTTGGAACTATTTGCAATAAAATTGGTGGTGTAATGAACGAAAATCGACAAATCGTATTTTAAGTGATATCCTAATGACATAAATATATGACCATTTATTATCTCATATATGATCACATATGTTCGAATTCAAAATTTGAAATTTGGCCGTATATAATCATTAGAGAACACCAAAAATGCCAAAATCCTTAGTGTTTTTGGCAAAAAATACATTGTAAAAAAGCAAAAAAATAGCAGGACTACAAAAAGTTAAAAAAATTTAGCTCTTTAAAAGAAAAAGTAAACAAATTTTACGAAAAAAAGCATTTAAAGCGAAGAAAGTCTGAAATAAGCAAATTTAAAGCTCAAAAATCTTGAGAAAAATCAGTTTTTAGGCCAAAAAATAAAAATAAAAAAACGGCCAGAATAGCAAATATGAATAAAAATGGCACAATGTCAAAAAGCATATTTCTCTTCTCTCATATATGGGC
Organism: Delia radicum; assembly: GCA_021234595.1. Lineage (NCBI taxonomy): Eukaryota > Metazoa > Arthropoda > Insecta > Diptera > Anthomyiidae > Delia > Delia radicum. The sequence goes on along the minus strand of CM037852.1, from coordinate 18,072,936 downwards.
ATTAGGGCAGGTCTATAAAAATCGCTCAACGTACAAGGAAAATCGTATTCTAGGGATCAAAATAAGAAACTTTGCCGAAGGAACCATTCCTCTAAAACGAATTCTGATGTCCCGACTTTTGACCCATTTAGATTGCCCCAATCGAATCCAACCCAATCGAATATAATTTATGCATTTATCTGAAATAGAGACCCTATTCTTGGAAAGACTCCTCCTACTTTCTGAAATATCTCTATCCCGAGATATGCACATTTTGCAATAAAAACACGGCTAAAAAGGCCCTCTTTCAACTTAAATTTTAACCCCTTAACGGTCACATAGAATGATGATTTATGCATTAATCTGCTACCGCGTCTCCCGGAGAAGAATTAGCTCCCACAATCTTGGAGAGATTCCTCCGACTTTGTGAAATATTAAAGGACATCAGAATTCGTTTTAGAGGCATATTTCCTTCTGAAATATTAAAGGACATCAGAACTCGTTTTAGAGGTATGTTTCCCTACAAATCGATTTTTTTTGCCTCCCTACAAATCGACCAGCCCTATTGGGCATATATCGTATGACAATTAAGACTAAAATTAAACATTCGAGCATTTATGGTCACATATGAGATCATATATGGTCAAATATGTAATCACATATGGGCATATATAGACATATACAAGACCATAAATGCTCTTAGTTATTTATACACTCATAGAAATAAACCTGTAAGAAAACAGAAAGGGCTATTAGTTAAACTGCTAAATTTAGCATGTTTTTTTTGCTAAATATTAATAAAATAAGAACAGCAAATATAAATCTGTTAACTTTACAAAATTTTGGTTATATACGATGTGAATTTTAGTAATTGAAAATAGCATTTTACTCCGTAAAACTAGCAAAAACTTTTACTAACTAATTGTAGACTCAAAATAAAACTGTAATTTGAAAAAAAAATTTGCTATATTTACCACAAACTTAGTAGAATGCAAATAGCAGTTTAGTTTGATAAAACCAAACAACAGAAATTTTTGCTAAAAATTTGTAGATTGCTGATCTCATAAGGCCAGACTTTTATTCGCATTAAAAAAAAAAATAACTAAAAAAAAAAACTTTAAAAATTTAAAATTTATTAATGATTTTCTGTCTACTAATATTTAGTAAATGTTTTTGCTGATTTTAACCGATTATTTTGTTACTTTAAATTAACTAAAATTTAGCTCAAATATAACTAAATATTTGTAAATTCAACAGATTTATTTTTGCTATTCTTATATTACTAATGCTTAGTAACAATTTTTTTTAATTTTAGCAGTTATTTCTGCAAGAACATTTTGAACTAATTTTAAGTAGATTTTTTTGCTGTTTTTACGGGTTTATTTCCATGAGTGTATGGGCATGCTAATAATTTGTGTTCGTATATAGTTTAATACATGACCATATTCCATATTTAAGTACATGGCTATATATTATGTTATACAAGCGTATATGATCATTAGTGAGCATATATGACCATATATGCTCATATATATAACACCTTTTGCGGTCATGTTATGAACTATTTACGGACATATATGATCAATTATAACCAATAAAGATCATATGTAAGACCATATATGTTATACCATCCCATTTTAGCTGGGGTACTCGGTTACTTCGTTACTCGATTATTTGATATTCGATACTTACTTTATTAACAGCTCTTTAAGTAGACATTTTATATGTTTTATTTTGCATCTAATCTCTATTGCTGTCCATATAATGTTTAGTTTAGATTTATTTACTGACACATAAATTACAGATAATGACCCTTGTAAAAATTTTATAAAATTATGTAGTTATTTGCAGCTGTAAAAATATACATAATTTGTCTAACTGTCTGTCTGGCTGGCCTGCTAATATGTTATTTATAGTTAAATAAACTATTTAAATTAGGTTAATGTTTTAAATTTTTTTTTTTTGTAGCTGTCTTTATTTTAAATATTTTAGCCAGGGACCGTAAATAATGATTATTGCTCGTTTTTTTGAATCAAAAAATCAATCACTTAGAAGAGACATAAAAAAAATTTATTGCATTATTATTTTTTGACAATCTTTGCATATCCGTCATGATTTTTAAATTTTTCTTCAATGGTAATGATTATTTTTGAGTAATAATAAAAAAAAAATCAGACAATCATTATTTTTGAGCAAAAAAAATAAAACTCAAAAATAATCATTATTTATGATTTTTATTTTATTTATAATCATTATTTATGATTTTTATTTTTTTCGCTCAAAATAAAACTCACTTTCAATATGTGGGATTGACATATCTCAGGAAGTAGGAGGAGCTTATCGAAGATTATGGTATCAATCTCTTCTTTGGAAGATTCTCTAGCAGAGATATTTGTGGGTGAGGCTTAAGGGGTTAATTTTTAATTTCAAAATAGGGTTTTTTTGCCGTATTTTGTGAAAGTAACAATGTGTGGGATGGACATATCTTAAAAAGGAGGCGGAGCTTATCCAAGATTATGGTATCAATCTCTTCTTTGGAAGATTCTCTAGCACATTAATGCATCAATCGTATTTGTGGGTGGGGTTTAAGGGGTTAATTATTAATTTCAAAATAGGGCTTTTTTGCCGTAAAGTCAAAATTTGGAAGCTCGATTTTCACCGTAGACGTATGTTTTAGTGGACTTTTTTGCTCAGTACAATCCCAAGAATCAGAAACGCGAAGCGCCCATTAAGATTTTTTTCCTTCCATACTAATCGCCACACCCTAATATGTATATATATTTACACCTACATGAAAGTGAGTTTTATTTTGAGCGAAAAAAATAAAAATCATAAATAATGATTATTTTTGAGTTTAATTTTTTTGCTCAAAAATAATGATTATTGCTGATTTTTTTTATTATTACTCAAAAATAATCATTAAAATTGAAGAAAATCATTAAAACTCATAACATAATCATTATTGTGTAATTTTTATTATAAAACTCACAATGATTACGGTCCCTGATTTTAGCGCTTGTTAAATGTCAAGTTTACGGCCATTTATTTTTAAAACATGATTGAACTAATGAACCGACAACTTTGTGGCATATATTAGCATTTGCAATTTATTTTAATACACAGAGAAAAAAATAGTTGTTAATTGCAGCATTTTAATATATTTTAATTAACATTACAATTTTTTAACGAATTAACGAATATTTTCAAATTAAGTATGCATTTCAAAAAAGTTGATATGATCCTGGTTATTTTTTTTGTATTTGATTTGATTATATCAAATGCAATTTAATCTTATACAATTAGACAGTATTTGATACAATTTGACCTAATTTAATATAATAAGATAAAGTTTGATACAATTGTATCCGATTTTTTTCAATTGTATCAAATTATATATAATGTAATAAATATAAATTTGATACAATTATATACAGAAACATGCATGTGACATATAACATCATATATAGTAATTGGATTGTTTTACATATTGCACTACACGAGAAAGAAATATATATAATTATATATTTGAGATATAGAATTATATAATTTTGTATGAATATATATTTGCAATGTGACATTTCCAAGCAAAAAAATAATATTTTTTGAATTTTCGTGTTATATGTAATCGTATCCGCAAAATGAGAATATCTGACTGATACAATTAGACATTATTTGATACAATTAGGTCTAATTTGATGAAATTAGATATAATTTGATAAAATTGTATCCGAATGTTCTCCTCATCCAAATGTATTAAATTATATATAAGGTTATACAATTATATGAAATTAAATACAATTATATACAAAAATATGCATTTATATGTGATATATAAAATCTTATATAAGTCGATATGTAATTGCATATTTTTACATATTGCACTGTATGAAGTATAATATAGGGAAATATCTAATTATATATATTGGTTTATATGACTTTGTATTGATATATATTTGCTATATATCATTATAAATATTTGTATAAAATAGCATATAACTATATCAAAACTTTTTTACTTGTGTGTCCAAATTTTAGATTTTGTTTTATAATTATTAATAATAAGTAAAATTATTTAGTTAGACTATTAACCTACCTGAAGTCAAAAATCTAATATGGTATAGTCATATTAGATTCTATTTGTTGCTTTTGTAAAAGTTTCATAATAATTTCATGACATATAATAAAATTGTTCCATAGGTATTACCCTAATCCTCAGTTATCCGCAAATGGAAATGATAATTGGATATCATGAAAATGATCAAACTGTTTGAAAAGCAACACATAAAATCGAATATGGCAATATCATATTAGATTTTGTACTTGAGCTAGAACAATATTCTAACTAAATATATAAAAATATAGAAATTCCGAAAAAACTACTTTTATATTTTTAATACAAAAATTAAAAATAATTTCTTGAGATATATTATGTTTTTACAAATTGTAATACAACAAACACACATACTACATATAATGATATACAAAGTATATTGATATGTAAAAATTTTTGCTTTTCATTAGTTAACAAATAAAATTTAGGGCCATTATTACAACTTGTCAATAGCTAAAGTTCGGATGTTATCTGACAGATTATTAGTTTTTCGTTATTATAAGTATACTTTAAGCTAAAAGTGACCGATAAGCTAAAGGGAAGATATTGTTGCCTTTAACTTTTAACGTAAGGTTTATGTGTTTAAAGTTGCCACATTTTCTGCTCTATAAAGAAGAAGAAGAAACTAACCGAATTTCACGACCGAATTTCACAAATTATTGTTTGTTTGTAAACAAATAAATAAAAGTACATTGCCATTACGTATTTTTATAAGCCAATTCATAAACCAATAATCGGTTTTTAGTTTGGTGCTACCACATTATCTAAAAAATATTAATTTTATTTTATTGGGAAGTTGTAATAACGAAAAACATTATAGCTCACTTTATTCCTCACTTTAGCTAAAGTTACCTTTTACTAACATTTACTTTAAAGGCAAGTTGTAATAATGATCCTTAATATGACAATATCATATTCGATTTTGGACTAGAGGTAGAACAATATTCTAACTAAACCCAGCAAAAAATAACCTGGATTTGGTAAGCAGTAACTACATTTGTATGCTTCCAAAATAGTGCTTCACCGCCTTGCATACTATAAAGCAATTAGGAAAGGCCTTCTGTAGTGCTTCCCAGAATGCCTTCTTTGAAGCAGTGAATAATGCTTAAAATGAAGCAATAAAGTATGCATACCATGAAGCACTAATGTTGTCAACATACAAAAAGCGCTTCTTAGTGCCTAAGAAGGCATGAATTTATTGTTTCTAAGAGCACATAAAAGAAGCGATTTAAAAGAGACATACCAAGTGGGACATCGCGAACAAATATCATGCCTTCTTTATTTGCCTTGGAAGCGCTTCGTTATCAAATAATGCCTTCCGGAAGCGCTTCTGGGTAAGCACTATTTTTTGCTGGGAATATATAAAAATATAGAAAGTCCGAAAAAAAACATTTAATAAATTTAAATAACAAATATGCAGGTGCTTGTGCAAATTTAAATGTAACTGACACTAATAGAAAACATATGATTTTCTATTGTTGATTTACTTGAATAAACGTCACTACATTGCTAGGTCTGTCAAAAAAACAGAGTAGTATTTGGAAGATGACAAAGCCAATCGTGACAATTTTTTGTTGTTGTTTTTGTTTTTTCTTTGATATTTTAAATTTTGAATCTCGCTCCTAGACGAGGACAAGAAATTCTCATTGAGTTTGTGATTTAACATAACAAATATCTCTAGAAATTCTAATAACAAAGTCCCCTGAAGATTTCCTTGGGCAGGAATGAAATCCGGATAGGGACACGCCTACATCAGATTGCTTTTCACAATTTGTTAAATAAGTTTTGGGACTCTAGCACATTTAATTACTATAAATGCAATTAATGTTTATCCCGATGAAAATAAATTTAAACATTTTTTTTATTTTTAATACAAAAATTAAAACTTTTTTTTTTTTTATTTATTTTTTTTTTTTTTTTGTGCGCCCCGGTAGGCTAGTTGGTAGCGTGCTGGCTTATCAGTGCGGGGGTCGTGGGTTCGATTCCCACCAGAGGCATTGGTCGGTTTTCGCTACAGCGCGCCGAAAGCCATAGTAGCTAGTGCTCGGTTAGGGTAATAGTCTATAATTTGTAATTATATGATTATTAATTAATAAAAAAAAAAAAAAAAAAAAAAAAATTTAAATTTAAATTTTTTGAATAAGTGAAATTATAATTAAAAAAAAAATAACTTGAAACAATTTTAGTTTGATTACAATTCAGTTTCTGTTAAATTTAATAATGTTTCTTTTTGATTTTAAAAACATTTTTTTCTAAGTGTACATGTAAATATATTTAAAGATATTGATTTTTAATAAGGCAAAAGGGTATTAGAAAATTTGATAACTTAAAAATGCAAAGAAATGGCAGGTTGAAAATTTATTAAAATTTAAGATACTTTAAGTTTAAAATCACGTACTAACAAAAGTAGGAATTTTACTAAAATTTTACTTAAGTAAGACATTTTGTTTTAAAGCTTCTTATTAAGTAAAATTTTACAAAAATAGTGCTGACTATAATACTGGCCCTAGGTAATGCCCAAAAGGATATATTTTATTGAGGAGTAGCCAAACTTAAAAAAAACCTAAAAACAACCAAACCAGCAAACAAGACAACAAAGTAGTTTACAGGGTAATTTGAAAGGAGTGAGTGGAAAACCACAGACCAAACCAAACCAGGGTGTTTTTTGATTTGGTTAGTAGTTTGTGGGTTTTTCACTCCGCTCTTATTACCCCGTAAATTGATTTGTTGTGTTAGTTGGTGGTTTGGTTTTTTTTTTAGTTTGGCTACTCCAGAGTAAAATATATCCTTCTTGCTAGTATGCATGATTTGTATAATTTTTTTTGAATAAACTTCCTTATTACAAAACAAAACCTAAAAGGTCATCTAAAATTAGTTACCCAAAATACAACATATATACTAAAATAACAAAAAAAAAATACTTCCTGTAAAGGAACAATTCCCTTTAAATAAATATATCTGGCCATTAAACAATTTTCATAACCTTAGGAAATTTATAACAAAAATTAAGATAAAAAATACAAAAAAATAAAAATCGGTTTAAGACAAACAGCAACAGTTGTATAAAAAAAAACTTTAAAACAATGATACATTTAATTTAAAACATGAAACAAAATTGTGTTTTTTATGATTTTTAATCATTTAAGGACACAACATCTAATTTAAGAATACAAATAAAAAAAAAATAAATTCATGATTTAAATAATATACACTGAAGTGTTAGTCCTTAAAAAAAGAACAAGAAATAAAAAACAGGACACGAAAAGTTTTGCATAAACATTTTAGAAACAAATATAATATTCTAACATTAAACTTACAAGGAAAGCACACAGGATATACAGATAAATATTACAAATCCAAAACCACATGCCGACAATACAGGTTTATTCAACATGTATATTAGGATGACATAAGAACTTTGATTTAAAAAACTTCGGAATTTTCATGCACTAAAAAATCGAAAATATGCGCTTAAAATATGTAGCAAAAAATCCAAAATATGCGCTTGAAAACTATACTTAAAACGATATATGCACTAAAAATAAAAAAATATGCACTAATAATCAAAGAAATCTTCTATAGATATAAAACTCATTTTCTGTTTGTTTCTCTATACAAATTTTGCAATTCTCAACGGATTTTCCTTAAACTTGGCATGAATAATCCTCGGACCTCAACTTAGATCGTAGTACAGTTTTAATCGACCACGCCCACTTCTACGCCTACTTTTGACAAAAAATGTAAAATTCAAATTTTTTTCACCTTTTTTAATTTTTTCCGAATACAAACTTCTAAGAAAGTTTTAACGGATTTCTTTGAAATTACTCACATATATTCTACGTTTCCCGAGGAAGGCCTCACTTCGCATTACCATAGCCCACTTCAATACCGACTTTTGACCAAAAACGTCAAAACCAAAAAATTACACTATCTATCTATATATATAAAACTCATTTTCTGTTTGTTTGTTTGTTCTCTATACAAATTTTGCAATTCTCAACGGATTTTCCTTAAACTTGGCATGAATAATCCTCGGACCTCAACTTAGATCGTACTACAGTTTTCATCGACCACGCCCACTTCTACGCCTACTTTTGACAAAAAATATAAAATTTAAATTTTTTTCACCTTTTTCAACTTTTTTGCATTTTTTCCGAATACAAACTTCTAAGAAAATTTTAACGGATTTCTTTGAAATTACTCAATATATTCTACGTTTCAAAAGGAAGGCCTCAGTAAAAGTGTCATTACAATAGTCCACTTCAATACCGACTTTTGATCAAAAACGTCAAAACCAAAAAATTCCACTATTTTTAATAAAGCTTATTTTTTTTTAATTTGAAAGTATTAAATTCAATCAAAACATTTTAGGAAAAACCATTTCGTTTTTAAGAATTTTTTAGCCCGTTTAATATACCTACTGATTTCTTCGCAATGTCTGTATGATTTCATTTTTAAAAATTTTATTTTTCCTTACTGTATTTGGCAATAACAAGTCCATAAAAAAAAACAAAAAAATATTATTTTCAATTTATAACGAGCTTTTAACCTCTGTATATTTACAAAAATAAAGCAAATCAAACATATTAGCTAGGTTGATGCTAGTATTTCGATCTGGCTAAAGATCTCATCAGAACCCGAAGTTTTAGAAAAGCTAGAGCCTCCATAATAGGCAGAACTTTAACAAAAAACCTATTAATAATCAATTTTGCTCATTTCTTTAAGTATAAACTTTTTGGAAACCATGCGCTAAAATCAATATGAGACATCTTCTATATATGTTAATTAATTTTCAGTTTGTTATAAAATTTATATACAGCTATTCAGTTATTTTTTTACTTTTTATACAAATTTTGCACAAGTTTGAAAGAAAATTCCCATAATCATTAGAAAATTATAAACATTCATGTACTTTAGTAGAACTTTAAAATTATGCTTTAAGAATTTTCACAATATCATAAAAACAGGGCACGCTGCAAAGAGTGATGTGGGGTCGTCAGCGGTCGCAGGAGCTCCTGGGCTGTCTGAATAATAAAGATAACGAATTTAAGTCTTTGTTTTCAATATGTGTTATTTCAAAAGTATTTGAGTTCCGGGCAAGACCGGGTGCAAACAGATAGTATACACTAGAGTGGGTCGCACCCCATACAAAAAAAAAAGTTGTACCGGTCATCCCCTATAATTAAAGATAATTTGAAGAAGATTTGAAAAAAAAATTTTTTTTGCCACGCCCCTTGACCCCGCGCATTTGTTTTTTTACTTCCTGTGGCTCCATTCCGATCGTAACGTGTGATATATCATTGTTTTTGGAATGACAACGGCTACATTTTCTACTTTGATCACTTTTGACTCCGACGTCAAATTCTAGAAGTGACTTCTGGAAACTCGATTTCTACCACCCTCGAGTACTAAATCGAGTTTTTTTTATCGACCCGGCCTAGTATACACTAAAAATCAAAAAAATATGCACTTTGCGGATGTTTAAAAATCAATTTATAGCTCGAGAGCATTGGTTTAAAATAAGCAAAAAAAAAAAAAAATGCCAAAAAATGTCAAAATATGCATTAATGAATGCATGTATAGTACAATAAGCAAAAAATATGAATTTTTAACCAAATATGCAAACAGGTGCAAAATATGCAAAGAGTATTTACTCAAAATCCAAAATCGTTTTTGAACTACTGCATGAAAGATGGTGCCCTTATTACCGCACATCGATTCTAATAAAGTTTTATATGCTGAACACAAATATGAAAATATTTTTGAAATTAATTAAAGAATTTTTGAGATATCCTAATTTTTTGTTTAATTTTGAGATAAATTAGATTTTCAACAAAATGTTCACGATATCTCGAAAGCCGTTTTAGCGTCTTCGAAATGTTTTTTTTAATAGCCTTACGGGCAAAGGGACCGGTCTCAAGTGACACGCAGTAGAGGTCCTTAGGTAGCAGGTATTGGCTCATGGTCGGAATTTTTATAAATATAAAAGGGACCGGTCACATTTATATGACGTTTTCACATAATGACACCATGTGCCAAGTTGGGTGGTGTGTTTAAAAATTGATTTTTAAATAAATTGTTAAAAAAAAAACGAATTTAAACAAAGAACTACAGTCATGAAAAACCCGTACAAATAGTTAAAAATTCAGCTACGACAACAGAAAATAGAACCTGAATTTGCGCCAGCAGAATTTTCAATGAAGTTGAAAATCACAGTCTGCTAAAGTTAGGTGACCTACATTTTAGAAGAACTAAATTTAAGTCAATTAAGAAATTAGCTAAATCTACATTATTTTTAAGCGGAATCAGCAGAAAATTTCCGCTAAAAAGGTTTGTCCGGATCTGACTAGAGGCGTTCATATTTATTACTACACTCATAGCAATAAGCCTGTAAAAACAGCAAGAACAGCTACTCAAAATTAGTTAAAAATGAATTTGCAGTAAAAACTGCTAAAATTGGAAGATTTTTTTTTTTACTAAATTTTAGTAATATAAGAATAGCAAAAAAAATCCGTTAAACTTACAAATATTTTATCTGCTAAAATCAGCAAAAACATTTACTAAATATTAGTAGACAAAAAAATCATTTAAAAATGTGACAAATTAAAATTTTTTTTCTTAGATATTTTTTTTTTTGTTTTTCTGTTTTTTCTGTTGATTTTAGCAAAATAAACTGTTATTTTTAACTAAATTTTAGTAATTTTTTCTGCTATTTTAACAGGTTTATTTCCATGAGTGTAGGTGTATAGGTGGCTTAAAATTACTAATTTATAGATACAGAGTAAAGATGCTTTGTCCAGTTTGCTCTGTTTCGCTTAGTTTCCTAGATATAGCTAATTTTATGATTATAAAATGAAAAAAACTTATGTGAAGTTAACGCCATCTACAAGTGAGACTGATAGTAGAGACACAAAAAAATAATGGGTTGAAAACAATTGTGGTTTAAATTAACTGGCAAAATTTATAAATTTGAGAATCACGAATTACTAAATTTTAGGTCTAAAAATTAGTTCAAATACGGATGAAATTTGTTCTTTATGTAAAATGAAACAACTAATAGTTTTAGCTAAATAACTTATTTAAACGATAACAATAGAACAAATTAGCTCAACCGAATTAGAAACGGCTTAACAGACTTTTAAACTAACTTTTTTATGAGGGTGGGTGCCAGTACGGCTCTATCACACAACTTTCTACTAACCCTTTCAGGAAAAGTTGATTGTGCTTATTGGCGGGCTAACAGCAAAGGTAAATTTTTTGCGCGTGTATTTAAATACAAAAGCAAAAAATAAAACAAAAGAAACACTAAAAAAATATGAAACCGAAATCACAAATCCTACAAAAACTAAATATAGTTGAAGTGCAGTGACATCCCCTTGGCTAACATGTCCCTGGATCAGTCCTTTGAGGTCAATTGATCTTAGATAGGTCACAGAACTTTCCTTAAAAACACAGTTCTGTGACATGTCCTAGAATATGTTACTAGGACATGTCATAAAACTATTCTAAAAAACATAGTTCTGTGACATGTCACAAATGGTAAATTTCCCCCTTCTATGACAACGCCACTGAAAGAGAATTTCTTGGACGAGTTGTAATGAAATTTTGTTACTAAACCGATGAAGTTTTTCTTCATAATTCGAATGAAAAAAATCTTAAACTTTATGAAAAAGCTTCATAGATAAATTGAAATAATTTTGAGTGAAGCTTTTTCATTAGTCGTATGAAATTTTTAGTAAATAGAAAACATTTTTTCATTCAATTTTATAAAAAAACTGTATTAATAAAATGGAGTTTCAATAGACGAGTTCCAATTACATTTCATAAAACTAACGCAAACATTCATTGATATCATGCAGAGAATTCCCTGAGTGCATGTAAAAGTGACATGTCCGATCTTTATGGTGGCAGTTTTCCTAAAGGCAAGTTAATAAGCATCGTTTGATTACTATTTCCTAAAATTTTTCACTTTCGGGACACCCTAGTGTATATATTTTTAACTCACACTTAACATATTAAAGTAGACAAACACACAAATAATTTACAACCACAGCCACAAATTGCAAATAGCAGGAACATTGCACAATGGGGTAGATTATTTAAATAACAAGGACCAGTGATTTTCTATCCACCACAGTCTCTCTCAATCTGCCCTCTTTTTATTTGCTTGTAAACTCGCACCGAGCTAATGAATACATGGTGCATGGTGCCAAAATTAATTGAAAATAATGTGTCGCAAGACATATTGAAGCAGTTTAAGAAACATTTTCAAAAATTGAAAACTTTGTACGCGGAGCACCAAAGGTTAGTTCTATCCGATTTTTCTCAAATTCGCACCATCTAATTTTTAGACCTTGTTCTACAATTATCGCAACAATAATCGATAAAAATCGAAAATTGCAAAAAAAATTCCACCCTAATGGGCGTTGTGGTGTAATGGTTAGCGCGTTGGACTTTTACACAGAAGGTGCCGGGTTCGATCCCCGGTGCCGGCAACATCAAATTAATATGTATGAGTTTTTTCTATCCCTCATACGTATCGCAATGTCCACCTTCGGTGTTCCCATAGCAATTAACCCCACCGAAGTAAAATAATGAATCAGGGCTATGAACCAAAAAGCTTCAATGAGTTCGCCAACTCTCCATCAGGTGGCGAGCAACAACTGTTCTAAGACTTATCATCTCGCGCAATTACAGTGTTGCCATGTCTGAAGCCCTTCATCTTTCCCCACCTTTCATCTCTATACTATCCTTTTCCAAAGAAAGCAACACACTAAATATAGGAAGTATTTCCTGAGTGTTGCCTCTCTTTAAAAAAAAAAAAAAAAAAAAAAAAAAATACACTCGTATGATATCAATAATAATAAAAAATATTTTGTGAATTTCCGTATTATATATAATTATATCCAAAAATGAGAACACCTAATTATATCATATTAGATGTAATCTGATACAATTAGACATTATTTGATACAATTAGATCTTATTTGATGAAATTAAATATAGTGATACATTTGCATTCATCGTATGTCACTATATGCAGTGTAATACAAGGAAATATATAATTTTATATGAATATATATTTTGTAATATATCAGTATAAATAACTTTATAAAGTAATATATAACTATATTAAAACTTTTTTACTTGGGTGTTCATATATGAGAAAATATATGGTCATACATTGAACTATAAATGTACATATATGATCAGCTAAACTCATATAGGATCATATATTAACGTATAAAGTTCTATATGTGACCATATATGGTGTCATATATGACCAAATTTTTTCTGATCCTAAAACTGTGGATATATGTCAGTGTATTATCACACATGAGCATATATGATAACGGATCCGATCGTTCTATGAACATATAAGAGACTATACATGACCATATATTAAACTATAAAATCGATGTAATACCACAAATAAACATTTATATGTTCATATATGACCTTAGATTATGTTAGGTTGAAAAGATGAATCAAAAGTGAAGATACCCTTCAAAACCGATTCATGTCCAATAAAATAGGACATATACTTAAGCCCGAGAGTAGGCTTGTTGTGCGCTCTCATGTCCGGTAGTTCCCATCCCTATCTTTCAGAAACTCACTAATGTCACCCAAAATCGGAATGTTGTCAGCGGACAGGTGTTGAACTCTAGTCATTTCGAAAGCGGGACAACCACAAAGATAGTGTTCTATGGTCTCGTCACTTTCCCCACAGGCCCTACAAGTTACTGAGTCCGCACGACCCATTCGAAATTCGTGTGTTCTCAGCGTTAAATGCCCGGTGAGATTACTTACTATCTTACCAAGTTCGATTTCCTTAGTTTACTCCTATGCGGGATACCCCATAGAATACTAGTGGTTTTACCTACTCCCGAAGCGTCCCATACCTACCCTGACTTATTCGTCAGCCATTTCGTTCCCTAAGATATTGCAATGCCCCGGAACCCATATAATTTCAATACTGCCCCCTGTTGAGAAGTTATTGATTTCCTTGTTGAACCCGAGGAAAGTGGCTGGCCTTAAAGAGCTCGAATTGATTGCCTTCCGGTGAATTGATTGCTCCTCCTACTTCGTGAGATATGTCCATCCCACACATTGTTACTTTCACAAAATACGGCAAAAAAGCCCTATTTTGAAATTAAAAATTAACCCCTTAAACCCCACCCACAAATATGATTGATGCATTAATCTGCTATAGAATCTTCCAAAGAAGAGATTGATACCATAATCTTGGATAAGCTCCTCCTACTTCCTGAGATATGTCCATCCCACACATTGTTACTTTCACAAAATACGGCTAAAAAGTCAAGATGTGGAAGCTCGATAGTCTAGTGGACTTTTTTGCTCAGTACAATCCCAAGAATCAGAAACGCGAAGCGCCCATTAAGATGTTAAAATCGCCCCACCCTAATGCTCATATATGATCACTTTTTAACTTGGGTACGTTGTTTTTAGAGAAAGAGTCACAAATTAAATTTCAATTGTGGTAATAGTAGTCGAATTTCTCTATTTTCATCGGTTAATTTACCTCATAGTGCCTAGTGAGCATGGGAAAATGAATATTTTGTCCTGTATTCACACAAATGAAGACATCATATGGTTGTATGGATGTATTACTGTATTCACCGACACCATTTTCTTTGTGGAACTATAAAAAACACGAGTACTAACGGTTTCAAACTCACAGCTTGCTTTATTGTTACGGTAATCCAATGGCAAATACAAAAACAGAAACTAACATGAAAACAACACCTGAAGAAACTTTGAAAATTACCTTATTCATTAATGCATGAAAATGAAAAACTAAATTATAAAAAAACTGAACTGGTATATTAAGGATATGAAGGCGAACTATAGGGAACTTAAATTAAAGGAAGTGAAGTTAAAGTTGATATAGAAAATAATTTATTTATGATTCTTTACTTGCATTGCATTGCATTTCATAGAAAATCTTAATTTCCAGATCCATTTCAAACTCAACATTTGACAGCTGTACAATTTTAGGCTAAATTTTTAAAATGTACAATTTTTACTTAAAGCACTAAAATTATATTGATTGAAAACATAATTTGCTACATTTTCAGTGAACAAAGTTTTTATATATAACCCGTGTAAAAATGTGCTGAAAAAGGTTAAATATAAGAAAAAATCTTTGAAAAATGAAATTTGATTGCAATTAAAACAATACACACAACATTTAAGACCCTATTACTGATTATAATCGGTAATTACCGTTTAAGGGGGGTACGTGGGTAAAAATTTTAATATGGAGTCTAATAAAATTATATCTCATTTGATAAGTTCCCATATATAAGCACACACAAATTGATCCGTAAAATGGGTCATCTACATGTATCTAATTATATCAAATTAGATATAATTTCATCCGAGATTTGTCCATATCCGGGGCATTAAATTATATCTAATTACATATATTAAAATATATCTGATTTCATAAAATTTTAGAGGATAGTAGGTATGTATGGTTTTTTTAACTTAAAGTTATGCTATAAATTATTTAAGTTTAAAACTAAAATTTTTAGAAATCAAAAATTTTAAAAAGCAACATTTTTTTAAATAAAACAACGAAATGATTAAATTTATCAAGAAAAAAATGTAGTATTTCAAAAATATATAAAGGGTCCGCCAAATAACTTCTTTTTTTTTTGAAAATGCTATAAAAAAAAAACTACTGAATATTTTATCAAATTTCTTTTTTTATTTGAAAGTACAATTCTTCCGGTTAATAATGGGAAATAATTTCATTCAAATGGCTGCATCGTCTGGCCATGCAGTAGCCTACACGATCGGTCTAATTTTTAAGCACATTATCGACTGTGTGCAGCTGTATTTCACCAATGGCTTCACGAATATTGTCCTTTAAAGCGTCAATTGTCTCTGGCTTGTTGGCGTAACACTTATCTTTGACGACACCCCACAAAAAAAAGTCCAACGGTGTCAAATCGCAGCTCCGAGGTGGCCAAACGACATCAGCTCTGTGGCTGATAATGCGATCTTCAAAAACAGCGCGCAAAACATCGAGTGTTACCATGATTTTCAAAGTAATGTCGCAATATTTCCCAGCGTTGTTCAAGCGTATACACAACCATATTCGTTCAGCGGAAGGATAAAACTAATTATCTGTCAAATCAGACATTCACGAAATAAGCACTAGTTGAAAAAAAAACGTTAGATGGCGGACCCTTTAATTAAGTTTTACACTCAGGGAACTTCTGCTTTAAAAATAGATAGTTGTTCGGGTTGTAATACAGTTTATTTATTTTTTAATGTAAATGTCTGTCATTTGTAGAACAACTACCATTTTTTACTAACCTTGTAGTTCATTTAAAAAAAACAAACCACATGAAATGACTGTTTTATGGTTTTACATTAATTTTTTACAGTTAATTTTTGTTATTTAAAAAATTAATGTAAGATGAGCGCAGGTTTGATTCTTACAGCCGCAGGTTGTTGAAAAATGTATCATATAGAGACAATCTGACAATTATAAGACACAAATAATAATACAATTTAAATGGAAAAAGAGCCTGTCCATAAAAAGGCAGAAACAACCCAGCCAGAAATTGCCAATGGTCTGAAAAATTAAGCACTGGCAGAGCACTATTTGCCAATTATCCAACAAATAAAGTGATGGCAAAGCACTGATTTACAACGCTCTGCCAACGTTAGTAAAAAGTGCTTTGCCAGTGCTTAATTAACAAAATTTACAACATTAAAAATAATAAAAGCACTGGCACAGCTCTGGCTTAGAACGCTCTGCCAACGTTCGTAAAAAGTGCTTTGCCAGTACTTGATTTACAAAATTTACAACCGTAAAAATAAAAAAAGCACTAGCACAGTACTGACTTAGAACTCTTTCCCAACATTGGCAAAAAGTGCATTGCCAGTACTTATTTACAAAATTTACAACCGTTAACTTAATAAAAACAGTGGCACATCCCTTGTTCACAACAAGAGTGGAAAAATTCAAAACTAAATTGTAATTTATGATTCGAAGTTAAGAATATTAAGGGTCCTATTATAGTCAGCACAAAGTATAGTACTAAAATTTTACTTAAGAAATTTATTTTCAAATTTCTTTCTTTAGTAAAATTGTAGTAAAAAATCGTGCTAACTTATCACAAAAATAATTTGATAACAAAAATATTCAGTTATTTTCTAATTAACTTAGCTGAAGCAAGCTTATTGTTATTTTAATTGCTAAGTAGGACTTTATTGGTCGTTTTTTGTTTTGGTACTGGCAAAGCGCTTATTGCCAGTGCTTTGCCAACGTTTTAAAAAAGAAACGGCCAAGCCCTGCCCGGTGTTATCATTTTGGGGTTGGCAAAGTACTTATTATATTATTAAAAAATCACTTTATTGGTTGTTCTACCAATGCTTTACCAACGTTTTAAAATTACGGTTTTGGTACTGGCAAAGGGCTCATTGCCAGTGCTTTGCCAACGTTTTAAAAAAGGAACGGCCAAGCCCTGCCCGGTGTTATCATTTTGGGGTTGGCAAAGCACTTAAATTTTCAGATATCCAACGCTCTGCCAACGCTCATACCACCGTTGAAAGCAATGGGCCAATGCTTTGCCGTTCGTATTTTTCTGGCTGGGTAGTCTAGTCTGATTTAAAAATTAATAGTGTTTATAATTTTTTAGAGAAAAACCTTTATTCTTCTTTTTAACCTCAACATTTCTAAAATAAAAAAAAATTAAATGTTTGTTTATTTTTTACTAACATGTGGTTCATTTTTACTACAATTGTTAGTCATTTTTTGAACATTAAAAAACAAATGACAATGTTAGTTGAATTTACTGAAATGTAAGTCGTCCTTTCTTTAAGTCAAATTTCATTTGTTTTTAACTACATTTGCAGGGGTCTTTACCTACATAGTATTCTTAGTGTATTGTTTATATGTGAAATTATATAAAATAAATCGCTATCATATGATTTCGTTAAAAAATCAATATGGTTATATATGAAGCCATATGTAATAAGTCTTAACTTGCAGATAACTTAATTTGATATTTAACCAAAATATGTATGGGCATATATATACAATGCTACGACTATATAAAATTTCAGTATGGCGGCACATATAGTTCAATAAAACTTAGCATGGGACCATATATAATCATATCGATCACTGCATATATTTGGATTATTATTATATGGCTTATGTAGTTATATATGGAGCAAGATTTGGAGACATATAATAATATCAAGTACCATATAAAAAATCTCTCAATAAAAATTATCAGATGTATTTGTATATAC
The DNA here is from genome assembly GCA_021234595.1 of Delia radicum. NCBI lineage: Eukaryota > Metazoa > Arthropoda > Insecta > Diptera > Anthomyiidae > Delia > Delia radicum. Next base: position 18,054,548 of record CM037852.1, on the reverse strand, counting down.
ATTCAAAGTCATATATGACTTAATCATATTATATATGACTAGATACAGTGGGCCCTCGGTTGACGAACACAATTCGTTCCAGAAGCTTGGTCGTTATACGAAACGTTCGTTAAGCAAAACCATTATTTCCATATATATCAGGGCAAAATAAAATAATGCGTTCCAAGTCGGAAAAACATATTTCAACATCAATATTTATTGAAAGTAATTTAACATATATTTATCAACATTTTTAAGGAACTGAATATGGGACGAAATGAGACAATCTGCAATGGAAAAAACGAAAAAAATTACACAAAAAATAATTTCGTATGATACCTGGACGCATACCTAGTTCTTCTTTAACAAAAAACTGTCTAGAGTCGTTTGTTTTTGGCGACGCTTCAAAATTTGTTGAAAAAGCGACATAGCATTATCATTGAATAAATCTGTTGCGCGTTTAGCCACTGTCTGATTGGGGTGATACTTTTTAATGTTACGTTACACTTTCACAAAAAATAACAACACGTCTTGTTAATTGTATGAACACAAGTGATGCTAAAGCTAAACACAAACAGAGAAGTTTTATGCGCAATTCGGTAGTTCCCCTTTTTTTAACAAAATCAAATAATGAACATGTACTATATGTGTGTATGTCTCAACACTTCTTCTTAATTGTATGAACACAAGTGATGCCAAAGCTGAACACCGACAGAAGATTTTCGCTCAATTCGGTATTTCCCATTTTGCGTTGGTCGTTATACGAAACTTTGTTCGTTAAGCGAAACATTTTTTTTTTTAAATGTGTTCGTTGTGCGAAATCTTCGTTAAGCGAGGCGTTCGTTAACCGAGGGTCGACTATATAACTATTTTTACCCGGGAAGATACGGTTTAAGAGCAAAATATAGTCAAAGTAGGAATTTTGTAAAATTATAAAAATATTTTTTTTTAGATTGAGTCAAAATTTAAAAAAATTACCAAAAATACTAAACCTTACAGAAACAAATCGATTATAAACAAAAAATAAGCCTCTTCTTTAAAAATAAATTATGTTATTGGTTCAAGGACTCACAGGCTTCCGTCAGGATAAGTTAAAACGACATCATATAAACCGAAAACGGGTGAATGATATTTAGCAAAACTAATACATTTTGACTATATGAGGAAAAAACTTTATTAATTATATTACATTATATTGAAGTTAAGTTTTCCGTTCAGTTTCGCCCGTTTTGAGAAGCAAAAATCGTTAGCACATTCAGGGAACTTCTGCTTTAAAAAAATGTAGTTGTTTGGGTTGTAATACAGTTTCTTTATTTTGAATGTAAATGTCAGTCATTTGTAGAACAAATTTAATTTTTTAATAACCTTTTATTTCATTTAAAAAAAAAAACAAACCACATCAAATGACTGTTTTATGATTTTACATTAATTTTTTACAGTCGTTTTTCGTAATTTTAAAAAATAAAAAAAATAATTTGTTTATTTTTTACTAACATATGTGGTTAATTTTTACTACAATTGTTAGTAATTTTTTGAACACTAAAAACCAATGACAAATGTTAGTTAAATTTAATGAAATGTTAGTCGTCCTTCCTTCAAGTGAAATTTCGTTTGTTTTTAGTGCACTTTTATAGCAATAACGCAATAACTCTATTTCTTAGTAGTTATTTACAACTTGGTGAAACAGAGTTACACAGACATCGATTTTCAAAGGATAAATATAACTTTTTCGGCCATTATCGCTAAAACTAAGCGATATAACAAATGTAAAAAACGCCATTGTGCTTTGCTTTTCGGTTGAAATATTTGGTTTAAAATTTATTGCAAACAGAAGTAAGAGCATTTGAGGCTTTAGGAAGAGTAGCTGATGAAATTTACTCTCCTCTTTGAAGGGATAGGAAAGTACAGTACGTTTAATAGAGCATACTTTTAGGCTGCGTGTAAGTAATTTCTTTTAAATCGGTATATCTTCAAATAACTACGAAATGATATAACAATTTAAACCTTATCAACATTTGTTTCTACTTCCTAGTCTCCAAATATCTTGACAATTCAAAACCAAAATAATACTTTCAGGCTTTCTGTATAATCAAAATATTTTCCCTCAGAGAAAATGAAATGTCTGAAACAAAATTGTTTCTCCAGGTTTTTATTTATCTTTATTTAAATTATTTTCTTTGTATAAGTTTTTATATCTTTCCTTGAAAATATATTGCAATAAATAAAGCATAACTTAAGGCTATTGGAAAATGCAAAACTTTGTGCAATAAATAAAGCATTTTTTCTTAAAACAGAAATTTTAACAAAAATATGTACTCTATTATAGAAGGTGAAAAAGTTGTATGCATAATATAATACTTAATTTGCCATAAGAGAACATATTACCAAAGGAAATATATTAATAACTTAAATATTTTAATGTATAACTTAAGGCGGATAATTAATATTTTAAAATGTTAAAATAAATAGCTTAAATTTAAAAGAAACACTTTGAAAATATTCCTAAAAATATGCCTCCTAAGAGGAGACTATTTAATAATTTAAAGAAATTGTTTAAAATAAAAGAGTAAATGTATACCTAAAAGTATGCCACACAAAAATATATGTTACTTTTCAATACCCTCACACCATTAGTTGTTACCTTGTATTTTAATATACAAAATATTAAATTATATATAATGTTTGTCATTTTAAATACATTAATAACTTAAATATTTTAATGTATATCTTTAGGCGGATAATTAATAATTTATAATGTTAAAATAAATAGCTTAAATTTAAAAGAAACACTTAAAAATATACCTAAAAGTATGCCTCATAAAAGGAGACTATTTAATAATTTAAAGAAATTGTTTAAAACCGAAGAGTAAATGTATACCTAAAAGTATGCCATACAAAAAGATATGTTACTTTCTTATACCCTCTAACCATTAGTTGTTACCTTGTATTTTAATATACAAAATATTAAATTAGAATAAGTAAATTATGTTTGTCATTTTAAGGACAAAAGAAAACAAAATCATTTTCTTAATATTTAAACCGGTATAATAGGAGTAATTTTAAAATGAATATTAAAGTATACTTTTAGGATTAAATATAGTTGTATGCTTTACAAAACATAAACTATTATCATAAGCAAAGCACACCTTAAGGGACTTTAAATAGTAAAAAACTGTAACATAAATTTAGGAGAATGATATTAAAACATTTCTAAACTATAAAATTGGGTGAATTTAAACTTTCTAAAGGCTGGTAATGTAAAAGTCACACTATATTTTAAACTTATGGGTCACCTTTAATTTTGAAAATAGTTTTCTATAGATAAGTTATCCGATTAAAAGTATTTTTTTTTTATAAAAATCTCAGACTTTTTATTTTGGCAATTTCCAAGATAAATCACGGCTTTTATATCCAATCCGAACTTTGACGGAGGAAAAAATTGTATATAGCTGCAAAAACACGAAACACTCCACTAATATAGAAGCGGGTTTGCTAGTTAACAACAGTTAAGTAATTTTTATATTGATATCATAGTTTGTTACTGAGCAAAAATGGTGTTAAAATTTTAAATTTAAAAAAATCGTTAAAAATCCCTTCCGTAAAATTAAGAGTAGTTTTCTAGCATTTTTTATTCGCGAATATCTTTTGGGTACTTTTTTCGGCGATTTTTTTTGGAAATTTTTTTCCACAAAATTTTTTTTCCCGTAATTTAAATAAAAAAAAATCGTCAAAAATATTTCAGAATTTTTTTCCCCAAATTTTTTGAGAAGTTTTTCCGTGAATTTTCTCTAGCTGTTTTTTCTCGCAAATTCCCTAAACTAAAGGATGACCTCTTATTTGTCCGATATTTAGGGTAGAGCATGTTTTGAACAGGTTTACCAATCTATTGAAAATACAAAAAAGGGCTTCAGTAAAAGTTCGTTAAAATCCGAATAATCACGAAAATAGGAAAATCCCATAAAACGTGTTCGATGATATTTATTTACGAATAATTTTTTTGAAGTTGTCAGCCTTGGGATATACAAACACGATAAAAATATATCGAAAAAAAGCATATTTTTTATTGTAACTCTAAAAATAAATCGATTAAAAAAATTACCATTTTTTCCCGAAAGGTTCGTTCCTTGAAACGCTTATAATATATATAGATTGAAATTTGTTCCTCGAAATTTTTGTCCCTTGAAAGCTACACAAAGATATCGTTTGAAAAAAACAAAAAATTTTTTGTGCAAAATTTGTTTTTTTTCAAAATTTGTTTTTCTCTAATTTTTTTTTTTTAATTTTTGCTTTACGAACATAATTTTTAATTAGTTTTTGTTTTACGAACATAAATTTAAAAAAACACATTATTTCTTTCACCGAAATTTTTTTTTCGCAAAATTTGTTATACTTGAAATAAATTTTTTTCGCGAAATTTTTGCTTTATGATTTCGTTTTAAATTTTTTTGTTTTGCGAAAATTTTATTTTTTTTTTTGAATTTAAATTTGCGCAATTTTTTTCTGGGAATTTTGTTTAACAACAAATACATCTATTAAAATTGTTTCCTCGAAATTCTTTTGTGAAACTTGTTTCTTGGAATGCTAAAAAAAATACAACGCTTGAAAGAAACAATTTTTTTTTTATAATCAACGTTCCTTGTGCTTGTTTGCATAAAAAATTTCTATTTATTTCCGTGGATGGACCAGCATATAAAAACTGCATCGTTTGTCCTATTGCATGTACTTCTCTGTCAGAATATGACTGTAAAAAAAATTGTTAGAAACCCTTGATTCCGCCATTTTTCTATAATAAAAATCATTTATATTTTGTCGGCATTGACTAAAATTTTGGTATTCTAAATCAATTGCAATCATAAAGTTATATTTATGATTACTCTCGTTATATTTATTCCACGAAATACTCATAAATAACAGCATTTCCAATCAATTTCATTTCATTGTTTTTGAAATTGAATAATACTCAAAGCAATTGATTTTTATTTGCAGGACCCAGCAACATTTTTTAGTATGGGTTACCTCTGCATCTATTCTAGAACAGCTTATTTTAGTAGCGGTTCTAGAACAATTCTAGAACCGGTTATCTCAAACTCCATACAAAAACAATCGGTTGTAGAACAGAAATTAGTTATTTGTATTTCACTAGGGAGTACCACAACTGATGAGCTTTACATTCAAGTTATGAACTTAACATTCTTTTTTTTTTTGGTAATTCGCCATCTGGAAAAGGATCTTTAAATAGTTTTGTATGCTCTGAAAATTGGCAATTTGAAATATGAAATTGAGTCCCTGCTCAGGCGCCATTTGTTTAATGGTCCGTATATATTGTAATTGGAGCACATGTGGTTCAATTATAAGATTTGCTAGTATTTAAACAAATGGCGCCTGAGCAGGGAAACCCATATCACTAATGAAACCCGTATCACTATTTGGTTATTTTTAGAGCAGTATCACAGGATTCTTTATTCTCTTAAAATCACCAATTAGTGATATGAAGCTGAGTCTCCGCTCAGGCGCCATTTGATTAATTTCTAGCGAATCTTATAATTGGGACACATGAAACTGAGTCCCTGCTCAGGCGCCATTTTTTAAATGATCAGTATATATTGTAATGGAGCACATGTGTTTCAATTATAAGATTCGCTAGCATTTAAACAAAAGGAGCCTGAGCAGGAAAACCCATATCACTAATGAAACCCATATCACTATTTGGTTATTTTTAGAGCAGTATCACATGATTTTTTATGCTCTTAAAATCACCAATTAGTGACATGAAGCTGAGTCCCCGCTCAGGCGCCATTTGATTAATTTCTAGCGAATCTTATAATTAGGACACATGTGATTATAACATCTTTAAAACAATAATTTTTGTTTGCTTGGATATTTGTCTTTTAACAAATCAAAATAAGAAAAAGCATATGTTTGTATTGTTAAAAATTTCTTCATGACTTGTAAGCTGATGAAGCCGTAAAATAAGTACAAGGACCATATAATAACCACCATAATAGGCAACTTAACAATGATTGTTGTATTCTAACTATAGGAATACAGAGAAAAATGAGACTTGTAACATTAACCCCAAAAATAAGATGCATAAAAATTTTACGAAGTCTAATTTAAGATTTTTTCTAAAAGCAAAATAACAAGAAAAGTCAACGAATAAAACATTTATGAATCGAATGATGAAAAAGTTATGGTTAGCTAATTTGTTAACGGAAGTCACGTAAATATGTAATACATTCATGAAAATACATAATATGTATGCGGCAATATATTCATAATTTATATGATAATAAAAAGTATTAGGCATATTTTAGGCGTCTTATTTTGGGAGATGTATCAAAAGCTGTACTGGAAAAAAATTAAATTTAAGAGTTAAAGTAACAAAATATTTTTTTAAAATTAGAGTATACTTTTAGGATGAATAGTCCCAGTCAGAAAAAGACAAAGGAATCACCCGCACGCAAGACACTTTAACAGATGGTGCAAGTGCTTTGCCAATCCCAAAATGATAACGTCATGCGACAAAAGGTCTGTCTGTTCAAAAAGTGTTGTTAATGCGCTGGGTAAACAAATTTTAAAACGTTGGCGAAAAGTTGGTAAAACCATCATAAATTTTGGTCCTGAGGGATTCGAACCTTGACCTCCTGATTTGCAGCCGATAGCTCTACCCACTGAGCGAACAAGACATGTAATTATTGATAGCTAAAAACGTTAGTGAATGATAACTGCTGGGCAACCATTGGTTGATAAAACATGCTAGAAATGCTAGCGCCGTAGCCAGGGGGGTCCTGGCCACCCCCTCCCATATGATTTGACCAATTTTTAAAAATGTTAAAAAAACAAATTTTTTTTTACAAAATTTATAAAATTGTTCACACACTGATAGAATTTTGTTCATTGTATTAATGAAATCCTTCATTAATACAATGTATTTTTCATTAAAAGTCCCCAAAGAAAGTTTCATTGGATCAATGAAATATTTTTCATTAATCAAATAATAATTGAAAAAAATATTTTTTTTCTTGTTTCATATTTATTTTGTGTTAATTTTTTCTTTTTTATTATCTTATATTTATTTTCCGTTTTTTTTATTTTCCTGAACACGACTTGAACCCGCAACCATCACCATACAAACAGCACCGCCTTACCAATTGACCTAAATTACAAAACCAAAAGGATGTGCTTATTTAGACTTTTGTAGGAAAATATGTTTTTTCAATAGTTGAAGCGCCTCCAGTGGAAATTTTATGGAACTTATTGTTTGCTGTACAAAAAATATTTATGTAAAAATGATTGCATATTTTAAGTATCAAACAAATACAGTTAATGAAAATTTCATTCTGTCAATGAATTTTTCATTACTTTAATGAAAATGTTTCATTCAACCAATGAATCCAATGAATGAAAGACATTCATTAATAGTATGAAGGAAAATCCTATCAGTGCAGGACTTTTTTTTATTAAAAAGCTGCAATTCTTCCATTTTAAAAGTTTTCAGCCCGTCTCTAAGTTTTGCAAAATAATTAATAGTGAACGACGGTTTTAAAAATAAAACATTCTAATTTTGTGGGATATGTTTGGTCATCACATATCCCACAAAATTAGAAAATAAAAAAAAACCGAAATCCATTGCGTTTATGGCAAAATAATAATGTTATAACATAGTCAACAAATAGCCAAACTGGAAAAGAGGTGAAAAATTACACTTTTGAAGAGAAAAAAGGGGGGAAAAATTGAGAAAAAGACCATCAAAGCCAAGAAAATATGAAAATGTTAATTTTAAAGCTCAAAAAACTCAGATTTTTAGACCAAAGATGAAAAATAAAAAATGGCAAAATAAGTTAATACGGGTAAAAATGGCAAAAACTTCAAAAATCGCAATTTTGTCTTCTCTGGTAATGACGAAAATTATGGAAAGCAAAATTTTTTTATTTAAAACTTGGAAAAATCTAAATGGTCAAAATTTTGGTATTCTCACTGGATACAAATAATGCAATATAAAAAGAATTTATTACTCAATTCTAAATTTTCTCCGAAGCCTTATAAAAATTCTTACATTCTCATGATTTTCTTCTACACCGAAATCTGGCACGCTCTATTTTCTTGAATATTTTCAAATATCTTAACTTTATTAGAAAACATCTATTAAAAAAGTTATCCGAGGCTTAAAAGTTTATATTCGCTATTAAACCATGTATCTTAAACCGAAAAGGTAACATTTTTAATATCGCCTTTTGGAATGTTTTCTTATCTGGAAAGTTTAAAAAAAGTCTTAAATATTTTTTTACAGAATTTTGTTAAAAAATTTGTTTTTAGCATTTTAAGAAATTCAAAGATTCCCCCTCAAAATGTGTAATAACAAATTTAAATAGATGACATTTTGTGTAATCCTTAAACATTTCTTGGAATTTTAGATTTATAGAGGTTTGAATGTTTTGATGAAAAAAAGCCTCATATTCAGAGAAATACAATCAAGAAAATTTAACAAAAAAATTTTAAAATTCTGTAAAAAAATTTGAATGAGAGTACAAAATTACGCTTTTAATTAAACAAGCTTTCATAGAGTTACGCTTACACTCGACCTTAAAAGAATGAAAAAAATAAAGTTTTAAAAGAGTTTTTTACTGGGACACTTCTAGGCTTTAAAGTGAGGATTAATAAGAGTACAATATCAAGCTTTTGAAAACCATGTTTTCAAGCTATAACACGAGTTTTAATAAAATTACAAAATTATGCTTTTAAAAAAAACACATTTCAGTCTTTCAATTGAGCTTTTAAAATATAGCATTCTAGATTTAAATCAATCTCTTATAAACCACAAAATCAAGCTTTTATAAAGCATATTTCATATCTTAAATCGAGCTTTTAAAGAACAATCTTTAATAAAAGTGCAAAATCAAGTTTTAAAGATCCTAGAATCACCATTTAATTCCAGCTTTTTTGAACCACAAAGCTTTTTTTGAACAAAGCTTCGGACTTTAAATCGAGTTTTACTAAAAATGCAAGAACATGCCAGGTTTCGGATTTAACAACATTTAATAAAACCAGAAAATACCAGAAAAAAAATGTAAAATTTAGCTGCCAAAAAATAGGCTTTGAATTATTGGTTAATTAAACAACTTAAATTATGCTATACAAAACATTCCTTAAATATTTTCATGGCCCTATTTGAAGCCAATAAGAATTTTCATTCCAATTTTTTTTTATAAAGGTGTTTATGTTTAAATATAATTATCGTCCATCCGTGATAATTATTGTTTATTTCTAATAAGGTATAAAAGAAGTTTGTCTAACAAATACTTTAAGATATTTTTGGCGGAAATTAGATAAAACGTCAATTTATAGCTTGTTGAGCATACAAATTTTGAATAAATTAATAATTTCTCATAACATCCTTAATGAATAATTAACTACCCCAGAATTCATTGAATATATTCAAAGGAAAATGGTGAAAATGGTTATGATTTTTTTATCTATTAACTAAATTTGCCTAAAGCGTGAATAAATTCTTAGTTAAGTACCAACAAAATCTTCTTAAAATCTTAAAAAGTTTTCCCATAAATAGCTTAACAAAGTGTCAGACATTTACACTTAAGTAGCAAGCAATTTCACAAAGACACAAAATTTTAACAAATAACCAAAATGTTTGCTATTGATACTAGAAATGTGAAATATACTTAAGGTCGAAATGATTAGAAATAATATCTAATATAAACATAAACCTATTTATAGGTTTTCGTATTAAATAAAATAGAACAAAAGTTAATGGAACACCACTGAAAAAGAACAAACCACAATGACTGTAATCCCCCCTGTTTTCACTCCAAGCCTAATAGACTGTTTTTGAAACATTCAGACGGAAATTGATAAGCTGTCAAGTATAGATGTGAGAGGAAAAGAATTAGTGAACAAATTTTTGAAGACAAAAATTAAATAACAAAACCTGAACATGTTTAAATTCAATGATACAAAGTGTGCTGCCTACTTTAGGGATTAATATTTAAAATTGTTATATCCAAACAATACCCTATTGTGTTGCTTTTATGTAAAGAAAAACTAAATTAGAATTTTTGAGTACATTCGAAAATAATAAATTAAAAAAAGTAAAAGACGAGATATGTCAACGTTTTAAATTTATTTTAAATTCAATATTTTCCAAACAGAATGCTTTATATTTACCTTTTTCATAAATAATACAACAAAAACTAAGCTTTATTTCAAATATTTATAATAAGAAAGTTGATGTTTTATTATCAACTTTAAAGGCATGTATTTTTCTCCTAAAAGTATGCTTTATTTTTTTAAGGCGACAATCATCCCAGAAGTATGTATTGTTATACCCTCCACATACTACGATGAGGGTATAATATCAGTTTGTGATTCCGTTTGTAATGTATAGAAATGTAGGTCTAAGACCTTTTAAAGTATATATATATTCTTGGTCCTTATTCAATTTTAAGATGATTAAGCGATGTCTGTCTGTTGAAATGGAGATTGCGGAGCGAAAACTCAATACGTACCGCTCATTTTTACTTAGATTGATGTTCATTTTCTAAAAAAGTTTGGTATTGAAAATGGGCGAAATCGGTACAGCGCACAGTGGTCCCAATGACCAATTTAGCACGAAAAAAGTCATAACTCTTTTTTAAAAGTACGTAGAAGCATAAAAATTTGTACGAACAATTGGCTTAGTATTGCACGATATCACGCCAAAAATGGGCGGATTCGATTGAGTGGGTGTGGCACTTTCCATATAAAATTAACTGACATAAGACCTGTAAAATTACTATGTGCTGATTTGTGTGTTTTGTTAAGTCAAAAAGTTTAATGGGTCGGTTATGGATAGCAACCCAACTTTAGTTGCATTTCCAGCTGACAAAAAAATATATGTGGTTGCAAAATATGTGCTATTTAGCAACTGAAATCGGTAACTCTCAGCTGTCACCTGTAATATATTTTTATGTCTCTGACAACGCAACTGAAGATTGGTTGCTATTCATAATCGACCAATAAATAAATATTCACATAAAAACACAAAAATATAACAAATAGTCAAAAAATACATAAAAAGATAAGAATTTTTGATTTTCAGTGGTTTTTTATTTTATTTAAAACAATAAACATTTTGAGTATTTCATCGATATATAAAAATATTTATTCATCTGTGCTTGTTTCTGAATCCGTTTCGCCTTCTGAATGGTTTTGCACATTTAAAACAGAAGTATCAGAAAGTAAAGCCATTGACTCGTGACACAATGGTTCTGTGTTTCAATTCATCGGTTTTGTTGAAAGAGAAGAAATGTATGGATCCGATGAAAATAGCAGATTGTTAAAAAGGTCTTGCATGTTACTTTCCCGTGACATTTTTCGAGCATGATGTTCTCGAACATATCTAAAGTCTTTGTTGCGAGATTCAAGAGCTTCCTCGGATAACATTCCAATGGGCAGGGCAGCATTTTGAATAATGTCTGCACCGTGAATCAATATTTTGTGGACACTAGATGGCATGCAATACCACGGATACAATTCCACGTATAATTCCGCTGTTGCGAAAGCATATGCTCGAAACAATTCAGCACGCGTGTAAAGTCGATAGTAAAGGCTTTCATTTGGTTTCAACTCTTTAATTTTTTGTATATCATTCATGGCACTAGGTGGTGCTCCACAAATTCCACATCTTTGAGGCGACAAATTTGCAATAGCTGAAAAACTTTACCATCGATCATAGTCAAACAGAAATGATGGTCTACATGTATTATGTTGTCGTTAACCTGGATTACAGTTGGAACAATTGCAACTACTTGAGTTTGTATTACATCAATTTCTTCAGTAATTAAAGACTTAGTTTCCTTTTTAAATGTAAGTTTAATCGGTCTGCAAAAGCGCGTAGAAGAAGGCCGTGGGTTTTTCCATATAACTTTCTCATCGTCTTTTAACTCCAAAGGAACTAAACACACGGCAAACAAATGCTGATCTGTTTGTAAAGTATGCTCACTGAATGGTTGCTTGTATGTTGAGTGACCGCTGCTACCATCACACCCCCATTTATATGTTAACACTAGCGATGAACATGTAAATTCTTTCAGCTTTTGTCTTTGCAACATTATTAGCCTATTTGTCGTGTGGTCAACTAAACTTTGCAAAGCCACTTCGGCTGATGTTTCTGAAATCTTTATGCCATTGCATGGGTAACAATACTTTTTAGCAACTAAAATTTTCTTGTAAGATGGATATATATCAGCATTACGTTTTTTGGCACCCGCACGCATAGAAACATACGAACTTTTTGAGTATTTACCATCAATGAACATTGCCAGCGCTTCCTCACTGCTATATGGTATTACTTCTTTAGATGGTGTATTTAATAATGCTTTTATTTTTAATGGCCTTTTTGGAGAAACATCTATGGTTCTAATTACGTCTGCAGCAACTCTTTTGCCTGCTTTATAAAGACTACTTGCAGCAGCAAATGTTAGCTCTTCTGGAGAGCAAGTGTTCACAATAGATTTAGTTTTTAATTGTTTCGATCTTTGGCCTCCTTCTAAAAACGGTTTGGAAGGTCTACCGTGATGCGATGTTGACGGTCTGTCCGCTAAATCTTCTTCTAAAAACATCGACGAGGACTTACTAGGATAGACAAAAAATTCATCCAACCAACATTTATAAGTAGACTCGAAAACAGTCTTTGTTCGATGTGCCTGCCTCCACTTCTTCGAAAGTTTGCAAATGAAATTTCGAGCTGCTTGCTTTACTTTATTTTTATAGTCATCATTTTCATCATTTTGTATACAAATTTTGATAAAAATGTGAAATATAACAGCATCATTTTTTTTCTTTTGATCCTTCTCAGCATACCAAACATTGAACAACTCCCTTTTAGTGATAGACATTACAACCTAAAGATTCGATATGAAGTGTTTAGGCAAAAATCGGTAGTAGAATTCTTAAACATTTAACAATTCACATATTATAGAAGAAAACGACACAAAAATAGGATAGAAAGCTGGTGAAATGCACACTTAAAAGTCTAACACAAGCTACAATACAGATAAAATTAAACAATTAACGAATACATTTTAATTTTCATAAATTTTTTTCTAGATAGAATGCTAAATCAACGGCACATCACGAATTAAAAAAGTTCATACCTTTATTGTGTTAAGAAAACCAACAAATATTAAAGAAAATCTTTTCACTTTATTTTGCAACCTTTCCAAAATACACAAAATTATCGACTGGTCTCTTATTAAAAATAAAATAAAGCAATTACTTGTGTTTAAAACAATACTGCAGTAATAGTTTTGCAAATATACAAAAAAAAGTATACCGTTATGCACGGTGGGGACTTTTCATTAAAAAAACAAGCAAATTTTTCAAGTTTGTACCATTCGAAAAAACGACTTTTTTCGCGATAAATTTGTTATTGGGACCACCGTGCAGCGGTTTAAAAGTTATGTGTGAAAATGTGTTTTAATACAAATTACTGTATAATACACTGTATATTAGTACAAATTCATAGTAGCGTCTGGTGTATAAAACATAACGTCATATTTTTCCACCAGACGCTAAAAGGTGAATAATGTATAAAATTCACCTCAAATTTTTATTACACCTCAATTTTTTTTACCACCAAATAACTTTTTTACCTCAAAAACATTTTGTCATCCCACAATTCATTTTATACATCCAAAAAAGTTTTTCACCTCAAAATTTTGATTTCACTTCTAACATATTTTTTTTTTTTTTAATTTTTTTGTTGTTTGATTTTCAAGGTTTCATTGTGGAGGGTGGGTGTAAAGAAAAAATTTGGTAAAACCAAATTTAATGCTTGGACGTACTTGTTTCTTTTTTTTTTGCCAAAGAAGAATATATTGGAGAATTAATAACTCTGTGTTACAGTGAAAATGTACTTCAAAAACTACCCAGTGTAGATTGTAGCACTATTTGTGTAGATTCATTAACAATTTTTCGATATTTTAATACACCCCCGAAATTTGAGTATATTGTTAAAATAAAATTTTTTAACACTTCACAAGACAGCAATTTTAAAATTTACTAAATTTTTAGGCGATTTGCCATTTTTAAACGAATTCAGAAAGAGCGATAGTCGACCTATCCAAATATATGAACATGTTTATATGTTTTACTCTTTAACAATCGAACTTATTAAACCAATGACAAAACTTCCTGGGAGCTTGCGCCTATAACCAAAAATAAATTTTCTGTGAATTTTAGAAATTTTTAATAATAACACAATTTTTTTTCGAAAATTTTACATTTTCGGCCGTATTGTGGCACGGGTTAACGTTTCTTAAAAACAAAATTGATTTCTTCCATTTGTAATAAAACTGGGGGGTGTAATGTACGAAAATCGAAAAATCGTTATTTTAAGGGACATCCTAATGTAGATAAACCATTTTAAGGATCAATTTATTTGTATTTATATATGGGACCTTATCAAATGAGATTTAATTATATTAGATACAATATTCAAATTTTTAGCCAAGAAGACAAAATTGGAAAAATCGTTAAAAATTAAAAAAAAAAAAAAAATTGGAGAAAAAATTCTCAAAATCGCTAAAGTTTAAAAAAAAATCCAAAATTAAAAAATTTAAAATTTAAATTTAACAAAAATCGCAAAATTGTCTTAGTTTAAAAAAAAAATTAAAAAAAACTCCAAAAAAAATTTGAAAAAAGTTTAAAGCTAAAAAAAATTGGGTAAAATTTAAAAGAAATTTTTTCTTAAAAAAAAAAATGGTCAAAATCGCTAAAATTTAAAAAAAATAGCTTAAATACAAAAAATTTTAAAATAAAAAAATTAAAAGAATTTGAAACTTTCGGCAAATGTAACAAAAATCAATAAAATTAAAAAAAAAAAATTCCCGAAATTTTATAAAAATTACCAAAATTTAAAAAAAATTGCTAAAATTAGAAAAAATTGCCAAAAATTTGGAAAAGAAAATTCCAAAGCTTAAAAAACTAATTTGTTCTGTATTTTCAAACATCTTTGGGGTTGTGGTCTACTCATAGCCTATTTTCATTTCCCGTTAGTCTCATTCAGGATACAATCGGTGACTCCAAATTTGTTGCGCAGTGTTGTTAACTAAATCATTCATGTTGAAATGTTCAATGATTAATTCATTTTAATTCATTTTAATTCAAATTTCTATAAATTTTTTATTTTCTTATCTTACAGATCATTAAGTGTCGTTAAATATATAAAATAAGAAATATAATGTCATTATATTTTGGGCATCCCCATACTGGGGAAGAAAAGGAAAAAAATTTAAAAGAATTTCTATCACACTTGTTTATGGAATGTATGATAAGATATAAAAATGAAACGTGGTCGGAAAATCAAACGGATACTACTATCAACAGTATGCAAGGTAAGAAATACATATGAAAGAAATTTAATTTAACCATGCTGTGCTCATTTAAGCAAACAATAACCCACTTATCCACAAAAGCAAAACAAATGAACATATACAATGAATTAATAATTTTAATTAAATTAATAATATTAGTGTGAGCTCAACTTTATAATTTTTGTCTTCTTTGTCTTTGTCTTCGTATTATGTATTTTTTTTTTTGGTTGATAGAATATGCTACAGGTGTACCACGTTATATGGAGGATGCCTTTTTAAATGAAGGTTCTATTGATATGCAAAATGTTAATGAAAATGAAGCCAAACGTATTGAATTATATGCTACAATAAATACAATAACACTAGCACCTGAATTGCTATTGAACTATGATTTCTATGATCTAAACCCCCAAAATACCACCAGTTTTACAACCGATTTTCCTGATACCACCACCAGCAGCAACACAGTTGCCATGTCAACTATTAGCTCAAGTTTTATAACTCCCACAAATAATTTGATTATAAAATCATCATCATCATCATCAGCAGCATATTGTCCCTTACGTTTTGATGGTTATCTTTGTTGGCCACGTACCCCAGCTGGTACGGTGTTAAGTCAATATTGTCCGGATTTTGTAGAAGGTTTCAATAGTAAATTTTTAGCTCACAAAACGTAAGTAACTATCGCAAAAAAAAAAAAATTCACTCAAACCAAATCAACTCATAACAAATCTACAAAATCAAAGCATCTTAAACCAAAATTTAACCCTTTAACGAGCAAAACACATTAATACCAACATTTACTAAGTGTTAAATATGAGTCCGACACAAATTAGTACTGTTTTTCTAATACGTATGTAAAGTTAATAGAATATCCAATGGTTTCACCAAATAACATTTCTCACATAGTCCTTAGTTTCAGAAATAAAGGGGTGTTTCACTTTACTTGCCTACTCCACATTATCCGCTCTTACTCTATTCAACTAAAATTTAAATAGTTGTATTTAAATGATCTGCACATCATAGAACATTTGCACGTTTAATCAACATCATATTCATCATACGTTCAGGCGTCCTTAATATATAAAACGAAAATAAGGGGTCCGCCATCTAACGTTTTTTTTTTCAACTAGTGCTTATTTCGTGAATGGTAACACTTAGCTCATGTCTGATTTGACAGATAATTAGTTTTATCCTTCCGCTGAACGAATATGGTCCGTATGTTCGTTATCTTGTGAAAAAAGTGAAAGAAACTGGCATCCTTATCGATAAACCAAAGCGCGAAAAGCCAAAAACAGTGCGTACACCCGAGAATATTGCTGCTGTGGCAGAAAGTGTGCGTGAAGCGCCATCAACATCAATTCACCGTCGTTCTCAACAATTGAACATTTCGGAGACATCATTGAGACGAATTTTGCATAAAGACCTTGGTATGACGCTATACAAAGTCCAATTGGTTCAGGAGTTCAAAAAAAAAGTTATTTGGCGGACCCTTTATAAGTTCTAGCTGAATATTTTAGATAACAAAGTAAAAAATTTTGTCAAAAATCTGCTAGTTTTAGCAGTTTTTTCTGCAGCGTCATTTTTAACTATTTTTAGTAGTTTTAGCAAACATTTTTACTAATTTTTTTCTATCATTTAAACTTTCATGTAAACCGCAAAAAAATTTCAAAATTTTGAAAAAAAAAAATCTCCAAAATTAAAGAAAAAATCGTTAAAATTAAAAAAACAAAAGCCAAAGTTAAAAAAAAAAAATTTGAAAAATTTCCAAAATTGCCAAAATTTAACCCATTTTATACCACTAATCGATCACATGGGAATTTTTTGACGAAATTTTGTAGAAAAATGTAAAAAATGTCGAGGACGCAATAACCCTCTAGCGGTGGCATTCGCAGTCTAAATTCATATTTTGACGCTTTGTATAGACTTAACGGTTTAAGATTTTTTTCATAATATAATTTTTATTTATCGAACTGTTATCTACAATTTGATCTATAGGATTTTCAAGAACTTTTTTAAAATATTGTTATTTTTTAAGTAATTTTTTTAAAATTGTAATATGGCAACACTTATTTGTTGGAAAAAAAAGATAATTTTTCACATTAAAAAAGGAAATGAAGTTATTTTCGGTATATTAAATTTTTTACAAGTTTGGAAAGTTCTCGCTTCTAACTTTTAATTTTACAAAAAATTTTCTCATTCCAAAAATATTTTCAGACGTTCCTAACCAAATGAGCATATAACCTTTACAACACCGGTCTTCTTTCTATAAATTAAGAAAAAAAAAAAACATAATTTTTATTTTTAATAAAAATTATATCAAACTTGTATAAAAGACAAAGTACCGTCTAGTTTAAATTCCCCTGTGTTGTTTATAAACTAAACAAAAAAATGAGAGAAAAACAAAAAAACGTGTATTGAATATCCACCAGAGGTCGACCTTACACATAACAAACACGTTTTCAATTTATTTTTTGATTAATGGTTATAACTTCAATCTCATATATTAGTTCTCATGTAGTGAGTAAACTAGTTTATATGAATGTTTGATGTTTGGCATGGGATTGTTACCGCTTTCAAAACGTGTTCTGATGATGGGAACCTAGAAAATTCCCGAAATAGATCTATCAACACATTCCTGAAACGGTCAAAGAATAAATTTGAAACCAAAAACTCTATAGATTATTTGTTAGGACAATATCCTAATAAAGAAATATAGAGTATGGCCTCGAACTTGAAAAATTTTCATTGCACAATTGAAGGTCAAAAAAAAACATAATTTTTATTTTTAATAAAAATTATATCAAAATTGAATTAAAAATTTCTCAAAAAAGTCCCATAAAAATTTTTCACAAATAGTATTTTTTTATTAATTATATGGCAACCCTGGCACAATAGTTTTTAATTTTGTTTATTTATTTGTATAATAAAGATCTCATTCTCATGCACATGCTTTTTACTGCGTTATTATATATCTCCATAATCAAAATTTTCAGGCCTTAAAGCAGGCTAAAAAAAAATCGTCAAAATTAAACAAAAAAAAATCGGAAAAACTCCAAAACAAAATGTCAACATTAGAAGAAACAAACGCTAAAACAAAAAAAAAAAATCCTGAAATTAAAAAGTCGTCAAAATTAAAAAAAGGAACTAAAATTTAAAACAATATTGAAGAAATCGTCTAAAAAATAAAAAATTTGAGCTGACTTTGAGTTTTCAGTTATAACTTTAAAACTTTTCCAACGATTTCGCTAATTTTCGAAAGCAAACTGCTTACGATAGCAACAAATAATTTGACTAAAAATTAGAAACACCACTTTTATATTAGAGGAGTATTATGCATTTCAACAGGCAAATGTCGTCTGTACATTACTATATCGACTTCGCTATTCATGCTGATCAATAATATATGTTGTTTATGACGTACAAATGCAAATGAATGGCAAACTGATATATATGTACGTTCTTGCACAGTGGGTTGTAGGAAATAAAACAAAATCGGTTTAGTCTAATGGATTAATGGATGTACATGTGGCGCCTGAAAAGGAACTTAAAATTATATGCTACAAAATATGGTAAAGAGGCGATATGGTTTCTAATAAGCTGTCCTCTCCGATTTGCTCTTTAAAGACAAACAACAAACAAAAAACTGTTCTGACCTAATGCTGAGGCATTGACTAATGCTGAGCAAAGACTCAAAATTAGATGTTACAGAATATGTAAAAGAGCCAAGATGGTTAAAATTAATTAAAATGTGCAAAACATTTATGCATTTGTAAAAAGTTAAAGTTTGATAAGCATAATATCAGACCCCATTTTACTAATATTCCTTAATAAAAATGAAGTCAAAAAGTTGTTCTGCCTCGTACCAAATAAACCGATTTTATTTTAGTTTCCCTTAAACCCCAGATGACCCAAAAGTAGAGATAGGCCAGTTTTTATTTCGAGATTTTTAAATCGTATGAATTTCTATTAAAAATGTGATGATGTTTCGACAAAAATTTCACCAAAATCACAAGTTAATTCCTTAGGGGTTCAATGCGTCTTCTGAGGAAAGCAGTTCCTGGACATCCCCTGACACCATGTGAGGTTTAATCATTGGCAGTACAGCACTTTTTTTGGTTTATACGTAGTATACATTATTTGTGTATTGTGTAGTATTTTTGCGTAAACAATTTCAAAAGATTATTGTTGTTTGTGTTTTTACTGATGTTGATTTGATTTTATAAGCCCAAACAAAGGGAGTATACCGTACATGGCCACATAAATATGAACGATTGAATGATTATTATATTTTTCTTTTAAACCTAACTTTTTGCACAACTCAGTTTCTAGAGTGTCTATTAAAAAATAGGTATTAAAATATGGGTAAAGTATATTAAAAAAAACTTTCTAATCTCTAATTTCGAAAATAGGACTCTTTCAGTTGAATTTTGGACTATAATTTCTGGGAGTATTTCTAGATAAATAAGTTTATCTTTTCAAATTGATGAGTTCCTAATTTTTTGCCCATGTACTTTATTTTTGTGGTTATATCTCAATTAAAAGTTAGCTTGTTTTTAGCCACAATAACAACAAAAAAACATAAACTTTTGAATTTATATTTTAAAGTGTTGAAAGTACAATGATTTCAATACAAAACTTGGAGATATTGTGTTTAAAAAAAAAGAAATTGGTCATTACTTTTGCAAAAAAAGGGACGCAACCTTGAGATAAATTAAGTTAAATGATAAAGCATAAAATATTTTAATGAGTTTTTTTTGGGAGGAAAATCGTTTACGAACTAATCAAAGAAATTTAAATGCGAACATTTAAGCTTAGCTGTCATACTTTTCACTTATTGAAGTAAACGCTAAAAAAGGACTCAAGGTAGTTTCATGCTTGTTTGAGTTATTGCTCTAAAAGTAGATGTTTTACAGAAAACTACTATAATATATTTTTTATACTCAATAAAATACCAACATTTTTCTTATGCACACTTTTAACCTACCAATGACAGTTGAAGGTGTTTTAAGCTGTCAAATTCAAAATTTGTGTTAAGCTTCTTTTGATGAATGTTTGGTTTAACACAAATTTTGATTTTGATATAAACAATTCTTGGACATTTTTAAAAACCTGACCAACACAAGTAAAAAAGGGGTCGCATATGAAGTATATTATCATATATGATATTGTAAATAATCGTGTATGGATATAGCTGATCATATATGTTCATATAAGGTTCGATATATGATCATTTATAGTTAAGTATATTTAAATATTATCAGGAACATAATATATGCTTATGTATGGCGATACTGCTTAAAACACCATGAAACGTCGTTTATAGATCAAAAGTGAGTATGCGATAAATGTTTTTTTTCTTAATTGAGTAAAATAATTCCCATCTGGTGTTGTCCTGTAAAACTTCCACTTTAGGAGTTAAAGTGAAAAAAAAAACGTAAAACTAATAGCAGTACAATTTTGGGGCTGAATTGCAACCAAGACTGTAAAAGGAAGACAATTTACACATTTTATACACCTTCTGACGTGTTTGGTGGTGTATCTCAATATATATAGAAAACGCCCTTTTGGCGTCAGTAGAGATAGATTTGAAAATGTTTTACTTACACGACAAACGTTTTTCCGTCTGAGCTAATGTTACTTTTGCATATTGGCTAGCTAACAGCAAAGTTAAATTTTTTGATTGTGTGTTTCTATATAAAAGAAACAAATTAAACAAACACTACAATAAAATAAATGGAAAAATTTAACAATAACAATAAAATTTGGTAAGTCTAACACGGTTTAGGTGCTTTAGCGTCGATTGTCTTATTAGTCGGTTAACCTGTTACTGAATGCAATAAAAATTCTGATTCTAATTCAAATGCAAATTCAAACGTAAGTTTACAAAATTCCATTCCTTTATAAAGGAAAAATTAATAAGTTTTCAATTCCCTAGTAAAAACGTATAGATATGGACAGATATGACCATATATAATTAGATCCAAAATTTAAGTTTATCCTCTAATATCAGAGTTTAGATATATTTATATATACCTTCAGTTATAATTATATATCATTTCAGATATGTTTACATACAAATATATATAAGGTTATATATTAATATATATGGAGTTATGTATAAGGACTCAGATATAATTGGATTAACTCAAATTTTAGATAATAGTTATATATACACGTGTTGTTTTAAATAAAATAATGCTAATGTTGCTTTTGCATATTAGCTAGCAAACAGCAAAGTTATATTTGTTGCGTGTGTGTGTATAAATAAAAAAGAATCAAATTAAACAACCACTGCAAGAAAATAAAAAAAGAATATTTAAAAATAACAACACGGGATAGATCCTTTGGGGTCAATTGTCTTATTAGTTTAAGAACACGCAATTAAAATTAAAAAAAAAACGTTTAAAGTTAAGAAAGTCAATTAAGATTTTAAAAATTATATATATACAAATTTTATATATACAAATTAAGTTTATAATTCAAATTTAATTTAAATACAAACGTAAATTAACAAAATTACTTTAACATGAAATCAAAAAATTTATAAAATTTCAATTGTTTTAAAAAAAATCAAAATATCCATAAAAATGCCGAAAATATAAAACTTAATGAGCAAAGAAGTAGAAAAATCTAAAATAGCAAAAAAAAAAATAAATGAAAATAAGAATTAAAAAAAAAAAATCTGATAACCGTATTGATGGGCTCGTTTACGTTTTGCTTACAAGGCAAACGCCTTTCCATCTAAGCTAATGTTGATTTTGCATATTGGCTGGCTAACAGCAAAGTTATATTTTTTGCGTGAGTGTCTAAATACAAAAGAAAAAAAAAATGTGACAGAAAAACAAAGTGAAAAACACTAACACTACAAATAGAAAATATAGTTCAAGTGCAGTGATATACCCTCGCTAGACTTTTCACGGGATACACAGAGAGAATTTTGTGGACGAGTTTTAATGAATTTTTTTCACCAAACTAATAAAGTTTTCTTCTTAATGTGAATGAAAATTTCTTAAACTTCACAAAAAAATTAAATTTTTCATTAAATTTCCGAGTTTCAGTGACACTTCGTAGATCTAATGCAGAAATTCATTGATAGCAGGCAGAGAATTCTCTCAGTGTAGGACCTTTGAGGTCTGTTTTATGTTTTGTAATTTAATTTTGAGAACACAATAAAAATCGAGAAATCACAGTCAATTTCAATCAGTAAAAATTAAGAAAATTCCAATGAAAATTAATATTCTAATTCAAAAACACTGTGAGAATTATTAGCATGATATTAAGAAATTTTTGCATAAAATCAATGAAGTTGCACTTGAATAACTCCATTAAAACTTTTCATTAAGTTAAAGTAAAATTGTATGAAAACTATCATTTTAATTATTAAAAGTTTAATAAAATCAATGAAGAAGTTTCATTAAAAAAGTAGTTTCATAAAAAGCATGAAGCTTTTCATTTATTTTAAGAAAATGTTCGTATATTTTGTGAAGAAAAGTTTCATTAATTTACTGAAAAATTTAATTATTTTACGTTCAACAAAATTTTCTCTGTTTATAAATGTTAACTAACAAAACTACAACAACACTAAAAAATAAAACTTCCCTGTTCCATGTAGACATGCTTCATATATGTCCCCTTGCATGCAAACATAATTCATATGTGGTCATAAATGATATAATCATACATGTCCATACATTTCCATACAAGTCCATATGTGTACATTAACACAAAATTGGGGTAGTATTCACATATATGATCTCATATTAACTCATTTGAACAAATGTTTATGAATCCTCAATGGTGGTATATGGACCGACCTCGAATGACTTCATATATGAGCATGAATGAGTTCATACATGTTCACAAATGGATGCATATATGTTGATTTTTAAAGTCGTTAATAGAATTTGAAAAACTAATTGGTTAAAATAAAAATGTCATTCAAAAAAAAAAAATTGAGTAAAAACAAAAATACTTAAAAATCGAACAAATTAACAAATCTAAAATAATAAAAACTTGCAAAAAAATTTTATCAAACGCTCAAAAACGGTAAGTTAATAAAATAAAATTATGAAAACAAACAAAAATTAATTTTAAAAAAATATTTCGGAAATAAATTAAAGTTGTTAGTAAGTATTTAGTGGTTTGTCCTCATTTCACCAGTCAAGGGACCAATGGCAAATTTAACTAGTTCTGTGATAAATCTGACTTTTCATTCCCCTTAAAGATGCTACTGAGTCCGCATGGCGCATTCAAAATAGCTGTGACCTCAGCTTAGAATGCTCGATGAAAAAAACTTACTATCTTCCCAAGAAATGAAATATTCTGCAGATATAAAAATCCAACCCATTCTTTCGATTTGTCTTTAAACCATCCGTATAAAAGTGAACATCTGGATTGTTCAATTCCATGAAATATAAATTAGGATCCTTCCCTTATTGTATTAATTTGTCTTGATAGCTCTTTTTATTGTAAGTGGTAATACTATTTTGCTTTGATTTACATTTCATTAAAACTTGTCTACTCACTCAACAGGATGATGTACAAAAATAATTCAATCTTCATTATCAAAAAAAGAAAAAAAAAAATACTCTATTTAAATAGAATTTAATGTTTTAATTGGCATTTAAATCACAATCAAAGTTTAAGATTGCGGTAAGTTTCGTTTGTTATATAAGTAGATATTAGCTATTAATTATTTAAAATATTTTCTATGAAATGAAAAGAATAACTTGGTCATATAAACAAAAATTAGATAAAAAAATTCTTGGAAATTTTGAAAAAATTTGCAAATTTTTAACAACCCAAGTAAAACAGGGGTCATATATGAATATATATGGTTCCATATCTGATAATATATAGTTATATATGTTTAAATATTATCAAATTTTTAACAACCCAAGTAAAACAGGGGTCATATATAAATATATATGGTTCCATATCTGATCATATATAGTTATATATGTTTAAATATTATCAGAAACATATATGGCGATATAGCCTCAAATTTTAAATCATATAATGAACCTTTTATTGACATATATGATCAGCTATACCCATATATGATTGTATATCATTATATATGGTCTCATATTTCAGCATACATATTCTGGTCCAAAATTTGAGGCTATATGGCCTTATTTGATATTATACGAGTATGAACATATATGGTGATATAACTTCTAATATATGGTCATTCATTGAACTACATATATACATATACGAACAGATATACCTATATATGCTCATATGCAAGACTATATATAATCATATATGTTTATATATAATCATTTTGTTACTTGATAAGGAATAATAATTATTAAAAAAAAAATAAAAATCTGAGTTCTGGATGATTGTCTCCAATCTCCAAGTAGAAATTTTGAATCACTGCACTAAAACATAAATTGCAAAATAAAAAACTCACCCAAAAAAATTAAAAACAGTGTTTCAAAAGGCGCAGTGCGATAAAGCCATGGGCAGTAAGGCCATATGGTCTTATTTCTCAAAAAAATGGGAAATAATGCCATATGACGTCTTTTCCAACGCTTTGGGAAATACGGCCATGGTCGTTTTGCAACCAAATGGGAAATAAAGCCATGTTGTGTATTTTTTTTTTTAGTTACATAGTGACAAAATAATGAGTTGTCATTGCGAAGTGTTGAAAAGTTATGGTACAATCGCGGGAGCGAGTGGGGTGGCGGTAAAGTAATCTATAAATAAGTAAGTGGCTTTGCTGAGCAAAGTTTTCCTGCGTAGACGGCCTTCGGCCGGGCTTAGGGATTTTTTCCTCCAGTATGTCCCACTCTCGGCTTCGCTGAGAATAGTTTTTCTGTGTAAAATTAATCTATAAATAATAAGTGGCTTTGTCGAGCAAAGTTGTTCTGGGCAGCCGGCTACGGCAAAGCCACTTATTATTTATAGATTACTTTTACACAGAAAAGCTTTCCTCAGCGAAGCCGAGAGTGGGACATGGCGGAGGAGAAAACCTCTGAGCCCGGCCGAAGGCAGGCTATGTAGAAAAACTTTGCTCGGCAAAGCCACTTATTATTTATAGATTACTTTTACACAGAAAAACTTTCCTCTGCGAAGCCGTGAGTGGGACATACTGGAGGAAAAACCCCCTAAGGCTACGCAGGAAATTTTGTAAATTTTTTTTGTTAAATTTGTTGTAAATATTATTTTTTTGTAATGAAATATACTACATTTTTGTTGAACCAAATTTTTTTTATTAGAGTAATAAAGCCACAATGGCGTTATTTCCAAATGAAATGGGAAAAACCATCTTATGGTCTTATTTCCCTAAAAACGGTGAAATAAGACCATATGGCCTTACTGCCCATGGCTTTATCGCACTGCGCCGTTTCAAAGCACACTGTTCCCACTTTTTTTTTATCAAAAATCGTGTTAACAATTTTAAGCTCTCATATATTTTTATTGAGTATACCAAATTTTTTAAAGTACTTCTAGAACTGGCACTAATTTTTTTCGCCGGTTTTTTTTATTCATTTTTCATTTTTTGTACGATTTTCTTAATACAGATTGGTTTGCCCTCGTATATTCATTCATTCATTTCATCATTCATTTCTTTTAACAATTACTTTATTATACTAAAACGTTTTTATTATCGTTTAATTTAGATGTTTAGAAAATGGCTCATGGTATCATCATCCTGAAAGTGGTCAAGAATGGTCTAATTATACAAATTGCATTGACTATGAAGATTTGGAGGTAAATAATGTAATAAAAACATTTTTATATTTATAGATAAACATTAGGGGGTAAAGGTATTTTCATAGATAAAAAAAAATTATGGATTTTTATATCCAACACTAAGAGAAAAATCATAGTTAAACTATGCTTTGCTACAAAATGGAACTTTAATATACTTGAAAAGCCACCTAGCGGTTTTTGAAGTTATGGTTGAGAAGATGACATTAAGATTTTCCAAATTTTTAATACACCTTAAATTCTGAAGTTATAGTTAACACTTTTTTCAAGACTGCGCACACTTAAAAAATGTTAACTTAAATATTCTTCAATAGATTTTTTATTTTTGAACAGTTTTAGAAATAGTAGTAACCCTATGGGGAAGGAGCAGTCAATTGACCTAAAAGTGACTGGTTAAAGAAGGACTTATCACAGGACTGGCATAATTTAATACTGAAGTGGGTTAAGTAGTGTCAATTGTCCTAAAGTTCCTAATCCTGTGACTGGTAAAGGTAGGACATACCACTTAACCAGAATGCTTATTAACAAGAAAAAGCCAGTTGGCAAGAATTTTACCCATTGGAAGCTGTTTAGTTTTCGTATGGACTTTTGCGAAGTCTTGTGGTATGCCCATCTTTGGTTAGTCCAGTGGTAATGTAAATAACTGGCAACTTTAACATTGGCTTGTCATAGGAGGGGTCATTTGTCCTGCTTTAAACCACATAGTGGGTTTAAAGCAGGACAAATGACCCCTCCTATGACAAGCCAATGTTAAAGTTGCCAGTTATTTACATAGGTTAGGGTTTAGCAGAGGACCGGTCTCTGGCACGAAGGAACCGATCCTGTGGCACACGCAGAACCGGCCGCATTCCCCATGGGGAACTAATTGAGATTTTCAAATATATATGAGAAATTTCAAAAATATTCTACTATTCAGAGTCAAATATTTTCAAATTCTTTTTTTTTTTATTGTGTTAGCTGATGTTTAAGCAAGCTAAATCCATCCGCCTTAATCATTTATCTTTACCACTCTAACTGACAAGCGATGTTTTGCAACGAAATTCATACCATGTGCTCCACTTGAAATACAAATAATAAGTTCTTCAACAAAATTGTTTATCGTTGTCTAATTTAGGCGATAAGAGTCAAATGCATTTTGGAAAGTAAAGCATATAAAAGAGAAGTTTTGGACAAAAATATTTCTCTTACCAAGATATAACCACGCTCGAAAAACTATTTTTTTTCTGCTCCTATTTTTGCTTTTTGGAAAAAGCGAAATTAGGCGAAAAAGTATCTAGACTTCAATTTTTATTGTTCAAACTTCAACGGTTTGCTATTAATACTTAATGTCTTCTTTTTGCAAAATTTCATAAAAATCCGTCTATTAGTTTATAAGTTAAGATGATGTCCTTTAGAGGAATCCTGATAAAATCCTGTGAGTCCTTGGACTAAAGTAAAGACTTATTATTAAAGATAAAGCTTCAATCTTACTTATATTTTATTATAAAGAGTTTTTAGTCAACTTAAATTGGTTTGTTAGATTTTTAAGAACTATGTTTTTCAAAAATAATTAGTTTTTGAAATTTTACGAAATTTTGATGTTGAAGCTTTCTCGCTTCCAAACCGTAAACGGCAGACGAAACATTTCTTCGCAAATTATTTAGCAAATTTAGGTTTCTATCGGATTAATTTCTAAGCATAAAACGCTCATTTGACGCATTTGTGTTAAATTTTATGAAGACTACCCTGATGCAGCCTTACCCGTTAGAGGGTTAACGTCGCAAAAACTTAGGCGGTTTTAAGTTCAAAACAAATTAAAAATATTAAAATTACAGTCTTTTATTGGATTTAATTAAAGTTACATGAATTTATAGATCTCGCATATTCAAAATATATATTACACAACCAAAAAATATAAAAATACACTCAAAAAAAAAAAAATGTTGGTCATATATTAAAATTTAAAAAGAAAACCGCGATTATTTTGGAAAACACGCATTTTTTGTCGGTTTTATGTTATTTAATTGCGTTATAGCTTATTTGCTGGAAATCATATTAAAGAAAGGATTAGCTGTCAAACGAACTGTCATACTGTGCTCACTTTTTAACATTTATGATCAGTATACTCTGGAAAATTATCATGAATAGATTCACGCTTAAACAATGCTACCAAATTATCCAAATTTACTGTGAAAATCAGTCATCGATTCGCTCGATGTTTTATCGCAAAATTGTGTTAAGCGATGGGCTCATTTTTGGCTTAACGGGTTTGTTAACAAACAATATTACCGCATATGGAGTGAGAACAATGCACAAGAGACCCTACAAAATCTATTACACCCAGAAAAATGCACCGTTTTGTGCGGTTTACACATTGGTGGCATCGGACCCTATTTCTTCAAAAGTAAAGCCGGAGCTCGCGTTACGGCCAATGCAGATCGTTACCGCACCATCAGTGATCAATGATATTATGCTTGAAAATATGATTTGGAAGCTCTCTATAATACCTTGGAAGCTCTCTATAATACCTTCCAGAAGAAAATAATTAAATTTCACAAAATTTTTAAAAAGTTTATAAAATTTTTGGATATAAACATTTTAAAACTACTTTTTGACTCGGAGGTGCAAATTTCATATATGATTGTGAATGTCAGACGCAAAAAACATCTGTTTGTGATGTTCCTATCCCGTTATTGGTGCGCTGACATAAATTTTGGTGTACCTCAAACTGTATAAAATTACAACATTTTTTAAATGCCGTTTTCAAAACTCCATTCGTTTAGACGGCTCAAAACCCCTAAGGCAAAAACTGCGAAAGTTTAAAAATCAGAAAATTTTGGTTTCACTTGTAAACCACCACACAACTTTTCACCAGTCAGCGAAAAAAAAAATAATATGCTTGAAAAACCTCCAGTAAGTTTCAAGTATTTTTTTTTTTTTAATTTTTCGACTTTTAAATGGCATCGAATCTGTAGTTGAAGACTTTTCAACGTGAAACTTTGAATGCCATAGATTTTAATTATAGTCCACCTAATACTGTCCAACGTTTCTCTCAATTGAAAAAATTTTGAGAAATAAAAGGCATCTAAAGTCAGTTTCAACAGGTGTCGAACATTTTTGTAATTACTCATATGCATTTTAAAAAGTTCAATCACAGTAAGGAGAGGTATTGACAAAAATATCGAGTTTTTTTATTTTTGTTCTAATTTTTTCAACTTTGACTTAATTTTTTTCGAAACTTAATTTTTGTTTTACATTGACAAAATGTCTGCTTAACATCAATGCATTTTTGCATTAGATCTATGAAATATCATTGGAACTCGTGAACGGAAACTTTTTCTTAAATTAATGCAGTTTTTTTATAAAATTTTATGAAAAATTTCATTTTAGTTATTCAAACTTTCATGCGACTAATGAAAACCATGAACATTTTTCATAAATTTTAAGAAATTTTTCATTCATATTGTGAAGAAAACTTCACTTGTAGTGAAACAAATTTCTTTAAAACTCGTCCACGAAATTCTTTCTGTGTAATTTATTTAAAAACTACTTTTAATTTTGAGTAAAAAGAGCATTGGTTCACTTAAAATAGTTAAAAATTTACATACACTGAGAGAATTATCCGCATGATATTAATAAATTTTTGCATTCGATCTATGAAATGTCACTGAACTCGTCCATTGGAACTTTCATTAAATTAATGCAGTTTTTTGTGTGATTTAATAAATATTTAATTTTATTTATTAAAATTTTCATACGACTAACGAAAAATGTTCATAGTTTCATTAAATGTATGAAGTTATTGTAAATTTTTATATTATTAATAGTGTGAAAATTCTATTTTTGAGTGACTTTATGCACTTAACAATTTTAAACTCACATGTTTTTTTAACCGATTTTGTATTTTGAAACATTTTTGGAAAGGTAAATAATTTAGCTTTTTCAATATATATACAATTTTGTATATTTAACTAAAATATATTGCGTTTTTTTAAGAATATCTATATTAAAAGCTAACAAAAAAATATTTTGTTTTCAAATTTAACGGATTTTTTATGGAGTTGAGTGTTATTAAACTTTTTGTTTTAATTCTTCAGAAAATGCATTTAGTTCTTAGTAAAATGCAATATTTTCTGTTTTAATAACTTAAAAATTAATGATATCACACCTTTTCTAAAAAAAAAGAATTTCAGCTGTTTTAAGACACAGCAATGTTGTTGGTTGCATACCCAAAAGGGTTAACATCAAATTTCATATTAATGCTAAAACTGCATTTTTAGAAAAAAAATACTATAAGTTTAACAATTTTGAAGCATGTTCAATAAGCAAATGCTAATTTTACTATAATTGAAACGCACTTTCTGAATAAATTAAATAAAAAATTGGGTTTCTAAGAAACTGTTGCAATTAGGAGTAGTCAAAGTTAAAAAATTTAAAATTAATTAAAAATTCAGATTTGATTGAAAATATTTCCACACAGTTTTGTTTAAAATATAAGCATATATATATATATATTTGGCCCAATCAAAAATCCGTTTAAAAATTTTAAATCTTTCAAAACTTACGTGACTTTTAAGTTTTTTAGTTTGTAAAGTCTTAACAAATAGTTTTTTAACAATAACTTCAGAGTTTGAGGTTGTATTTAAATTTCTAGAGATTGAAAATGGATTTATTCAAAAAATTTTTTTTTTTGAAATTTTCTTTATACATTTTCTGCTCCCTTTTTGTTAATCAAAAATAAATGTAACCCTTATAATAACTATATCAAATATCTTTGCTATCCAAATATTTATTTGATATTTGATTTATTTCTTTTTCTAGTTTCGTACATTTGTCAATGAATTGTATGTTAAAGGTTATGCCATTTCATTTATAGCCTTAATATTATCACTTGTAATTTTCTTGGGATTTAAGTAAGTAACTAAAAAATACTAAGAATAATGTGAAAATCTAAAGGATTTATAAAAAAGAATTTAATTTAAATAAATATTGTAAATTCCTCTAGATCCTTACGTTGCACTCGAATACGTATACACGTTCATCTATTTGCTTCTTTGGCTTTTACTTGTATAACATGGATATTTTGGTATAAATTTGTTGTTGAACAACCTGACATGATACGTAATAATCCGGTAAGTATTTTCGTAGTAAAAGTTTATTTAATACACACAGAAAAAAAACAATTAAATCAAGCTAAAAACATTATAAAATTATATAAAAACAGCTTTGACATCATAATAATCCATGCATAAAAATATGAAAACTTTCGTACAATGTACGTTTATGTACGTTTTCGTAGTTTTGACAATAATTTCGTATGCATGTATTATTATATGTATATAATTCTACTTATTTTTAAAATAGTAAAATATAATCTAAAATGTTAATTTAAATACGATAAAGTTTAATTTAACGAGAATCATATTTACTTTAATAAGATTTATATCTAATTTAAAAATGTTGTTAAAAAAATACGATGTTAATTCAAATATGATATAATAATTGATTTAACTTATATTTTTTTTCTCTGTGTAGTAATAGTTTATTTTCTGTTGCTGGGAGTACTTTTTTCACATAATGCCATTGTTTTTTTTTTTCTTTAAATTTTAATCTTTTTAAAAATCTTTTTCGTATTTTTGCATTATTTTATTTATTTTATCATTTTAGTACTGGTGCATTGGTTTACATCTAATAATACATTATTTCATGTTGGTCAACTATTTTTGGATGTTTTGTGAAGGATTACATTTGCATTTGGTATTAGTGGTGGTAAGTTGTTGAAAAAATAATACAAAAAGTGTTAACTAAAGCTATAAAATAAGATTTTACAATGTTCGAAAGATCATAAGCAATATATAAGGTGGCGCAAAAATAACCGTCCGATGTTTTTTTTTTTATTATGTATTTATTATGTATAGCATTTTCTGATAGGAGGATTACTTTTGCGCCACCTTATATAAATTAAATTGATTAAGACAGTCTTTGGTCACTGTATCGAGTATTGAGAATTAATTGCCACAATGCGCTATGAATTAACATTTACAAGCTGATTCCGAATTAGGTTGCCAAAAATGTGTATCAATCGCCATTCATACCCTCTCTGATAATAATCATATAAATACGAAAAAATGTAAAAGTAAACAAAACTTGCGTAAAACAAACGAAAATTTGTTAATTTTACAAAAGTTTTTGTTTTAACAATAATTTCGTATTTTTATATATAGATTATTATGAGTGAACATATTTGATAAAGTTTCGAACAATTTTACTTTAAATTTATTGAGATCTTTAGTAAAAATTTTATTGAGAACAAAAGTTGTTTGCACAACAAAGCACAAACGACGACTGATTTATAATGACCTAATTGATCAGCAATTTGAGAAAGCTTTTAATAAAGCTTTAATTACTGCAATTAGAGCTCACCAAAACTTAATTGATTAGGCAAGCCTGGGATAAAGCTTTTATTATTGAGATCAGATATGGACACTTTTAGTAATATGGTACTAAAGCTTAGCCAAAATAGTATCTTATATGTTAACCCTTTTATGCGTGCAAACACCAACATTGCATTGTCTGAAAATGGCTGCAATTTTATGTTTAGAAATAGCATAATAACTTGTTCAATTTCTAAGCCATTAGCAAAGGCAAATGCCATTCCACAAAGAATTTAATAAACTTTCCGAATAAATTAGACCAAAAATGTTTTAAAAGATCCAAATTTTAACAAGAAACCGTCAAATTAAAAAAAAAAATTTTTTTTTTGAAATGTCACTGAAACTCGTCCATTGAAACTTTTTATGAAATGAATGCAGTTTTTCATACCATTTAATGAAAATTGTTATGTTATTTATTAAAAATGTCATACCACTAATGAAAAAGTTGTATTAAAGATAGTTTCTTTAAAACTCTGAAGATTTTTCATAAAGTTTAAGAAATTTTTCATTCACATTGTAAAGAAAATTTATAAATTCAGTGAAAAAATTTCCTTAAAACTCGTCCAAGAACGTCTCTCTTCGTAATTTTAATATTATTAATTGTTTGTAATGTTTGCACCGGAAAAGATAAACGATTAACGAGAATGGATTTATCATGTTTAAAAATCTGCTAATAAAGGGTCCGCCAAATAACTTTGAAAATGCTATAAAAAAAACTACTGAATATTTTCTCAAATTTCTTTTTTTTATTTGAAAGTACAATCCTTCCGGTTAATAATGGAAAATAATTTCATTCAAATGGCTGCCTCGGCTGGCCATGCAGTAGCCTACACGATCGGTCCAATTATCAATGGTGTGCAGCTGTATTTCACCAATGGCTTCACGAATATTGTCCTTTAAAGCGTCAATTGTCTCTGGCTTGTTGGCGTAACACTTATCTTTGACGGCACCCCACAAATAATAGTCCGAGGTGGCCAAACGACATCAGCTCTGCGGCTGATAATGCGATCTTCAAAAACAGGGCGCAAAACATCGAGTGTAGCTTCGGCTGTGTGGCACGTAGCGCTGTCCTGTTGAAACCAAATGTTGCCAATATCCTCCTCTTCAATTTCTGTGAACAAAAATTCGTTCAGCATGGCCCGATAACGATCGCCATTGACTGTAACGGCCACTCCTTGCTGATTACCATGATTTTCAAAGTAATGTCGCAATATTTCCCAGCGTTGTTCAAGCTTATACACAACCATATTCGTTCAGCGGAAGGATAAAACTAATTATCTGTCAAATCAGACATGAGCTAAGTGTTACCATTCACGAAATAAGCACTAGTTGAAAAAAACGTTAGATGGCGGACCCTTTACAAGCACAAAAAGTTATTCATGTCACACAAACAAAATTTTTAAAAATATTTTGCCTAAAAATGTCGAAAATTTTTAATATTCTTTATATACATACAAATTAAAGATACACAAAAATTTACCATAGTGCTGAATTTTCCATCCCTGATCAAATTTCGAAAGCATGCTTGCAATAAAGCTTCTGTATAATGTGTTTGCCAATTAAGCTATTTATTTCTCTTCTCAGTGTTAACTAATTACAGCTTAATTAAAAGTTTGTTTATATATTAAGCGCCAGCTTATAAAATCAATTCAGTGATCGTTTGACTTTCGTTGTGTTAACAACTTTTGTTCTCAATAAAAACATGTCGGCCTAAAGACTTTAAATTTTAAACAGTACTTAATATTTACTATCATTTGCTTATTATTATTTTTTTTTTAGGTGTTTGTCAAAGATACTATAGTTATGCGTTGGTTTAAAATATTCTCCTGGCTATCACCGTTTATATTTTTAGCAACTTATGGTGTAGCAAGATTTTTTAATATCGAAGACAATATACAGTAAGTAAATATTTGGTTAATATTTTTTTGCAAAATATTGAAATTTTTGTCTTCTTTAAAGTTGTTGGATGGATGATAGTCTTTTATTGTGGATATTTTCAGTACCAGTATGCATATCATTGATGGCAAGTTTTTGTAAGTTTATAGTTATATTCTGATTTTTCTACCACATAAAATTAATTAAATTTGTAATTTTTGTTGTATTCTTTACCTTTTTGTCTATATATTTTTTCAATGTAATCTTGTGTGTAGTCTTTCTTATCAATGTATTGCGTGTTATAGTACGTAAATTACATCCACAATCTGCCCAGCCAGCTCCATTGGCCATACGCAAAGCTGTTAGAGCTACTATAATTTTGGTTTGTTGTTCAAGAAAATTTTAATTGATATTAAACAATTAATATAATTTAATTAATTTGTGAATTTTTTTTTAGGTACCTTTATTTGGTTTACAACATTTTCTTTTACCTTACCGTCCAGAAACTGGTTCACCTTTAGAACGTTTCTATCAGATATTATCGGTAATTTTAGTTAGCCTTCAGGGATTTGTTGTTTCATTTTTATTCTGCTTTGCCAATCATGATGTTACTTTTGCGGTACGCAGTCTTTTGAATCGTTTAATGCCCAGAATTATTTCACCACCGCCGCCCTCTAGTCATACTGGACAAATGGCCACTACCACACCAAGTCGTGAATTGGGTGTATAAAATTGGAATAACCATTATAAAATATCACATTTAAGAAACATCCTGTTATTTGACACCCCGGAAATAAAAATCATTATCTCTTAAAATAAATTTCTAAGTGGTATCAATATTTTACAGTATTATTATTTATTTTTATTTCCTCAAAAAAGAAAATTTAATTTTTTTTTTTCGAAGGAAAACGCATTTATTTACTCTATTTTATGTTTTGTGATATTCGTATGTATAAAAATATTTAGAAAAAAAAATGAATGTATTATTTATTATTACGGCAACCAAAAATAAGCTAGAGTCTTGTTTTTTTTTTTTCAAAGGATAGAACTATTTAGATATAATACAAGTTCTGATCCTAAAATTATTAAAACTTTAAGCTATATTTGTTAGAGCTTTATTAGATTATTTTTTATATATGCTTATTTTGCCAATATAAGGTACTTTTTGACTTAAAACGTAAGCTTTTTTTTTAAAAAAAAAGAGTTTTTTTTTTGGTATTTTTTACCTATCGGTATTTTGAAGATTTTTTTTTAGTTGAAAATTTAATGTTACATGTAGTTGGTTTAAAAAATATATTTTTATAAACCAATTAGAACTTCGAAGCTTAGGAAAAACAATTTCTCTAAAGCACTTTTGTTATACTAACGAAGTTCCAATGTAATAATTTTACAAAAATTTTATTTCTAGTAACAATTTTAATAAAAATTATTATATATATTTATATACTTATTTTCATATTTAAACGTCTTTTTTTTTTTTGTTGTTTTCGAGCTTTTTCAAGCGCTTAAAACATTGCTTTTAGATCTGTTTTTTGGTTGCCCTATTTATTATATTTAACATTAAAAATGTTCTCATAAATGTTGGTTATAAGCTGGAAATATAAAAATTTAAGTACAACAAAGTTAATAAATAAATGTATAAAAACACCCTTTCTTAAAGGATATACAAGTAATCCTCGATTTCTGTGGTATTTTAATTAATAAGTTTTAATATAAAGTAGAATACGTGTGATAAATGCCGATATAAGTTAAATTTTATTTTATATTTAATTTGTATATTTTTTTTTTATAATTAAGGGGCTTATTGTAAAATCCTCATAAGCCACATTTTAGTTTTAGTTTTCTCTTTTCTTTTAAAGCTTAAAAAAATATTAAAAATTTTACTTTTGCATGACTTTTATACTCTAGGTACTTTCAATAAGTGTTTAAGTAAGATTTCTACTAAATATTAGTGAATGGATGTCTAGAAAACAGCAAAAATCCATAAAATAGTAAATGTGACTTATCAGGTTTTTACAATAAGCCCTTAAATTATATAATATATTTTAATGTATTAATAATTTATTTATTTTTATTTATATTTATATTTATATTTATATTTAATTTACCCATAATTAATATAATTATACCGCATAGCTCGAGGGTTATCCGTATGTTTTATTTGTGTTACAGTTTAAAAGCATTTGCTACTGTATAACAGTTTTGTGTTATTACAGTTTAAACTTTTAAACAGTTTAAAAATCATTGTTTTTAATAGTTAATTTAGTAAAGTTTAGAACCATAAAATATTTAAATTGAAAAAATAGATGTATTTTAGGGGGATGAATTGCAATTTATCTGGATTTATCAATTATTTATTTACTACAGTAAAACTCGCTTAAGACGAACCCTCGGTTAAGACGAACCCTCGGTTAATAATAACTAATTTTTTTTCCGTGCGCCCCGGTAGGCTAGTTGGTAGCGTGCTGGCTTATCAGTGCGGGGGTCGGGGGTTCGATTCCTACCAGAGGCACTGGTCTGTTTTCGCTACAACGCGCTAATGGCCATAGTTGCTAGTGCTCGGTTAGGGTAATAGTATATAATTTGTAATTATATGATTATTAATTAATAAAATAAAAAAAAATAAGAATTAATTTAAAAGCCCCGACGTTTTGGCAACAATTTTCATATAAAATACATCTATTAATACGAACTCGGTCAATACGAACCCTCGGTTATTACGAACTGTTTTAAGCAGTCCCAAAAACTCGTTTTCATACAAATTACCATGTTTAGTACACTCTTTATCCGTTTAATGGGATAGACCTAATATGAATTTCATATCCGTGGATGACTTTCTAGATATAGATGCTAATGTTTTGACGTCACATACTTTATGAGGTGAAGCAATATTGGAAATTGTTAATCCTGCCGATGTTGAAAATTTGTCAAGTGATATATTCGAACAAAATCGTGTGCCGAAGAAGCTGACAATTATATTTTGGTAATAGAAAAACTTGTAACTAATGAAATCGTTAATTCAGTCATTCAGAAAAAAATAACAGATTTTTTTTTTTTTAATGAAGAATTTTAGTTGAATTTTTAATTTTGAATGCATGAAACGCTAATTTTATTTTTTTATTTATGTAAAAATCTTGTTTTTGTTTTAATAAATACATATTCTTTATCTCTAAAAAAAACCCGCTTAATACGAACCTCGCTTAAGACGAACTAATTTTTTTGGTTCCTCGGAGTTCGTCTTAACCGGGTTTTGCTGTACTTTTAATTGGTCTTAGCTCCTATCAAAATTGATAATATCTACAGTAAAACCTCCGAGAAATAGAATATAATTTCATGTTTATTTTTATTTTATTTTCTTTTAGTATTTCTTTTGGTATTTGTTTTGTTTTTTTTTATTGTAAAGGGTGTCCCAAGAAGAACGCAATTTTTTAATCTGGCAACATTCGAAGTGTCATTGTTTGACATTTGAACAATTGATATTGTTTGCTAGTTGAACAATTGTTATTGTACACGAATGAACAACGCATTCTCATTGTGAAATTGTTTTATCAAAATGGTGAAAGTTTTGCGGCTACAGTTCGCAAATTGCGATCAATTTGGGGTCACAATAATGCTCCAAAAGAGTCAACTGTAAAGAGATTAATGGATAAATTTGCCGAAACTGGGTCTGTTAGTGATGTAAAGACAACAACGCGCCATCGACCAGGTCGATCGACCAAAAATGTCGCAGCTGTACTTGATGATGTCGCTCAAAATCCATCCACCTCAATTCGACACCGAGCTCAGCAAATTGTTGTCTCCAAATCCACTTTGCGGCGAATTTTGACGAAAGATTTGCATCTTCATGCATACAAAGTTCAATTGACTCAGGAACTGAAGCCAGCTGACCATGGACAGCGAAGGGAGTTCGTTAATTGGGTATTGGAGAGACAACATGAAAATGCTGATTTTGCCGATAAAATCATCTTCAGTGACGAGGCCCATTTTCATCTTGATGACTTCGTCAATACGCAGAATTGTCGCATTTGGGGTGAGGAAAATCCTCGAGTGATTCACGAGAAGCAAATGCATCCTCAACGTGTCACTGTGTAGTGTGGTTTTTGGGCGGGAGGAATCATTGGACCTTTTTTTTATTAAAATGAGGCAGGTCAAGCGCAAACAGTCAATGGTGTTCGGTATCGTGAAATGATAACCAGTTTTTTCTTGCCTAGAATTGAAGAAATGAATGTGGAGGGCATGTGGTTCCAACAAGACGACGCCACATGTCATACAGCCAGAGAAACAATTCAATTGCTGCATCAGTCATTTCCCGGTCGTGTTATTTCGCGTTTTGGAGATCAGAATTGGCCGCCTAGATCGTGCGATTTAACACCATTAGATCGTGCGATTTAACACCATTTTTTGAAGTCGATGGTTTACGCGAATAAGCCGACGACGACTCAAGCCTTAAAAGAGGAAATTGGACGCTGCATTAATGAAATACCGCAGCATTCATGCAAAACGATTATTGAAAATTTCATTAAAAGATCGCGTGCATGCCAGGTAAGGCGCGGCGGCCATCTGCACGATATATTGTTCCATACATAACCTCATTCTCTCTAGTTTACGATATAATAAAGTTTCACGATTTTTTTTTAAATATCTGTGTTTTATTTAAAATTTAAAAATTGCGCTCTTCTTGGGACACCCTTTATTTGAACACACATGCAAAAAATATAAATTTGCTGTGAGCTGAACAACATTCATAGTTAAATTATTTTGATAGACACAATAATATACTACATTTTTAGTGAACAAATTATATACAAAGTACGGATAATTCGCAAAAGTTGAAAAAAAAAAAAATTATTTTACAATGTATACAAACTTTAAAAAATTACGAAAAAATACTAAAAACTCTAAAAAGTAAAGTGGCTTAAACCAAAAAGTTAAGTCCTTAAAGAATTAAACAAAATAGTTAATTCCCTAAAGAAATTTAATGAAAATGGAATGAATTACCTGACCAAAAGTTGAAGTAACTACACTGAGATAATAATCTGCATAATATCAATGATTTTTTGCATTAGATCTACAGTAAACAAAAAGTTAATAAAGTCAGCAAAAAAATTTGCTGAGTCAGCTAATTTTTTGCAACAAAATTAGTAAAACTTCATTGTGGGTTCGTTACTAGCCATAGCGACCCCAAAATGTTGCCAGATTGACATTTCATATCAATTTTAATATTGCGCACTAGATGGAGTTCGTAACTGATCCGATCTGTACAAAATGTATAGAGGGATTATAGCAAATTATACGGCCTTTAAAATAATTATGTTCATAAATTTGCTGCTTCAACGTAAGGGATCAAATTTTTCAGCCAGTTATGAAGGTACCTTAGAAAAGGATCAATATGGTGTCAGTTCGTTTAAAATTTGTATAGTAAAGTTTCGCTATCAGGTTTTGAACATTTTGAATCAATTGTTAAAAGAAACACAAGATTTTTTTTTTTTTTTTGTTCACAATTTTTTTTTTATTGTTTATTTTTATGAAAGAGCAAAAGAGAGTGTAGAACGAAAACTAATACATAAAATACAAATACAATAATAATAATTACACATACATTTTTAAGTTTTTTTTTATTTATTTTTTTGTTATATAATACTTATATGCATAAATATATATTTTCTTGGTTGGAAATCTTGGTAGTATATTTTTTTTACGATATTTACGGACAAACTGAAAAAAATAAAAACATCATAAACAGATATCTCATTGATCGGGATTAAGTTGAAATGGCATGGGCGGGGGGAGTTAAATGGTTGTTTGGTTCGTGTCTTGGGTTAGTTTAAAGTGAAATATATTTCATATATAAACTTTAGACATTTAATATTAGTTTTAAAAAAGAAAATTTAATAATATTGCAGTTGATTTTTTTTTTTCGTTTACCACTTTTATAGGAATTTTTTGTGTGTATTTCACATGCTTGTATTTTTTGTTAGACATTTTTCGGTATTAATCAATATGGTATGATGAAATACTTTGTATTTTTTTTTTAATTTATTTTTTTTTTTATCGTTTTTGTATGTAATTTATATAAAATTGAGTTAAGTTTTTTGTTATTTTTCTTTTAAATGTATTTTTTAATAATTAAGAATAAAAAATTTATAAATTTTAAGATAATTATTAAAAATAATTTTAAATGATTTTAATAATTAAAATTAATGATGATAATTTATATATATTTTAATATATAGACACTTATATAAAACAAACAAATATTTTAATTAAACATAAAGATTAACTATAAATTTAATTAAGTTTTTTTTTTCTTTTTTTGAAATATAGTAATTTTATATTATTTATTTAAAACAAAAGACAAAAACAAGGAAAGAACTTAAGAAAAAATTTAATTTTAAAAATTTGTATTTGTATGAATACCGAACCCTTGTAATCAAACAAGAAACATTTATTAAACTCTGAATAATTTTAGAAAATAAAAATCAAATTGAAATTTTGGCGCCCAATATAGGGCTTTTAATTTTATTATAAAAGATTAATATTTTAAAAAGACCTGCTAACTCATTTAAAAATTAATAAAGTTTAGGCTTAACTATAGTTATGAATGTCAAATTTGTATAGAAATATCTGTGGTTAAAGTTGAACTTTCGTTATTTTTTTAAAAAAGTTTAACTTTAACCACAGTAATTTCCATTTCAATTTGACATTCATAACAATGGTCAATCTCTGATTTTCAGTTATTTTGTGTGTGAAGGTCTTATAAATATTGTTTTTATTTTTAAAATATTAATCATTTATATTAAAAATAAAAGCCCTACATTGGGCGCCAAACTTTCAATTTGTTCTTTATTTGCTAAAGTGCTTACATCAGAGTTTTGTAAATCTTTTGTAAACATTTTTTAAAATCTTTAATAATTCCAGCAATTTTAAAATTTTTTTTTTTTAATTTCCTTGTTTTTCTCTATTGTTTTCCATATAAAAAAAAAAAAATATTTTCTTTATTTCATTTTTAAAACCAAGCAATTTTTGTTTTTTTCTTAAATAACTATTGTTTTTTCTTTGTATAATTTGATTGACTACAATTAGAGTCTAAAAACTACTAAAATTTTTTGGGGGTTTTTTTAATTTTATTTTATTATATATTTTATATATATATTTATTATATTATTATTTTTTTATCTCATTTAAATTCCTCTACTTTTCTTTAAGGATTTTTTTTCTGCACCTGGCAAGTTTTTTTTTTTTGTTGTGTGTTAATATCATTTTGCGCGTATAAATTTCCTATGACCATAAAATAACTTAAAAATTGTGTTTTTTTCCTAAAATATGTTTAAACACTTATTTAACTATATTTTCTTTTAAAAATTTTTTTTTTTTTTTAATTATAAATATTTTGGAAGCTGATTATTTTTAATAATCTTCAAAAATCTTGACTCGAATATACCAATTTTTGGTTTTTTTATTTATTTTTCCTAAAAAAAAACTTTGTAAATCTTTTCTTTTTAATTTGATTTTTTTTTGGTTTAGGGCGGGAGCGTTGTTTTGTGGTTATATTGTTGTGTATTTTTTACGGTTTTTAATATTTTCTAGCCTTATAAACTCGTTTTTCTTGTATTTGGTTTGTTAAGGGAACAAATTGATGGTTTTATAGGGGAAAATTTGTTAAAAACTAAATTTAATTAAAATTCAAAAAAAAAATTGGCAACGCAATAAAAAATTAAAAAAAATTGGTAACGCCATAAAAAATAGAATGCCTACTTCAAATTATTTTTATTTGGTATGTAATCTCATTTCCAGTAGAGTTAACATTTGTTTAAAATAATGTAAAGCTTACATTATACAACATTATTGCGTTGGCAACGCAATAATGTGTTTATCAGAGTAGAGAAATTTTCCCTTATTTGCTTTTTTTTTGCCATTTTAAATCATATTTGCTTATTTTTAAATTTTTTATTTTTAATTGTACGTTTTAAAAGCAGCTTTTTCTTAAGATATTTCAGCTTTAAAATTGCCTTTTTTAATTTTATTCGCTGAAAAATTTTTTTTTTTAGTTTTGCTATTTTTTTTGCCTTTTTCCAGTATTTTTTTTACCCATAAACACTTCGGTTTTTGCCATTTTTGTCTTCTCTGGTGATTTAATTTTAAATATTTAAAAAAATTAAGTAGTTGGCAACGCATTAATGAATTTATCAATACATAGAGGATAATATACAGTGGCGGCAATAATCGCTGGAATTAAGAACATAAATGTTATGTTATATTTTGTTAGTGGAAATTTTATTTTCATTCTCAACTTAATTCTCATTTGTTTTAAAAAATTGGATATATAAGTGTTTGAGTTTGTGAATGAGGTTGCCACTGCTTTCTAAACTTGTTCTGATGATGGGGACCTAGAAAATCCCCGAAATGTAACCATCAACAAATTCTTGAAAGTAGTCAATTAATAAATTGAAAACAAAAAACTCTATAGATTTTTTGTTAGGTCAAATAATAAAGATATTTAGAGTATGACCTTGAACTTGAATAAAGTTTCATTTTCATAATATAATATAATAAATAAATTTTTTTTTAATTAACCTCTTTTTAGACGCTTTTTGAAAAATATTATGGTTTTTCACAATTTTTTTTTAAATTCTTTTATAAGCAAGCCTGATGTTATAATTTTTGTAAGTGTAGTAGTATTTCAATAAAAACTTGCCA
The DNA here is from genome assembly GCA_021234595.1 of Delia radicum. Classification (NCBI taxonomy): domain Eukaryota; kingdom Metazoa; phylum Arthropoda; class Insecta; order Diptera; family Anthomyiidae; genus Delia; species Delia radicum. The sequence continues at coordinate 18,011,488 of CM037852.1, read as the reverse complement.
TTATTTTTACTACACATTTTCTTCTTGTGTGTATTTTTAAAATTCATTGTCCGATATGTCAGATTTTCAAAAATTATATACAACCGATAAACTACATTTAAAAAAAGGTGAGTAAGTTCAGCAATATTTTAGCTGGGAGGATCCTTATAGAAAAATTGATAATATTAGCACAAAAAAAATTGTAAATTCGGCAAAAATTTTGTTAAACGTAGCAAATTTTTTCCTAATATTAGCAATTTTTCGGCAAGGATCCTTCCAGCAAACATATTACTGTCTTTACTGACTTTTTTTGAGTGTAGCATAAAATAATTATATATAACTTTAAATTTTCTTATATTTTTAAATAGTTTTTGAAAAAAAGTCTAATTCACAAAGTTCCAAATTACTTCATTCAAATAATTATTTGACAGCTCTGCACAGAGAGAATTTCTTGGAAGAGTTATAATGAAACACTTTCACTAAACTAATAAAATTTTCTTCATAATGTGAATGAAAAATTTCTTAAAATTCATGAATAAGCTTGAAATTTTTAATAAATACTACAAAATGTTTCATTAAGTTTTATGAGAAACTTAAAAATTAATTTAATGAAAAAGTTTCAATGGACGAGTTCCAGTGACAAAAACTCATTGATTTCATGCAGATAATTCTTTCAGTGTGGATAACAATGTTCAATTTTTTTTTTGTTTTAATTGGGCTAACAAATATATTCGTTTAAAAGTACTGGCTTGAAAACGGAACGGTTGCGCCATAATGAGTTAATTAATATAAATTTGTATAATAGTTGGCAACGCCATAATGTCATTATCTACTTTAATAGCCAATTTAGACAGCGAAATTTATCTATTTGATTATAGTGAATCCACTATTTTAATCTTTCTCGTCTAAATACAGTAGTCCCATCTTAAATGCGCAATCAAAAATGCAGAGTTTTCAGCGCATTTAAGCTGGCAATTATTTTCCCGAAAACTCGAATAAATGCGCAGTAACGCATTTAGGAAAATATCGGGTAAATACTTATATTTATTTTTTTTTAAGTAAGAGTTTTACACTTTTTGCTTAAGAAATTGATTTCTTTCTATTAAAGGAAACTTTTGCTTCGTTGTTTTTTGAGTTTTAGTTAAAGATAAGTTAAATTTTTACAATACTTTTAAGTTTTACAAAAAATTGTGAACAATAAGCAAAAAAGCGTTAAAGTTAAAATTTCAAAAAAGAAATATTTTGGAATGAGCAAAATTTTCAAAAATCTTAAAAACATAGAGCTCATTTACCAAAAGACTGTCATAAGTCAAAAAAACTCGATTTTTGCGTTAATGATGCAAATTTATTAGTTATATTGTCATATTAATATTTTTCATAATAATATCTTGTGTACTTTTCGAGTTAGAAGAGAATATGTTTTCTTTTTTTCTGGAAAGTGGGTGCAAACACGCAGTAAAAAATATGGTTGCAATATGATTGCAGCCACAAAACTATGTTTCCTGCATCCACAAATGATTGTTTCAATAAAATTATTATTGTATCAATCATATTTCACTAATAACACGGTTGCTTTAATCATGTTGTAGTAAAAATCTCTCTTTTTTTCTGTTATCATATTATTGTCTCGTCTACAATCATAATATGGTATTTATTATCATAAATTATTAAATAAATATACGTTTGTACAATATTAAAAAAAAAAACATGCATAACTTTTTAATCCAGCTTCAACATAACGCTGGGAGAATAATGTAGGAATCATACTATGGTAATTTACAAGCATTTCCATAACGATAATACGATAATATTGAGATCAATTAGGAGCCATAATATGGCAGTCTAATTATTTTATTATGATTAAGAAAAATATAAGAGTATGGTTGTTACAACCATAGTAACATGATTGTCGCAATCATAAATACAAAAATGTATGATGCTCTTCGAATATGGTTGCTCTAACCATGTTTTTTCTGTGCGTGAAGACTATATACCTGATAGAGAAACTATGCTACTCACTGGTCTCTCGATAATTAGCGAGTTCGCACCCAACTCTCACTAAGGGAAAACTGCATTACAAAACCTATTTATAGAAAACGTGACCAAAAAAGTAGAGAAAGGGTCGAGCGAGACAGATATGGTTTTAACACTTTAAATGCGCTTTCTGCTAAATCGTGTTTTTTGAGTTATGTCAGTCTTTTAGTAAATGAGCTGTATGCATTTTAGCTAAAATCCGTTGATACTTAACACAAAGTAAGAAGCTGAAGCTGTTGCCTAAACTTATTCAGTTTTATGGGTTAGTTTTTGAGATTTTCTATAAACATATTTTTACCCTCATTTTGAAATTTAAATTTATTTTCATAAAACAATTCTTTAAAAATTCAAAATTACAAAAAAATCAGCAAAAGAATATTTGTATTTACAAATCATCATTGTTGGTGCCAATTTAAAAAACGCTTGTTTTTATTTCCAAAAATTTTCTATGACACTTGTTTAGTATTACAAACACAATTTTGTAATTTATTTCCGTATACGATTTTAAATTTCTTAGCTATTCAACTAATTATGAATAGAATTCTTAATATAGAACTTTATATAAAAGCGCAGTTTTTCTATTGCTTTCATTTTTTATTAAGCTTTAAGATTTTTTTTAAAACCCTTTTGTTTTAAATTGGAATGTAAGATAAGACATACAGATTTAGAAACCAAAAATGTCTAGTAGCCTTAGTTGGAGCCCAACCTAAGAGCTTATCATATTTTAAACCTAAGAGCTTATCATATTTTTAAAAAAGCGTTCAAACAGTAAATAAAAAAAAAAATGATACCAATAAAAGACAATAATATATTTGGCGCCCAATTTGGGGCCTTTTACTTAAAACTTTGTCTTATCTAAAGAATTTTTTTAAAAAATAAATTTTTTACGTATGCTTTTCTTTAAACCCCTTTTCCAACCACCATTTTTATTCCTTTTGGCTATTAAAAAAAAAATAATTGTTACTATAAATGTATAAATCGTTGAATTAAATTTCTTATGATTTTCATAATATTTTTGTCATTCACATTTATGCTAAAAACTATGATTTTTTTTTTTGTTAGTTTTTTTTAAATTTTTTCATCATTAAGATTAATTTTTTGAAGTGTATATAGCACATTTATATATCAATCTATTAATATATATTTTTATGTATATAATTTACAGACACATCCATTTATAATAATATTTTTTTTTTCATTTCTTGATGTATAATATTAAATATTGTATATTGCATTATAAATTTCGTTCATTTCTGGGATTTGTTTTATTATAATTTAAGTCTGATATTTTTTATTTTTTTAAATGAGATAAGAATTAAAATTGTTTGTGTAAAAACGGCCATGCACTGTTAATAATCCAGGCACAAAAATACCAAAATACTGTCCAAATTACAAAAACGTTTGTAAAATAAACAAAATTTTGTTAATTTAACGAAAGTTTTCGTGGTTTTCATATTAATTTCGTACTTTTATGTATGGATTATTATGAGTGTGTTTGCTATAAATGGAATATGTGTTTTTTTTTTAATATTGAGAGTTTTTAGAGAGTCTTTTAAGACTCTTTGTAGGATTTTTCTTGTGATTTTTGTTTTGTAAAAAAAGATTGAATTTAAAAATTTGTAAAAATAATTTAATTGGAAATACTTTTTTTTTATTTTAAATAGTATTAATAGCTGTAGTTTTATTTCTGTTACAGGGAGAGAGTAAGAGTTAGCTGAAAATTTGGTTTTAATTAGTTTTTTATGGTATTCCTCAACCTCCAAAAATATTGCCTTTGTTTTTTATCTAATTTTTTTTTTATTAAAAATTTATTTTTTTCAGTTTTTTCTTAATAAATTTCACTAATATATTTGTTAAAAAAATTGTTTTATAATTATTTTTTTTTTATATAAAGTTGGTGTTTTTCGGTTAGCCCTTTTTATTTTCATTTTTTTTTTTTTTTAAATGTTTCACAATTTTTTTTATGTTTTTTAAATATAAATTAGACACAAATAATTAAGAAATAGAAGAGAGCTGTTTAAAAACATGTTTAAAAATAGTTTTATAATAATATTTTTTTACAGATGTTAAGTTTTCTTTGATCTTCTTTTATTTAATTCTTCTTAGTTTAAACGAGCTTAAGATCATTTATTTATTTATAATTTATTTTCAATATTTCGTCTCCACATTGGGTGACTTCTTCAGGGAACAGTTATTACAATTAATTAATTATTACAATTAATTAATTGTTCCCTGAAGAAGTCACCCAATGTGAAGACGAAATATTGGAAATAAATAATAAATAAATAAATGATCTTAAGCTCGTTTAAACTAAGAAAAATTAATATTTTCTTACTGTGTACTAACAAAATGATTAACAGAGACGGAGAAGAGAAAGAAAATAGAATAAATATCGATACTAATTGATAAAGTGTCTTCGCTAAATGAGTTGTAAAGCTTTCAATGGAAATTTGAATAGAAAATAAGAAAATTCATTAAATCTTAATTTTTTGTTTAAAACAATTGTTCAGAATATCAGTTTTGTATGCTTTCTATATATATTAATTTTAAACGGCACAAATAAAAGAATATTAACTTTTTTTTTAAAGGGATTCTCTTTAAGAGGGATTCTCTTATAAGAATACAATCTTTAAGAACTAATTATTAAGGTTTACAGATTACATCTTCTGAAGAGATGCCAAAAGTTATCAAATAGTTTGGCAACACTAACAAAATATTTGCCACTCACTTATAAAACCGGCATAAGCTATTTTTGCTATGAAATGTAAAAAACATGCCCGGAACGAAAAATAATCACTATGATCTACTACCAAATATGTTTTTCGTTGCCTACTTTAGGCCATGTGGGCCAATATAGGTTAAAAGTGATAACAAATTAATAAGTTTTGGCACACATTATTCCTCTTACCAACATATAGTTACAGTCGAAAAACTTTACTGTTCGCACTTTTACTTAATAAGGTATGGCGATTTTCGTTTGTCGAAAAACGCGAAATTGAGCGAAAATGCATGTTAACATCAATATATATTAATTAAACTTAAACGATTTGCTACAAACGCGAAATCTAATGTTTCTGCCAAATTTCATGAAAATTCGTCCGTATGCTTTCCAGTTAAGACGATATCCTTTAGATATCCTTTCCTATTGTAATCCAGTATGTCCTGTTTTTAAAAGCATAAGCTTTAAATTTACTTTGTGTACATTAACAATTGTTTTTTGACATATTAAATATAAAAATTGTGTTGTATTAAAATATTTCATTTTTGAAATTTACTTTATGAAATTTTTGATTTTTTTTCTCGCTTCCAAACTGTGGAGTGACCACAAACAATTTCTTCGCAAAAAATTTCGTAAATTTGATTTTCTATCCAAATAACTCAAGTTCTTATTATAAAACCATTATTTGGCGCATTTGTAGTAAATTTAATATACCACGCCAGAAGGCGGGCTTGCCGGTAAATTATAGGCAGGGAGAGTATTTGGATAAAGGAAACGAAAGTAGTAGTAGGTCGTACTGTGTTATTGAAATTTTATTCAGAAGTTTCACTTTATTGGACATATATTGCTCCGTTTTTTTTTGCCCCTTAAATAAGGATCACATCGCTTCCCGGAATATGTCCTACATGATATTTTGGTGTAGGTCATATAATTTTCGGCCTTTATCGACTATATTTATTATATTCTACACCACTTCGTGCTGCGATGTCGCAAATATAAAGATATTTAAAAAATATGGGCTCCCAAAAGTTTATCGATCTAAGAGAGAATCGGTCCATGCATAGACCTAGTGCCTATCCATATAAAGCACCCCAAAAATTGGATTTTTATGACATTATGACATTCTGATGAAATTTGGTATACAGATGCATTAGACCAAGGGTGAATGAAGCCTTTTGATTTTGCCTAGAATCGATCCATGTTTAGACCTAGTGTCCATACAAAGGTCCCCCAAAAATGTGGACTTACAACGCTGCAGGTGGCAAATATTAAGACATTTTGATGAAATTCGTTACACTGGTTTAGATTGGCCCAATGACGAAGCATATTTAATTAAGCTAGAATAGGTTATTGTTTAGATCTATTATGCTCATATAAACTGGCTTTTCTGATTCTGTTGTGGTACACTGATTCATATCAGCCCACGGACAAAGCTTTTAGATTATAGACCGGTCCATGTTTAGACCTAGTTCTCTTATAAAGTTCCCCCAAAATTTATCAGTTTGATAGTTTACACACTACAGCTCATAAGATATTTAAATAAAATTAAGTATATGGGCCCGATGACAAAGCCTTTTTATTCTGGAATGATTCGATCCATGTTTAGAACTAGTTCTCATATAAAAGTCCCCCAAAAATTCGATATAATTCTTATTCGCAAGCTATAGGTCGCAAATATAAAAATATTTTATTGAAATAAGGAACACTAACTCATAAGGTACACTAACTCGGTCCATGTTGTCAATGACCTAGTGTTCATTTGGACCATATTCCCGATTATTTAATAATTACACCTAGCATAAGAAAAACTCAAAATGTTAACTGATTTTTTTATGTTCTACCACTTATAGACAGATATTGGCACAAGTCCATTTAAAACACACTCAAAAAACAAGTCTGTAAAGTCAGCAACATTTTTTTCTGGGAGGATCCTTGCAGGAAAATTTCTAATATCAGCAAAAAGTTTGCTCAATTCAACAAGAAATTTGTTAAATTCAGCACAAGATTTGCTAAATTTACTAATTTTTTTTGCTGATATTAACATTTTTTTTTGTTAAAGCATCCTCCCAGCAAAAATGTTGCTGAATTTAAAGACAGTTTTTTTTTTTTGAGTGCACTAAAACTTCAGATCCAAACACCAATTAAATTTTTAATTGATTGTAATGTTAACTAATTTAAAGACAAATATCGACACAAGTCCATTTGAACCCATTAAAATTTCGGACCCAAACAGCCTGTCTATATAGTCGATGCAGCTTCAATGTTGGAAGTTACACAACTTCTGCGCCATGAGGCTAAACAATTATGACACCTCGAGTAAATGCGACATATTCTAAAATTAGTGAAAAATATGTTTAAAATCGGCCTAGTAAGTTACAAATTTCATTGTGAGCATTAAAAAATGTTATTAAAATTTGTCGCCTTGTTACTTACCCTATGTTGGAACAACTTGTCTAAAAATGCCATATACTAAAAGCGCAAATGCTTCTGTAACACCTCTCTATACATTTTGTACCGATAGTACCCATAGTTTAGAAGATATTAGCATATAATGAATTTCTCTTTTTGTATAAGATCCTAATAAGCATTTAGCTCAATTTAGTGAATTGACTTTTGATCTTAAAAATATATTTTAATTTTAATCTAGCCTCAATTTGGGGTCATTACAGAAAACAGCCTGTTTGACATAATTTCAAATGCCACTAAAAACTATTATATTTAAATTATGCCAATTTTTGTGTAAATGTTTAATTTGGGGTGAAGTTTTAATGGTTTTATGAGGGAAAGTATAAATGACAATTTAAGCTTTGTACGAGCTTATTTATATTGTGTTAGTACACAATTTTATAAATGTGTTTTTTTTAATTGATTTAAGAGACATAAAAAAAAATATTAAAGCCAGCCATACACAAAAGTGATTCAATAGAAGCAATAAAGAATGTCAAAATAAGAAAAAGGATGTTCTATTTTATCGCACCACTTTAAAATGTATACTTAAAGTGTATAACTCTAAAAGGTAAGACATTCATCATTAGGGATACAACAATTTTTACCTATCAACACGTGATGGGCAATACTTATTACTAAAAAAAATCAAATTTTTGGGTAATTTTAGAACCAAAAACTCCCGAATGATGTGCAATTTATAAATAAGCATTTCGATCACGTTTTTAATACAGAAGTGGACCAAAAGTGGACCAAAAATACCACACAAAATTTAAAAAAAAACTTTTTTGGTAATGTGCTCGTTGTTTTGCGAATTTGTATGCTCATAACGCGAAACAACGCTAAAATCTTTTTTTTTCTTTTAAAATACGTCAAAACCGATAGCCTTAAAAGCTTTTGTGTCCTTTGAGATCGGCGGTAGGAATCGTTAGATTCTAATTACTTAAAAATGTTAGCAAAATATTAAAGTTTAGTTTAATTAAGCAACAAAATTATGTCGAACTTCAAAAACATATATGCGGGAACTTTTTTGAAACCGCGAAAAAAAATAATGTGTTTTTCTATAGTTTTCTGGACTTTATCCATAAATTCTAGGTAAAGTTTTATATTTTTTCAAAAATAAGTCAAAAGTTAAAACCCCACTCAGCATTCCCCTTTTTTTATTAGATAAAGATTTCTGCGAAATTTGTTTTAACGAAATGCCCATAGAATCAACTATTTAGAATTTCGCAAACTGACAACATGCAAGAGTGACAAGTGGCAAGTTTACTTGAATCGAGCAAACAAAACAGCCAGTTTTATCAGCTGTACCTACTGTGACCAGTGTTACCAATTTAACCATTTTATGGCTAGAGTTTGGCATTTTTTAATACGCTTAGCAGTAAAAAAAAATATTTACTTTTATTTGGCAATTTTTAAAAATTGTTTAGCCATTTTCTAGCAATTTTTTAGTTATAAAAAATTTAATTTTTGAGCGAAAAATCTTTACAAAATTGGATGAGTTTTCTTCATTCTGTTAAACAAAATTGAAGGTATGATAAGTCTCGATATAGAGGTCAAAGGGTAGCTTTAAAATTAAATGTATACATTTTGTAAGGGTCGTTTTAAAAAATTGTAAATTTTTAAAGCAACATTACACAATTTTTGAGCAAATTTATTTACAGCACAAAGTTTTGCACTACTTTAACACAAATAATTTTTGGAAACTGTCTAACTTAATGTCGGGTCGATTCCTGATGTAAGATTTTTAAAATATTTACTAACAAATTTGTAGAATTTGTAAATTTGTTTTTTTTAACAGTTTTTTTATTTTGACATCGTATTTGGACATCGCTAACAAAATTGTGTTGCTGACGAATAAAAAACATTTGTTTTTAATTAAATTTTTCATAAAAAATCTTAAATCTATAGAGACATCAAAAGTTCTTCCAAACAAGAATTAGGAATTTAAAGCATTAATTTTACTCGAATTTTATAATTTTACTTCCTAATTAAGGGAGGTGTTCGCTTATGAGAGTGTCCGTATCGGTAGGTTTCACTCTATTTGGTTAATTTTTTGAACAAATTCTCCAGATTTTTCTAATAAACTTGTTTCGACATTGTTTAGCTTATTCTAGCTATTTTTTTTTTACAGAATTTGGCATAATTTATAACATTTTTTGTTTCCTTTGTTATTTTCTTAGTTTCATATTTTTCAGATACCTTTCTTTTTGTATTTTTCTGCTAATAAACATAAATTGCGGAAAAATTCATAAGTTTTTTAATTATGTTATTTTTTCTTTATATTACCACTTCACCCCCAAATTTATCACTTCACCCCAAAATGTCAAAGTTAGACCACTAATCAATCTGTAAGATGTGTATAAGTGGTCTTTTATAGATCTAGAAAAGGTGTTTTAACATTTCAATCCAAAATATTGGACTAATTCAACCCAAAGCTGATAATCGTAATTAAAACAAATTATAGTCTGTAAAATTTTTACCCAAAAACTGAAATTAGAGTGTATTAGTCTCTCTTTTTCGGTATATTTCAAAATGTCGTTGTCTGACCCATCGTCTCGTTTCACTACCGCGTGTTTTGTATCTTATTTTAAAAATTAAATTTTCAATTTATTTAAAAAAAATTTAATTTAATTTTAAAAAATTAATAAAATGCGAGTTTGTTTGTTAGGTTTTTTGTTATACTTTCTTTATGTATTTTTTTTTTCTTTTGCAGAAATTAAAAAAAAAATTATATATAACACACATTTAGTTATAAATATAGCGTATAATTATAATAATTAATTAAATATATAAAAATTAATTTAAAAATTTTTATTTTTAAATATTTGGTTTTATTTTCTGGGGTTTTTTTCTTCTTTTGTGTGGGAATTATTTAAAAATTAAAGTATATATTATAATATGAATGAATTAGGATAATAAAAATTACATAAATTGAAATAAATTATTATAATTTAATTAATAATAAACATAAATATGACTAAAATATTACACACATACAAATATTTTTTTGGATATTTTTTTTTTTTATTAAATATTTTAAATTTTTTGTTTTTATTTTGTTTTTTGGTATTGAAGTAATAAACATTGATATAATAAAGTTATGGTTAATTAATATATTTTTTTTTAAATATTATTTTGGTTTTTTTTTTATAATAAGAAGAAGTATAAGAATATTAAATAATTAAAAATAAATTATGTTTAATAAAAAAAAAAATTATATTATTTTGCGCTACATAATGTGCTGTTGTTATGAGTTTGAGTATATTCGGATTTGTTTTTTGTAAATTTAATGAAAAATACGAAAATATGTCAATTCAACAAAAACTTTTGTGAATTAAACGAAAATTTTGCTTATTTCACAAAAGTTTTGGTAGTTTTAACATAAATTTCGTATTTTAATACCGGGATTTTTTTTTACCAGCTTTTAAAGCTTCTTAGACATGATTTTTTTTTTTTTATCAATTTTTATTTCATAATTTCATTTCATTTTTCAGTTTTTGTTAAATAGGAGGTTTAATTGGTTTTATCGTTTCTTTTGGTATTGATGTTTCTTCTAAAGGAGTATGGAATGTTTTTGTCTTTTTTCAGTTATTTTTTGCAGTTATTTTTTGAAATTTTTTTTATCCATTTTTTGTCTAAATAACAGTTAATTAATTAGATAATTTTTTTTTTGCTTTAAATTAAATTTACATTAATTTAATTAAGAAACAAATTAAAGAAATTTGACTAGTATTTTTTTTTTTGTTTTAAGAAGAAAATTATGTATAACTGCCAAGATTTTTTCTTAAATTTATATATATCTTGTTTTTTAAAAAAAATTGTGATTTTTTATAGTTTAAGAAGTTTTGGTTTTATTGGTCTTAAAACTAACTTGCAAAACACGATTGCCAAGAGTATAACCATTCAATGATTGTATAGCCACAACCGCTTCATCATAGTTGGTCATGGTAACGAAACCGAAACCTTTGCATTTGCTGGTTTGTAGATCACGTATAACCTTAACCGATTGGACGGCACCAAATGGTCCAAACAATTGCCACAAAACATTTTCTTCGGTCTCCGGTGCCAAATTATAAACAAATATACACCAACCGGAACCGGTCATGGCATTGCCAGGCAATATAGAATTTGCCAAAAGATCACCAGCCAAGGGAGAGTATCTATATTTATAAGAAAAAAGAAAATGAGAATTAAATTTTAAATAAAACTATGAAATAAAATAAATTTTTTTTAAAACAATGTAATAAAAACCACAAAACTTTTAATAAATGTTTATATTAGAAACACCCTGTTGTTTTTTTTTTATTAAAGAAAATAATCGTAGTCGGTCATATTTAAATTAACTTTATATTTATTTATCAACATTTTTAAATTTAGTATGAGTTTTATTTTAAAAAATTTTCTAGGGCGAGTTTTAATGAATCTTTTCACTAAACAAATAAAGTTTTCTTCAAGTGAATGAAAAATTTCTAAAAACTTTATGAAAAAGCTTCATTAGTTTTAGGAAACTATTTTTAATGCAACTTTTTCATTAGGAGTATGATTTTTTTAATAAATAAAATGAATTTGTTCATTAATTTTTATGAAGAACTGCATTCATTTAATGAAAAGTTTTAAATGACGAATTCTAGTGACAATTCAAAAAGCTAATACAAAAATACGTTGAATTCATGTAGATAATTCTCTCAGTGCAGTTTATATAAACCTTTTTTTCTCAATTATATGATTATTTCTACATAATTAGAAATATGAGCTAGATTATTCAAGTTCAAGGTTATCGTTTTTTTTTTTTAATACGAGGGCGGTCCTAAAACTAGCTGACCTAACAACGAAAACTCTACAAATTTGGAAAAATCTCTGTTATTCTCAATACTAGTGCTGGTAATTTCGGTTACTTTTCAATACTCGATACTAATCGATATACCTGTGAAAAGCATTGAGTAGTATCAAGTATCCAATACTTGATACTACTCAAGACGTTTAACGGGCTGTAAATTTAAAATTCACTTTAATCTTTTACAAAAATGTTATGAAAATGTTTTACTTTTAAATTTTTAAAAAATTAAAACCAAAAGTTAATTTTTCGATCTTTTATCATAAATTATGAAGTGAGCAACATTATTCAAGTTCAAGATCATTTGTTTTTTGTTAAACAAAAACCCGTGCAATGTTTATTTATTAATTAAACATATATTATTTTAACAAAAAAACAAATGCTCTTGAACTTGAATAATCTGGCTCACATAATTTTATCAAAACTTTAACTTTTCATGAAAATTAAAATTTTTAAAAGTTAATTTTTAAACTTTTTTACAAATTATAACTATTTAGTGTTTTTTCATAGTTTTTCTTTAAACTTTTCACATTTGATTTATTTTCTTTGGCAGAGTTGTATTTTAATGCTAATTATTGAAGCAGAGTCGCATTTTTGTTTTGTTTTTCTGTGTAAAATACAACTCTGAAAATATCGAGTACTTAATTTTAAGTATCGAGTACCCATAAAAAAGACAAGCACTCGATACCCACTACTCATTCTTTTACCAGCACTACTCGATACACTTTTCCCAGCGATATTCAATAGCTTCGATACCCTGTTTATAGTAAGAACTATCGAGCTCCTTAAAATAGCCATCAACCGCAGACAACACCTCTTCATTGTTTACCACCATTTTCAAGTTTGGCAATAGCAAATAATCCGAGGAAGCTAAATCTGGCGAATAAGGTGCGCAATTCGAATTTTAATTCATTGATTTTGGACATGGCAATAGTGGATTTGTAAACTGATGCATTGAATTGATGAAGCAACACTTTCTTTTTCGGCAAATGTGGCATTTTTTTTCGTTAATTGTATTTACCCTACGCGCATTCCAAAAAAAAAAAACAGAAGCCAAGAGCTTGCCTGTAGATGTAACTGTTTTTGCCTTCTTTGGACACGATTCTCCCATTCCAGTTCACTGCTTTGACGTTGCTTTGTATCAGGTGTGAAGTGGTGGACCCATGTCTCATCCATGGTTACGAATTGCCGCAAAAACTCGGCTATATTGCGGTGAAACATCGTCAAACACTCTATGGAAATATCTTCCCATTCCAGTTCACTGCTCTGACTATTGCTTTGTCTCAGGTGTGAGAAGTGGTGGACCCATGTTTCATGCATGGTTACGAATCGACGCAAAAACTCGGCTATATTGCGGGGAAACATCGTCAAACACTCTATGGAAATATCTTCACGACGATGTTTTTGTTCTATTGTGAGCAAACGCGGCACCCATCTTGCATACAGCTTTATTATCTCCAAATTTTCGATTAATATGCAATGCCAGTTTTTGAAATGCATACAATTTCTTAACCGTTTCTTGAGTGTATGTTCACCTCAATTGGTCGATCACTACGGGCTTAGTCTTGGCAGCTCGTACGGCCTCGTTTAAGTTCTGCCACCCAATATTTTATAGTCGTAAACGACTCTTGGGGGAGTCGGCTCCCCCCCCCAGAGTAGAATCTAGCTCGGCTTTGTTATTGGTTGGACTGAGACCTTTTAAATAAAAGTATTGAATTACATAACGGTGACCAATATTTTCCATGTTTACAAATTCACTGAGATCTTTTAGTTTTGATGGCTCAAAAAAAAAAAAAAAAATACTAAACAACGTGGCGCCTGGAAACTTAAAACGTATGTGTTATAAGGTTGCCACTTTTCAGCAAAGTAATATTTTTCAAACTACTGCCAACATCTAAACGTCAGGTCGGCTAATTTGGGGACCACCGATTTTATCTACTGAGTTTATCTGCTGAAAGGCTCTTACATGTTTCAGTTCGCGTCACCGAAGTTAATAAAACAATTAGTATGAATTTATTTAATTTATTAAAAGTTTTGTTATATAAAAAGGGTTTCTAACATATTTTTATAATTATTTTTAATTATTTGTTGCTTTGTTGCATGCTAAAGTGTTTAAATTGTTGATATTTTTTTCGTTTAAAAATTATGAGGAAAGTTTGTTAAAATGTATAAAATTGTCACTAATTAGTTTAGATACTCAATAAACTAGCAAGAGTCGAATATAAATTTAATTTATTTCAAAATTTGGGTAAATTTTCTAAGTTTTGTTTTAGCTTAGAGCTTATTAAATTTGTACAAGTTTTTGCATAATTATTACAAGATCTATAGCAAAAGAACAATATGCGGTAAAAAAAAATTTTCAACCAAGTTTTCATTTTTGCAAATTAACCTCATTTAGCTAAGAACTTGGCGAAATTTCGAAAGATTTTGCTTAACTTGTGCAAGCATGTTAGAAGGAACCGATTGCGCGTTCAAACAGGCTCTATCATTTTTTTCTAATATAATTATATTAAAACTTGGGAGAATGTAGCAAGTTTTTACTTTGTTTAGCTTAAAGATTGTTAATTGTGCAAGCATAATTTTGAATAATTTGTACAATCATTTTTGAAGTAGCTATTGTGAGTGATAAGAGGCTCTGCCAATTTTGCAGAAAAAAATAATATAAAAACTTGCAAAAATTTACCAAATTTGTTAGCTAAATGATTGGCAAAATATTTTTTATATATAACTTAAAATAATGTAAAAACTTATATAAATTTACCAAGTTCTTAAGTTTTGCTTAAATCTTGGTATACGTTCTAAGTTTTTGCATCCTTTTTAAAAATTTATTGGCACTAGTCTGTTGCGTTGCAAAAAAGGCTCTATCAATTTTATTAAATTTAAATTATTTAAAAACTTGTGGAAATTTAACAAATTTTGTATTACAGTTAGCTTAAAGCTTGGTAAAATTTCCTAAGTTTTTTGCATAATTTACACAAAAATATTGTTTCAAGTCTGTTGCGTGAGTTTTTTTTTTTTAAAATATCACAGGTTTTCTATTAAATATTTTAAAACCCCAATTAAATATAATGAAAAATTAAACATTTTTATATAAAAATAGCTAGAAAAAAGCCAAAGTCATATAAATTGTAATAAAAATAACAAAAAGAATCCTCGATTAATACATTTTGTATAAAAAAAATATCGATTGCTTAAGCAAAACTAAACCAAGACATAAAAAATACCAAAATGCATCTACTGGAGGCCAAATTGGCAACGCTAAGTCGATCGTATACAAATATTTCTATTGATTTTGTCATCTCTTACGTCTATTATTGTTTTGACCTATAGAAATAGTAGTCAAATAAGAAGTTAATAGAGAATTTAGACTTCGAAATTAGTCTACTTGATTAACGTTAATCCTCCTTTTTAATCTTGCTCATTTATTATATGAATTTTTTGATTAACTTTTACAGTTTAAAATACCAAGGTGGTGTTTTTGACAGCTGAAAGATTAACTGTGTCAGTTTAAAGTACAAAGGTGACGCCGATAGTGATCCGGCATAAGAGGAACAGGGAAAATGCCGGCGTTAGCAAAAATGTTTGTCGATATTGCCAACAGTTTTTTGCGGCAGCCTCTTAACGTTAATTTTTACCTGAATTTGTTTGTATATTTTGATAGCGTTGCCAACCGAACTTATATACAAACACAGAGATGCACACAATTAGTAGCATAATACAGAGTCGTTTAGAAAAGTTAGATTAACTGTTAATCAGATAGAGTATGAGTTCTAGAAGAATAAAGATATTTAAAAAATTTAAATTTTGTATAATTATATAGACAAATT
Source organism: Delia radicum (assembly GCA_021234595.1). Taxonomy (NCBI): domain Eukaryota; kingdom Metazoa; phylum Arthropoda; class Insecta; order Diptera; family Anthomyiidae; genus Delia; species Delia radicum. Next base: position 17,995,647 of record CM037852.1, on the reverse strand, counting down.
TTGAGTCAAAAATTAAATTTTAATCTTTTTTTAGGTCAACCGCTTTTTCAGAATTGTGGTTTTTGACTCTTTTTACAGTTGTCATAAGGCACGCGCGGATCCAGGGGAAGGGAAAATGTGACATTTCCTCCCCCAAAATTTAATTTTTCATTACAAAATGTGAAAAATATTAAAATAGTTATTAAAAAATACTCTAACTTCATTCCCCAAAACATTTTCCTGTATCCGCGCCTGCATAAGTCAACCCGAACATTAAAATGTTTATAAGTGTAATAGTATTTCAATAAAAACTATCCATGGTATAATCTTTAAGTAAAAACGAAATACATTTTGGCATATTTTCGAAATTAAAGGTCCAATCGGTCAGCTTTTTAAAAAATATATAACAGTCTGAGAGAATGTGAATCCTAGAAGATTAATAATATATTAATATACTATTAATATAACCGAGTAAAACAAATTGTATGCTGGAATATCTAATTAGATAGGGTCCAATATCTAACCAGAAAGTTACATATTTTTGATAACTAATTATATATTAATCTCATAAAATTTTTAAATTTTATACGAGTGCTTCATATCGCTTTAGTGTTGCCAATTTCTTAAAAATATTTTTCAAAGTGCATTTATATACTAATTTCATCCTATAATTTACTCACTGTTGTTCAATGTTCGTCAGTCTATCTAGTAAATTTCTGTCGCAGTAGACCGCGTCCCAAAGACTACTAAGATAAGGATGAGAAATATGTAAATTTATAGACAAATTTTGGCCCAAAAAGTTATTAAAAGCAGATGAAGTTAAAAAGAATACAATTAATATTTCAAAATAATTTTATATTCAAAGTATTATATTATATGTAAGAAGAGAGTCCAAATATGCAAAGCCCTTGAAAACGGATTTCCAACAGTTTTTGTATATATAAGATCAAGTCAATCTTTTATTCGGATTTTACTTTTTAAGCTATGGCAAACATTGATAAGGAATTTTTAAAAAACAGAGGTCCAATTGGATCTGATTAGAAATATCCATTAACTTTAGACATTTTAATATAGACCACAAGTCTGAAGTTATTGTTAAAAAAAAATCATTTTCAGACTTCACGAACTAGCAAATTTAAAAGTTGAGCAATTTTTAAATTTTTTAAGAATTTATAATGACAGATAGTTAAGCTTTCCAATTATATACATATAATATTTATATGTTTAACAAATCTTTGTCAAATCTGAATTTTTAATACTTTTTGTTTTATTAACTTTGGCTGCTTCGAATTTCTACCGTTTTTTCAGCACCGAATACACTTGCAATATTATTACAAAACTTTTCGTTATTGTTCTTTATTCTATTACGATTTGTGGTAATAGAATAAAGAACAAAATCGAAATATTGCTCTATAATATTGCTGGTGTATGGGTACCTTTAGAAACCCTATTTTTTATTTAATTTCTTCAGAAATTACGTTTAGTTAAAAATAAAAAAAGCTAAAGGGTTCGCCATCTAACGTTTTTTTTTTCAACTAGTGCTTATTTCGTGAATGGTAACACTTAGCTCATGTCTGATTTGACAGATAATTAGTTTTATCCTTCCGCTGAACGAATATGGTCCGTATGTTCGTTATCTTGTGAAAAAAGTGAAAGAAACTGGCATCCTCATCGATAAACCAAAGCGTGAAAAGCCAAAAACAGTGCGTACACCCGAGAATATTGCTGCTGTGGCAGAAAGTGTGTGTGAAGCGCCATCAACATCAATTCACCGTCGTTTTTAAAAATTGAACATTTCGGAGACATCATTGAGACGACTTTTGCATAAAGACCTTGGTATGACGCCATACAAAGTCCAATTGGTTCAGGAGTTCAAATAAAAAAAAAATATTTGGCGGACCCTTTACTTAAAATTTATGTTAACCCTTTTGTGTGAGCAAACAACAGCTGAAATTCGTTGTTTAGAAAAAGTACGATAACTTTATCAATTTTTAAGTCGTTAAAACAGAAAAAATTAAGTTTTATTAAGTATTAAATGCTCTGTCAGTATAAATTAGACAACAAAATTTTCAAAAGATATAAACATTGAAAAACAGTTAAAGTTGAAAAAAATAATTTTTATTTGTTTTTGACTTGCAAGGAAACTACACAGTGGTGAATCCGCCGATGGAACTTGGTTATGTTGTTGAGGACAAAAAAGTAGTAGACACGGTTTTTCTTGTAGGAGCGCAGTCGCTCATTTATAGGTTAAAAAAAGGGGTGGGGGGCGTCAAAAATTACAACATTTTTGTGTGAAAACATTTTAAAAATTCATGAAATTTAAATTTTTTTTGGTACGCAGTATTAAATTACTTGAGAAAACAAAAATTCTGATACCCATATTGCCTATGATATGGACCCAGGATTGCCACTTCTTGAAAATATTTAAAATATGGTTCATAACAGCTCTTCGGGAAAAGTCGTGTTAAAGCTGAACGATTATGAAAATTTAAAAAATTCCAGACACCGAATCGATAAAATTAAATAAGGATTACTATATGTTAATGTGAGCTCAAGTCAGCAACAACTTCGCATACAAATATGGCATTCGAAAAAAATGTGTTTTTTGGGCGTTGTGGTGTAATGGTTAGCGCGTTGGACTGTTACACAGATGGTCCCGGGTTCGATTCCCGGTGACGACAACATCAATTTAGAAAAAATAATATGTATGAGTTTTCCATCACTTATATGTATCGCTGCGCCCACCTTCGGTGTTCCCATAGCACTTAAGCCCACCGAAGTAAAATAATGAATCAGGGCTATGAAACAAAAAAAGCTTCAATAAATTCGCCAACTCTACATCAGGTGGCGAGCAACAACTGTTCTAAGACTTATCATCTCGCGCAATTATACATTGTTGCCATGTTTCAAGCCCTTCATCTTCCACCACCTTTCATCTCTCCACTATCCCCTTTCCAAAGAAAGCAACACATTAATTAGTAGGAAGAATTTCCTGTGTGTTGCTTCTCTTTAAAAAAAAAAAAAAAATAAAAAAAAAATATACAGTTAAATTACCAAAGAAATATATTTTTTAACTTTCTATCTGTTATTCAATAAACAAAACAACGGACTTAAAAGAAAAAAAAAAAAAAAATTACAGAAATGTTCAGACATGAACCTGTGTTATATACCTACCAGTCGATGAGTCTTCAAAATACCTTTCACTCCATGACACTCAATTAGCCTATAGTTTCATAATTTATATACGAAATATATTAAAAAAAAAATCTTCAAATTGGGTAATTTTTTACCTCACTTTTTAACCCCTAAACTTGAGATTGTGCACCGAAAAAGAAATACGTGTCTAATATTTTGTTTATCCCTTACAACATATTCTACAAATCTGAGGATTCACCACTGTGTAGTTTCCTTGTTAAATATTTTTCAAATATCTCGATATATTTAAGTTACACATACATCATCTATATATATAAAATACAATGTTTGTATGTTTGCCCTCTATAGACTCTAAAACTATCCAACCGATTTGGCCCAAACCGGTTTCATTTGAAAGGTTATAGTCCAAATTAGGTTTTCGGCTATATATATTTCAAGTGGTCGTTTCCCCTCCCACATAAATTGAATAACATCATATATCTTGACTATTGTGATAGCAAGAGTTTTGAAACATTGCAGTATCCCATATGTTACTGATTTGAATAATCAGGAAAAAATGGGCGGGATCGGACCAGTGGGAGTGGCAGCTCCCATACAAAGTAAATATTTAATATCGTATATCATATATCTACAGTTCTATAATAGCCAGAGTCTTAGAAATTTGTGCACGTTGATTATTTGTTAATGTGAATAGTCATGGGAAAAATGGGCGTGATCGGACCAGTGGGCGTGTCAGCTCCCATACAAAGTAAATATTTAATATCATATATCTACAGTCCTATAATAGCCAGAGTCTTAGAAATTTGTGCACATTGATTATATTATGAATAGTCATGGGAAAATTGGGCGGGATCATACCAGTGGGCGTGGCAGCTCCCATGCAAAGTGATTATTTAGCTCATATACAAAATTAATATTAATATTAAATATCTAGGGTTCTATATTAGCTATATAGCCTTCAAATTTTGTACGAGTCCATCAATTACAAATATTAGTAGTCTAAATGAAAATGGGCGGAATGGGATAAATGGGCGTGGTACCAAAGAGTCTAATGAATAATGAAATGATTTACTAATGTGAATTTATTATTTTAATTATTTATTTGCGTAAAAGAAATTTCTTGATTTAAAGAATTAATTACAATTAAAATTTGAAGGCAAAACAACGTTTGCCTGGTCAGCTAGTTTCATATATAATTGGAAAGCTTAATTATTTTGCTTTTCAAAACCGTTCCAAAACACAAAATCGGTAAAAAAAATTCAAATTATTAAGTCAATAATAAAGTTTTAACACTATTTTTTTAAAAAGTACAATAACTTTAACAATTTTCAACTATTTTGAATAAAACAAATGCTCTTTTTACTCAAAACTAAAAGCAGTTTTAAAATAAATTAGAACAAAAATTGAGTTTTGAAAAAAAATTATTCTTAAACAGACGTCAAAGTTCAAAAAATAAGAAGAAAATTGTAAAAATTTAGATATTATTGGAAATTTGTTCCTAGATTTTTGTTGAATCTATTAAAATGTATATATCTTTAGAAAGCTCAAATATTGATCTTTTCAAAACTTTACAAAACTATAAAAGTATTGAAAAACAATTAAGTTAACATTTTTTTAAGTCTGCAAAGTCTGAAAAAAGTGTTTTTTTTTTTAACAATAATTCCGGATTTCGGTGTGCAATGGAAATTGTAATGCGATGAGACACTTCAATTGAATTCGCAGTGTTGCCAACTACTAATGTTTTTGTAATAAAGTGATTTAACGATGTTCAGAGAACTATTTTTGTTTTTTCAACAAACTTTCCTCATAACTTTTATTTTTAAAAAAAGTGACAGTAGTTTTTTTTTTAAGACACAAATGATAACTGATTATCGTTTTAGTATAAAAAAATATTTAAATTTAAAATAAACATAAACATAAACATAAACATAAATTTTAAACAAAATTAATAAAAAATAAATCTTTAAGATTAAATTTAAATTAATGAATTAAAAAACATTGAAACATTAACTTACTAAACAATAAACACAGTAACAGAAAAAAGGCAAATTGAACAAAATTTAATTTTTTTTTGAACAAGAAAACTTAGAAAGAAATTTCTACAAATTATAAATTTTTTTTTAAAGACAATTTTTTACGCCAACATATTTAGTTTTTATTTATATTTGTTTTTTTTTTTTAGATAAACAAATAAAATTATAAAAAATAATTCACCTTTGTAAACCCTTGTTAATGGCTAACATCGGGCTTTTTCCAATGCTAAAAAAATTAATTGGCCATAAAATGAAAAAAAAAAAAAATTAAAAAAGAAAAATAAAAAAAATAGAAAAAATAAATAATATTTTTAGATTAGTAAAAAATTTTGTATAAAAGATGTTTATACCAGAATTTTAAATTTAATTTTCTTTTAAATAGTGTAAAGAGTTAGTTTAAAAAAAAATATATAAAAAAAAAATATTTTAAAAAAATTTTTGAATATTAGTTTTCTAGATTAAAAAAAAACTTAATAAAAATTAAAGAAAATGCGTTATTAAATATTTTAAATTGAAGTATTTTTTTTTTTTATATAAAATAATTTTTAGTTAAGGTCATCAAATTAAAACTTGAAAAAAAAAATTATAAGAAAATCAGTTTTAAAATAGTACCTAAATTTTATAGCTAAAGCATGCATTTAGAAAATGTATGTGTACTTTTTATGGTTAAAGCGAAAACTGGAATATTTTATAACTTACCTAATACGACCAGCGGATGGTAATGCTCCGGCAGCTAAACGTCGTGTAGCAGCTGCTGCTTGTGGTGTTAAATAAGCAGCCAGTGGTGGTGGGATTTGGGCTTTAGCACTATTGCTTGGATTATTGGCAAATTTAACAGTTATAGGTTCGGTATAACCTTTAGGAGTTTTACCATTCAGTTCTTGTATTGCACGTTCGGCTTCATTGCGTTGATCGAAACGTATAAAACCAACACCTTTTGAGAGACCTAAAATAAATTAAAATCAATATTTTAAATATAAATACATAAATTTTATAATAAAATATAGTAAAAATTAAAATGAAACCAAAATCATAGTAATAGGGAATTTACATAGACAAGTTAATCTACTAAAAACGGGTTTAACTGCTCAATCAAGCACTAAACAAGGCGATTGAACCATTTTTGAATCTTTTTGATTAACAGTTAATCCAACTTTTCATCCGACTGCTATTTCTAAACGACTCAGTATTCATACTACTAATTGTGTGCAACTCTGTGGTTTTATATAAGTTCGGTTGGCAACGCTAAAAACATATATAGAAAGTCAGATACAAACTAAGGTGAATAGAGTGCCGCAAAAAATGTTAACGATTAAACAGTTGATCCCATTTTAATAAAATAAAATGGGAACAACTGCTTACGCAAGCTTAACAAAGCGATTAAACCATTTTTTTAATATTTTTGATTAACAGCTAATCCAACTTTTTATCTGACTACTATTTCTTAATGACTCTCTATTCATACTAATTGTGTCCAACTCTGTGTTTTTATATACTTTCAGTTGGCAACGCTAAGAAACTCATATACAAAGTCAGGTAAAAATTAACGTTAAGAGGCTGCCACAAACAAATGTTGGCGCTGTCGATAAACATAACGCCAACATTTTCCTTGTTTCTCTTATTTTAAACTGACAAAGTTAATCTTTAAGTTGTCAAGTGAAATTTTTATTTGTATGTAAACGAGGAAGGTTTAAAAGGTGGATTAACGAATAGCATTTTTTCTATTGATTTTAAAGACTAGCTTCTAGGCCTTTGTTATTTTTCAATAGATTTTTTTTTTTTAGTTTTGGAAAAAATAATATATAAAAAAAATCTTATTTCAGTAGAATTTTTTTCGAACCTTTATGTTTCTTCTTATTTATTCTAAAACTACATTTAGTTTTGAGTAAATATAGCGTTTACTTACTGAAAATAGCGTTTACTTAAATAATAAATTTCAATAAAAATCTTTTTTGGGTGACTTTAGGCTCTGAGCCATTTGAAACTCAGTTTTTTAACCGATTTCTCTTTTAATACATTTAGAAGTGGATGTTTTTCAATTTAATATTTCAGACTTCTACCTTAACCCTTTAAGGATCATACATTTTCCGCAGAATCAATTTTGAAATTTTTACGATTTTCGTGATCTCTTACCTAATAAAAGGTATTGAAAAAAATTATCTCTCTAGACCTCCTCCCTGCTCCTCATTTAGGACGGCGAAAATAACCGCCATTTGACGATTATACAGTTTAGGCTAAATGGATTTTTATATTTTATTCAATTTCGTGATCTTCAACTAAATAACAGTTAAGTTGAAAAAAATTGGCTCCTTTTCCCTTATTTTAATCTTATAAAATATTTGTAGTTTTGCCCCTAAATAAAGAATTTTTTTTTTTTACCAAATTTGATCACTACTAACGGGGAAGTGAGACCAGATAGATATTTACCGCCCTCTACATTTTTATAGCCCAACTCTCCGTTACAAATTTCATTTGGGCATATTTACTCAATCTTTTACCTGGACAACTATAAATGCCAAAAACGTTTGGTCAATCATATTTGATTTTTATAAAAACCCAAAAAGTATATTTGGTGAATTAGGCCATACCTCAAGAATCAGATATTTTATTTTTATATATTTTATTTTTAGTCCAAAAGGCTTTTATTACGTTCTTGGTGAAGCTTCCATTTTCCAAGGAACATATGTTTTAAACTTATAATTGTTTGTCACAGGAGTTGCACTTCATGCATACATAAGCGGTTTGACTAACCGTTAAGCGGGGGAGGTTTGTCTCGTTTTAACCCCATTTTACCACGTTCCTGGCCAGAAATCCAAAAAGTATCATATCAATGAGATTGATAATATTCGAAGGAACATTTATCTTAAATTTCTGTCCCAAGCATTTTCACTAATCCAGATTATACTTCTCGTGATAAAGAACCCACATACCCGATTTCAAGTTCCTCGCTTTAGTGTTTTGGATAGGCCGCCAAGGGGAGAGTTTTCCTACGTTAACCCTTATTTTAGTGCCTTCCTGACCAGAAATTCAACAAATATCATATCAATGATTTAGGTCATATATGAAAAAATATGTATTTTAAATTTCAGATTTCTGACCAAAGGAATTTGGACAGGTATTCAATTGGGACGCTTTCCGCTTTTTGCCCCTCCCCAAAGGAATTTGCAAACATTCCGCCTACACAGATGTCTACTCATAATAAGGAACCCACATACCAAATTGCAAACTCCTTAGTAGTTTGGCCAGGTCAGCGGGCAGTTTTTATTTTTAACCCTGCCCTCAAGAATTTCCAAAAATCCCGTCTTTACATATGTCTACTTGTGATAAGGTAGCCACATACCAAATATCAAGTTCCTCGCTTTAGTGGATTGGCCAGGCCGCCGTGGGGCTAGAATTTCTCTTTTATGCATCAACACGTAGGAAATGCTTCCTATACAGGTGTCTACTTGTGATAAGTAAGTCCCGGTTCACACACGGCAATTTTACTTGCACAATTTTTCTTCAATTCTCCTTTGAAATTGCTTTTGTGTTCACACAGGAAAAGTTTGTTTCAGCAATTTTCGTATATCAACCTGCAGTGATATACGACAAAACAAAACGGAATTGGAGTACGGGCAAGTCTGTACCCCCTTCCATTTTTTTTCCTCCCTCTTCTATAAAGTAAAGAATTGCGCAAGTAAAATTGCCGTGTGTGAACCGGGACTAGCTCACTTCTCAAATTTTAAGTTCCTCGTTTTAGTGGCTAGCCAGGCGCCTTAAGTTCCTAGCTTTTCCCACCTTTTGACCACTATTTTAATACGTTCCCGGGAAAAATTCCAAAAAGTACCAAAGTATGGGCATATCCGCAGGAGCACTTATGAAAAATTTCAACTTTCTAGCCAAAGGGGTTTAGGCAGGCCGCCAAGGCCTTTCTAATCCTCCCCGTATAAATTTCCAAAAACTCCGTATTAGCGGACGTATAGGTCGGAGAAGGAACCCTTCTAAACAAGACCTACAACCAACACTAGTTCGCTTTTGAGGTATATTTTCACTGTAGCACAGTGTAATTAATATTTTTTCTAACTTTGTGATACAGTGTAATTAGTTAAGTAACATAAAATTTATAATAATAATATAAATTATCTTTTCCTTTTCAATTCTATTTTTTGACATTTTCTATATTCTTGCTCTTACAAATACTGCGATCTGGCAACTCTATTTCATTAGGCTCATCATTCAGTTTTGCTTTAGTTCTTTTGTCACTGCAGTCGGTTTATCGTGTCGTCCATTGTTAAGTGCAAATTAAAAATTGAAAAAGTCTTTAAATTATTGTAAAAATTAGCAAATAATTAAAAATAATACGCAGATTCTATAAATGAATAATTATTTTATTTAAATTTGTCAAATAAAAGTGTGAAAAGTTATTTTTTTTTTCCTTAAAGAAACAAGAATTATAAAGCATTAAATCATGTTAAAGTGTTGCTTGTGTCTTTTTTTCTTTCTTTTTCAATTCTCTTGAGTCATGTTTTGTTTTTACTTATTCCTCATGAAATAAAGCAAAGCTTTGCTGTTAATATTGTTTTTGCATAAAAAAAACTCTCTCCATTAAAAGTGATCTATCATTAAAGAGAAATAAAAACAAAATAAAAACAAAATAAAAAACAAAACGGTTCGTGCTTTAAAACTCTGGCATACTTTAAGATAAATGTTTTTTTTTTTGGAAATTAAACAGGTGAGTTAAAAATTTAATCATACACTCAGCAAAATTTAATGGAATATTTAACTATTGGCTAAACTGACTACTGTAAATAGTGTTGCCAACTAAATATATAGCCTAAAAAAATTGTCAGATATAAATTTATTTTTAACAATTATGGAAATAAGAGGAAAATGTAATAAATGGAAAAATTTAACATAAAAGTTAGAAAATTTCACATGAAAGCAAATTTTAAGTGGGAAATTTTGTAAAAATTACACAGAGAGATTTTTTTAATATATTGAAAGAAAATGTTAAATAGAAACAATCAAACTAAAAATTTTTAAAAATTTTACATAAAAAAACGCGTTAAGAGTAAAAAATTAGTAAAAGTAGTACAAATTACGCAGAGGAAATTTTCAGAACAAATATAGTTTGTGTCGGGGGCGCATATTTTCCGAGTTATATGCCTCTAAAGTTTGGATAGGTATATCGTTTAATGCCTATATTTTTAACTTTGGCATGCGTTGTCGGAGCGAAACAAAATGTATGTCATTGGAAAGCTTTTTTATAGACATTTATACATTTTTTTTTAAATATTAACCCATTGCCGACCAATTCAAGATTTTCCATTTTTTTTTAAAATGCAGTTATTTCAATATTTTACATATATAAGGTACACTCAAATAAAAAAAGTTAGTAAATTCAGCAAAACATTTTGTTGAGTCAGCAAAATTTAAGTCAGGAGGGTGTTTGCAAAAAAATTGCTAATATCAGCTAAATCTTTTGCTGAAAATCAGCGAGCTGCTTTTTAGCAACAAAATTAGTAGATTCAGCAAAAGTTTTGCTAAAACTTAGTGGATTAGACATTAAAAAAAAAACCCTTGCTAAACATTAATAAAATACTAACTGAATATTAGTAGACTGAAAAAAGTCAAAAAATTTGTAGAAAAATTTTATTTAGTTAATTTATTTTGCTGTAAATCATAAAACATATTTTTTGATTGTTTTTAAAATAATTTACAATACGTTACAAAATATAAGAATTTTCATACAACAAAATTTTTCTTTCAACTACTAACATCAATGGTTGCCTCAATGATGCTATCTTTTAAAGGAACGCCAATGCCGCAGAGAATTATAGAAACGAAAAAATAACAAAATGTAACATATACAACCCTTTTTTAGCAATAAGAAAAAGGAAACATAAAAATCTTTCTGTCTAACTGTTGTATATTTGTTTGCAACTTGACCACTCAATTTGACTACGAATACACATTTAATCTTTTTTAAATATTTTATTTTGTCTTTTATTTAATTAATAGACAATTACTTTCACAAGCCGGTGAAAACACAAAATTTAAGTTGTTTCAATCCACAATTTTGTTTTATGTATGAAAAACAGATACAAAATCTTTCATAGTTGATTTTTTTTATGTGTCTTACTAGAGTTGTACTTTTTACCATAATTTTCCTTGTCACTACTACATCTTGTCATCTAATTCATTCTGCGTATAACTTTCAATGTGGTTGTCGTTCACACTATTGATGTGCTAATCAGCACAATTTTTTTTAACAAAATAAATTAGTAAAACATTAGTAAAATATTAGTAAAACATTAGTTCAAACAGATAAGTGCTGACTAAGTATAAATAAAATTTTAGTTTAAAACATAATTTTAGCAAAAAATTTGCTGAAAAATAGTATACCTGATTTACAAGATGTTTTACTAACTTTTCTACTAACATATTTTTTTGAGTGTAGATATAAAATGACACTCAATTAAAGCCAAGATTTCAAGATTTAAGATTTATCCAGTAATTTACAAAATAACGTTTATAATAAGGTTTATAATAAGGTTTAAAATTTTTATTTTTTTATTAAAACTAAAGTAATGCTGCTAATTTGCAGCAGAAAGCAACTGCTAAAATTAGCATTTTTGCAGGAAAACGATATATTGTGGTCATATCTACCCACTGTAGAAATCTAAGATCGGGGGGGTTTTTTTTGTTGATAAAGAGTACAGAGACCGATCAAAAATTTTTACAGTGAGTACAGATGACCATTGTAAATCGTTTTCCTGCAAAAAAATGGGGGTTGAAATTTTTTTTATTTTTTTTATTTTTTTATTTTTTTTTTATTAATTAATAATCAAATAATTACAAATTATATACTATTACCCTAATCGAGCACTAGCTACTATGGCTTTCGTCGCATTATAGCGAAAACAGACCATTGCCTCTGGTGGGAATCTTACCCACGACCCCCGCACTGATAAGCCAGCACGCTACTAACTAGCATACCGGGGCGCACAATTTTTAGTTATGACACTTTTGCTGAACAATGTTGAACGTGTGGACATATTTTTAATGAAGTCTGAATTCACAATTTTTACTGTAAATTTTTTTTAACTTTGGCTGCTTCTAATTGAAAGAGTTTTTTAGAAACCATATTTTTTTATTTAATTTATTTAAAAACTACATTTAATTTAAAGCCAAATAAGCTTTAAATTGTTTAGTTAAATCGGGTTAATTTATTTAATTATATTTTTTTCATAAACATGCAAACAACAATAACGCATTTTATTAGCACATCTGAAATTCCTTGTTTGGAAAATTACGATAACTTTATATTTTTTTTTTTTTTTTCATTACAACAGAAAAATACAATTTTACTAAGAATCGAACGCACTTTCAGATTTAATTTGAATACAAGGGTTTTAAAAGAACTAGACATTAAAAAAAAAACAGATTTGAAAAAAAATATTGTCAATACCTACCCGTACTTTTGTTGAAACTATTAAAAAGTATATATTTTTGGAAAGCTCAACTGTTCTTCTATCCAAAACTGTACAAAACTAATAATCGATTGTAGAATAACTAAAAGTAAGTTAACTTTTTTTTAGTTTGCGGGTGTATTAACATTTTTTTAAAATTGTAGTGTGATCTCTTTTTCATTGCTTTTCAAATAAAGGGTCCGCTAAATAACCTTTTTTTTTTTTTGAACTCCTGAACCAATTGGACTTTGTATGGCGTCATACCAAGGTCTTTATGCAAAATTCGTCTCAATGATGTCTCCGAAATGTTCAATTGTTGAGAACGACGCTGAATTGATATTGATGGCGCTTCACGCACACTTTCTGCCACAGCAGCAATATTCTCGGGTGTACGCACAGGTGACTGGGTCACCTATAGGGCCGCACTCACTGAGTACAATAGAGAACTACGCAGATCCAAAAGGACCACGTGGCGCAACTACTGTGAGAAGATCTCTGATCTTCCAGAGGCGGTGCGACTACAAAAGGCCCTGTCACAGGATCATACAAATGGTCTCTGCACTCTTAGGAGGCCGGATGGCTCATACACGGAATCTCCCACTGAAACTTGTAAACTCTTGCTCGATACTCACTTCCCAGGATGCGTTGACAACTGCGGGTCCGCTGTGATTCAGAGAATCCCGAACCTGACAGGTAGGTACGTACGCCTGGCGGGTGCAATCTTTCAGGAGAACCGGGTAAAGTGGGCGATAGATGAATTTTCTTCATTTAAATCTCCGGGTCCAGATGGGATCTATCCTTGTCTCTTACAGAGAGGGATGGACTTAATTGTCCCACAACTGGTTAGGATATTTAGATCGAGTCTATTATTCGGACATGTACCGAGACCCTGGAGGGAGGTTAGAGTGGTCTTTATACCGAAGGCGGGGAAAAAGTCTGAGCAGCTACCCAAGTCCTTCAGACCAATTAGCCTGAGCTCGTTTCTCCTCAAGACAATGGAGAAAGTCTTGGATCAGTATATTAGGGACACTTACCTCAGACGAAAGCCGATGCATATTTCTGTAATGGAGGTTGCCAGTATGGGTTCCTCTAGACTAAGTGAATTCGGTGGCATGAGGGGAGGCGACCTAAGGGGTCACATGAGGATCGCGCGAATCCTAATAGATGACCCAATTTCTAAGGTTGCGGACAAAGTGTCACCGGAGTGGATCTTTGATAGATATTTTGATGTGTTATTGTTTGACAGAGACATGTGGACCAATCAATCCTGGGAACCGGAAGATGGTTCTCAGGTGTGGTTCACTGATGGCTCTAAGCAGTCGAATGGGAACACGGGTGCGGGCGTCTTCGGACCAGGCTTCCAGCGTGCCTTACCTATGGGTAAATATCCGTCCATTTTTCAGGCGGAGATTTGGGCCATTTGTGTCTGTGCATTGGAATGCCTGCGAAGGGGAACTCGCAGATCTCGCATCTACATTCTTTCTGACAGTCAGGCTGCACTGAGGGCCTTAATGGCCTATAAGGTGTCGTCCGGGTTGGTCATGGAATGCATTCAGACTCTCAATAGGCTCGGTAGAGGCAACTCTCTAACCTTGGGGTGGATTCCTGGTCATGAGGGGCATGAGGGCAACGAGAGGGCAGATTGTCTTGCCAACCGCGGGGCCCGAAAGCCCTTTATTGGTCCTGAACCATTCTGTAGAATACCTGCGGGGTATGTTAGGGAAAAGCTCAGGGCATGGAGAGAGTCTGAATTCTCTAGTTACTGGGAAAACTCTCCTGGTCAGCGCCAGGCTAAAAGATTGATCTCTTTTTCCAGTAGGGGGTCGAGGCGACTCTTGTCGCTTGAAAGGGGGGGTTTGAGGACCCTGGCGTCGTACTTAACTGGACACTGTAATCTCAGATACCATCTGCACAAGAAGGGTCAATCGGACACGGATTTGTGTAGGTTTTGCGAGATGGTGTCTGAGACCTCGGAGCATGTTCTCTGCGAATGTCCCAGGCTTTGTGATAGGAGACTTAGGTTTCTAGGTGATCGCTTCATTTCGCCTTCCGACATCACGAACATTTTGCCTAATAGGATAATTGGCTTTATAGGTAGCTTGAATCTGTAGGTAATCTTAGGCAGCACAAAAGACCTACATTGGTCGCGGTGCATAGTGCCTTCTGATCTAATCTCTAATCTACGCACTGTTTTTGGCTTTTCACGCTTTGGTTTATCGATGAGGATGCCAGTTTCTTTCACTTTTTTCACAAGATAACGAACGTACGGACCATATTCGTTCAGCGGAAGGATAAAACTAATTATCTGTCAAATCAGACATGAGCTAAGTATTACCATTCACGAAATAAGCACTAGTTGAAAAAAAAAGTTAGATGGCGAACCTTTGTATTAAACTCAGTCCATTTTATATCGGTCAATTATTTTTGTCTGATATGAAATAATATGAACGAAAATCAGAAAAAATTGTTTTAAATTGAACTAGTTCTTAAACTAAATAAACCAGAATGTCCAACTGTAAAAGTTTGCCAATTTTAATAAAATGTTGACAAAATTTTAAATAAATAGAATGTCCAACTATAAAAATTTGTCAATTTTAATAAAATTTTGACAAAATTTAAAAAAAAAATTAATTTAATTTAATAGAATTAAGTCGTATTTGATCAAGTTATAAGTTTTTAGAATTTAATTGCTAAAATTAGGTGATATTAATTAAAAATTTGTCAAAGTTGGAAACATTTTTTTGATCAAAATTGGAAATTTTTGATCAAATTTATCGGCGAATTTAGAAAAAATTAAATCAATCTTGAAGTCGCCCCTTACTTAATCACTATGATTTTGGTTTAATTTAAAAATAATTACAAAACAAATTATAAAAACGAAAAATTATAAAACATACCAAATTCTTTTATTAAATTTGTTTCTATATCATCATTAACTAAAAAAAAAGAAAAGAAAATAAAAATTATAAAATAAATTATAAAAAAAAACATTCAATTTAAATTAAATACTTTCTTTAAATAAGTTTTTTAATTAAAATACACACTTACCCGATATATTATCACAGAGTATACGAGATGTTATTATTTTGCCAAATGGTGCAAATAATGATTCCAAGTCTGGTTGCGATAGATTTTTGGGAAGACCCGATACATACAAATTAGCACCCTTTATTGATTCCGAACTTGGACGGGCGTATGATACCTTAATAACTTTATTTTGTAAACGCAAACCATTCAAAGTGTTTACAGCCTTTTCAGCATCTTCGGGGCGAACATAGTTAACAAAACCATAACCCAAACTTTGGCCTGAAATTAAAGAATTAATTCAAAATTAAAATTGATTAAAAAAAGCTAAAAATATTTTGGAAAATAATTACCTTGCTGTAAAGCTGGATTTAAAGCTGTTAAGGAGGCTGGTAACACTACAGGGAAAAAATAAAAAAAAATTTTAATTTCAAAAATTATTAGTTTTGTTCAATAATTTTTAGCGTTAACAATTTCATTTAACTTAATTTTCTTAATATTGTAAACTCGTCAAAAAGGTCAGTTGATAAAAGGCTAACTATCAATTAATGTTGGCAACTCTAACTGTATACTCACAACAATATTGGTTTCCTATCGGTCCTTAATAGGGAATTTTCAGAGAAAAGTTAATCTACGAAAAATGCGATTAACTACTAAATCAAGCAGTAAACAAGTCGTTTAAACCATTTTTTTAATCTTAATATGCGTACTATTTCTAAACAACTCTATTAATACAACTAATTGTCTGTGTTTTGATATAATTTCGGTTGGCAACGCTAAGAAACATACATACAAGGTCAGATAAAAATTAAATTTCAAACACTACTGCAAAAATATGTTGGCACTGTCGACAAAATGTATACTAACGCCGACATTTTCCTTGTTTCTCTTATGCTGCATAGCTTTCGGCGCCACCTTGGTATTTTAAACCGACAATGCTAATCTTTTAGCTGTCAAGTTAAACTGTTAACTGTCAAAAAATGTATATGTTAACGAGGAAGATTAAAAATGTGTATTAACTTTAATCAAGTAGATGAATTACGATGTCTAAACTCCCTGTAAGACTTAAATATTTTAAAATTGCCATTTAGCTTTAAAGGTCAGTTTTTAAAAAAAAAAAATTGGCAACTCAGATTTTTAAAAATACCCATATCTTGCGTTTCAAAATAATGAACCTAACCAATACTCCACTCCCTATTTAAATTTGTCATTTAGTGTAATGCATAATCTTGTGCAACATTTTGGAAGATTGTACAATATATTGGAAAAAAAACAAAATGGTTTTGATTCTTATTGGGCAACCAAGAAGTGTTGTATAGTGTGTTGGTCATGTTGTGCAATTTTTATATCCCTCCACAACATAACAGTGGTACCATATTTTGTGAAAAAGTATTGTACATCTTATTGTGTGTTCAGAGTAAAATGACAATACTGGCAATAATATTTGCAATACTATAGCAAAGTGTTTGGGTGCCTTAAGACAAAAACACAGATAGAAGTGATAACACAAATGAGTGTTAAATTGGCATAGTAAAACTGACCATATTTCGAAGTGAGAAATAACTAGAGAAGAAAAATTTGCCTTTTTAGCTTTTTTTGGCTATTTTTACTCTTATTTGCTTAAGCTTAAAACTGCTTTTCTTATGGTTTTTGTGCATATATATTGCCTTTTTCATATTTTCTTTGCTTGAACTGCATTTTGTACAAGGAACCCAAAAAGTTGTGGCTTAGATGGCCAGTTGTTATAATAATAGCAATGGAAAACTGGCAATAGCTCAGTTATTAGTATTGCCATCATATGGTGCAATTCTACCCAACATCTAACTTTATGTTAACTTTTTAAGCTTGCTTTTCTCAACACTCATGAAATTTTTCCTATTAATTAATGTGTTGCTTTCTTTGGAAAGGGGATAGTGAAGAGATGAAAGCTGGTGAAAGATGAAGTGCTTCAAACATGGCAACACTGTAATTGCGCGAGATGATAAGTCTTAGAACAGTAGTGGCTCGCCACCTGCTGTAGAGTTGGCAAATTTATTGAAGCTTTTTGTTTCATAGCACTGATTCATTATTTTACTTCGGTGGGGTTAAGTGCTATGGGAACACCGAAGGTGGGCGCAGGGATACATATAAGTCGATTGTTATTTTTATAATATAATAGTTGTAATTAAAGAAAAGTAAAATTAATTGAAAAAATTATAATTCGTGTTTGTGTGTGTGTAGCGACGCATTTCCAGGACATTTTATAAAAATTGATTATTTGGTCATAAGTTGCACAAAATTTAAATGTTTTCAACAAAGTTTGCATAATTTTCAGAAAAATATTCCTTAAATTTGATTAGATTATAATTATCTTTACTTTTACATAAAAAATTGTTAACCCTTAGTGACTTTGGGGTCAATAAACTTAATTTAAATTACGACTAAAGGATTGTTAAGCTTTTAAATTAATGAAAAAAAAATTCCACTGGATACAAATAATTATTTTATGTAATCTGATTCATATCGTTGCCCTCATGCCCCTCCTGGTCACGAGGGGCATGAGGGCAATGAGAGGGCAGATAATCTTGCTAATTGCGGGGCCCGAAGGCCCTTTATTGGCCCTAAACCATTCTGTGGTATACCTTTGGGGTATGTTAGGGAGAAGCTCGGGTCGTGGAGGGAATCAGAATTCTCTCTCTATTGGGAAAACTCTCTTGGCCAACGACAGGCTAAGAGATTAATCTCTTTTTCCAGTGCAGGATCGAGGAGACTCTTGTCC
The DNA here is from genome assembly GCA_021234595.1 of Delia radicum. NCBI lineage: Eukaryota > Metazoa > Arthropoda > Insecta > Diptera > Anthomyiidae > Delia > Delia radicum. The sequence continues at coordinate 17,977,246 of CM037852.1, read as the reverse complement.
CTCGGGAGGGGTAACTTGAGTACCCTGCACTCATAATAATCTATAGGTAAAATACACGAAATCCTTTGTTCATTTTACGAAAGTTTTGGTTATTTTGACATTACGAACAAATTTGTAGAATATACAAATCACATTTCGTAAAGTTTTGGAAAAACTTTTTTTAAATCAAAATGTGGTGCATACCTCACGGGTTTATTTTAAAATTAAAAAAAAAAAAATGTGATGGTGCCACACCAGAATCGAACTCACGATTTCAGTGACGTCCTGCTGTGTTGAAGTAGACCCCTCTACCATTTGCACCAAAGTAGCTGATGCAATACAACAAACTTAAGTCGAAAATATTATGAAATTTTTATGAAAACTAGAAAAATATGCTACAAATATTTAATACAAAAGGTAAAATGGCAATTAAATATTTTAATTATGTTTATTGAACTAAATAAAATAATATAATTTTTTATAAATAATAATAATAAAAAACTTAAATAACAATTTCAAACTAATTGCATTTTATTATTAAATATTTTATCTTTTTAAATATTTGTTTTATTGAATTTCATACTAAACCCGGCAAATAAAGTGGAAGTAGTGTTTTCGGGTCCTCTTTAACTTGTTTTAGGATCCTCTTTATTAAACAAAATATCTATTTATATCCAAACACAAAAATAGTAATAATGAAATAAAAAAATAAAACATAGAAATTTAAAAAACATTAATAAACCAAAAAAATATAAAAATTAAAAAAAAAAATTGTCCTGGCCAGGAGTTGAACTCGCAACCTTCTGATTGCAAATCCGACCTCTAACCACATCAACATCCATATGTAATATTTGTAACATTACAAATTTTTGTACAATGTACTAAAAAAATATTACGAAATCATGTTTGTATTTTTTACGAAATTTGTAAATTTATATAATTTGTTTTATACAAAAGTTTTGTAAAATAAACAAAATGTTTGTACATTCTACGAAAAAAAATTTACGAAAAATATATTTGTATTTTTAAGCATGGATTATTATGAGTGTGGTGTCTTACCTGACTGGACACTGCAATCTCAGATAACACCTGCGCAAAAGGGGTCTTTCGGACACGGATGAGTGTAGGTTTTGCGAACTGGTAGCTGAGACATCGGAGAATGTTCTTTGCGAATGTCCGAGGCTTTGTGAAAGGCGTGCCAAGTTTCTTGGCGATCGCTTTCTCCCCTTCGGACATTATGAAGGTTTTGCCTAATAGGATTATTGGCTTTATAGGTAGCTTGAATCTTTAGGGTAACTTTAGGCAGCACAAAAGACCTAAGTTGGTCGCGGTTTATAGTGCCATATAATCTAATCTAATCTATTCATATAGTGATAATGATTCCACTTTGACCAAAAAAAGGCCCACTAGGAAATTTTCAGAATAACTTCTTTCAGCTTCTGGTTTATCGTACCGATCTTACTTCTAAGGATTAAAAAATTGGGGTCAAAAATAGCTCCCTAAATGCAACAGTTTGTTGGAATTAAAAATACAAATCCAATCAAAGTTAAAAAAAATTAGAAAAAAAATAAAAATTCCGATTTGATAGAAAATATCTTCACACAGTTTTGTTAAAAATATAAATATGTGTATATAATTGGAAAGCTCAACTATCTCTTTTTCTAAATTCGTTTTAAAATTGCTAAATAATTAAGAATTAACATTCAAATTGTTTATTCTGTGAAGATTTAAAAATTTTATTTTTTTTTATTATTATTTATTACTTCAGATTCAAATATCTTTCGATTTTTAATAGTGGGCCCTTTTTAAGTGAACTCATAATCAGGGCCACCAAGAAAAAACATGCTGTATTATATTTTTTTCTGCGTCGTATTGAATAATGGATGTGATTTATCCGTTTTAAAATTATTACATATTTTGCTCTTAATTGCTTATTTTAATTATAATATCATATTTTTGATAAAAAAATACATATTTTATACTTTTTAGAATAAAAGCCTATTTTTAAGAACAAAAGCGTATTTTTAGAACAACACAGTGTAGGACCAGTAATGACATGTCATTACTTTTCTCGCTACCTGTAATGACAACAGCTTACTCTCTGTATTAGCTTAACGCAAATAATAAGGAGTTACTAATTACTAGTTAATGTTCCTATTATTTTAATACAAAAAATAATGCCTTACCCATAAGCACTTATTATAATCATTATTTTAAATTTAAAGTAATGATCTAAAATTTTTTTTTAAATCTATGTTTAGACTCATTATCTTTTCCAACTCTAGTAAGGACATAAATAAGTACATGTTTGTGATTTTTTGTAAGCTGGAAAGTAATGACATGTATGGCAAGTAAATCATGTATACCTTTATCTATCAAGTATAACATGCCGAGATAGTTTAGGCGGTAGAGCAGTTGACTGACAAACCAGAGGCCTGAGTTCGAATTCCATGTGGGCATATTTTTTAAAAAATAATTTTCAACCAAAAAAGGATTTATTACTAAATTTAGTTTTTGAAAACTTATTTTTATACTCATTGTTTTTGCCCATACTAGTAAACATATAGGTAACCACATATTTTCTAATTTTCGTAAGGTGTTCAATAATGATATGCCATTATTTTGCGCAATATCCCCATATAAAAGTAATGAGATTTGTAATGACAATTGTAAGTACTTGTCATTATCAAATATGTACTTATATAGCCACTTATATGGTAACGCCTTTATACACTGGGAAAAGCCTATTTTTAGAGAACATTTTTTATTGTTGTTGCCCTGATCATAGTAATCCATATATAAACTTACGAAAATAATGTAAAAAATAACGAAAATATTTGTAAAATAAACAAATTTTCGTAAATTTTACAAAAGTTTTCGACATTTTTTTTGCATTTTCATGCAGTGGACTTTCGTCAATTTTATGCAGTGGACTTTTGTAATAATCGATGTATAAAATAAGGAAAACTATGCCAAAATAACGAAAGAACTCGTAAAACAAACAAAAATTTCTTTAATTTTACTTAAGTTTTTGTTAATTTGACATTCGTTTGTGTTTTTATGCAGGGATTATTAAACGTGGATTTACGTAATAATCTATGTATAAAATAACGAAAATTATGTCAAAATAACGAAAGAACTCGTAAAATAAACAAAACTTCCGTTAATTTTACTAATTTGACAATTTTTTTGTGTTTTTATGCAGGGATTATTATTCGTGGATTTACGTGGTAATCTATGTATAAAATAACGAAAATTATGTCAAAATAACGAAAGAACTCGTAAAATAAACAAAATCTTCGTTAATTTTAAAGTTTTGTTAATTTGCCTTTCATTTGTATTTTTATGCAGGATTTCTTAGGAGTGTATATGAGAATATGAGATTTTATTTTAAGGGTAATCTTAAATTATTTAAAATATTAAAATAATATACTAAAAATATTTACCCAAATTACCTGAGACTTTATCGCGCACCAGTTTGCAGCTCTCCAATTCTCCAATACTAGAAAACAATGAACGCATTTCCTCCTGCGTCATAGTCTGTGGCAGATAGTTAACAATTAAATTGGTGCGCGATTCATCTGAGTTGCCATCGACAGACCCATTGGTACTGCCATTCTTTACAATATCCATAGCATTAGTCATTTTTAGATTGATTTGTGGACTTCTTAGCAGTTGGAGTGTAATTTTGAAGCTTTTTGTATCTTTTCACGTTAAACGATGTAACAAAATAATGATTTTTTGTATAATGAGCTTGAAGAAGGGGCGTGTCCTTGATCCTTTAAATTTTAATGGGGGGACTTAATTTAGTTTTAAATTTAATAAAAAAAGCTTTGATTGCGCTTAGCACAAGTTTAAGAAGATTTCTTTTTTGAAATAATTTCTCGTTTTTTTTTTTTAATTTAAAAGCGTAGTTTTGTTTTTTATTTCTTAGAGTTTTTTTTGGAGTTTTAGATCTTTGTTTAGATCATAAATTTATTATTTTTAATTTAAAATTGTTTAAATTTTTTGGTTTTTTTTTGTTATAATAAAAGTTAAAAGAGTAAATTTTACTAATGATGTTTTATGAGTATTTTTTTAATTTTTTGGGGATTTATTTTTTTTTTTTTTTGTTTTACTTTTTTATAAAATTGCAAAAATGCAAAAAGTTTAGCATAAATTATTTGACTAGTATTAAATTTTATAAATTTATTTGTTGTTGTATTTTAATATGGAACATTTGGTTATTTTTTCTTTTTTACTCAAAATTATTTTTCCTTAGATTTTGAGTTTATGTGTAAAAATGATTTTTTTTTGTTGGTTTAATAATTCGTTAATTTTTTTTTAACTCTGTAATAGTTGGTTTTCTTTGGTGGTGTTGATTTGCAAGATTTTTTTTTATACTTGTTTTGGAATTATTTTTTTTTTTTTAAGATTTTAATTTAAATACGAAATATCTTTTTTTCTCACTTGGTGTACAATTAATAGCTGCTCGATTGCTTACTCAATATATATAATTATATAAATCTGCAAAGATTTAAAAAAATAAAACAAACATATTAATATCTATTGTTAAAAAAAAATATATATATAATATTTGCAATTTTAATATACAAAAAGCCATTTACAACATCTGATATCAGCATAAAATATTGCTAATTTATGGTTTTCTGTTTTCCTGTTTTCCTGTTTTCCTGTTCAACCCTCTTTTACAGATAATGTTCATTTTATGCATGTGTGGCATTTCAAAAATAATCTCTAAATGTCTGTTACAAAAGATTAATGATGTAAGAGATTATGTTTTTTTTTCATGGTAGCTTTAATTAAAAAAACAGTTTTTTATAAGAATTTAACTCTAGGGTTTTATAAAAACATCATTTTTCTATTAAGAAAATGAGCAGAGTTTAAAGTATTGACATTTGTAATCCCTTAAAGATTTTGTTGAAACTCAAATCATTAGTTTTTGTTCAAAACAAATATGACATTTTTGGCATGTTATTGTTTTGTAGTAATCTCTTTGAGAAGAAGGATAATGTAAAATAATTAATTTTCTAGAAACAATACTATACTAAAGATAGAAATGAAATGGAATTGAAACAGTTTTTGTTGTCTTCTCAAATTCATTAAGAATATACAAAACAAGATATTTACAATATTAAACTAACGACTAAAAACGGGTACTTATACTTGGAACAAAATGGAACTGACATTATGCAACAGTATTTTACATATAGTTCAAATTCATTCGTATCGATAGGATCATAATGGAACTAAAATATGTATAATTTAAAAATCAACCTTATTTCTTGTAAAAACATTTCAGAGACTGGTATGTATAACTGAAACCAGGCACCATGATCCAGGATCCATGAAAAGCTATTGGGTAGGGAAGTTCGAGTATTTTTGATAAATTTTCTATTCTTTTAAATTTTTTGTATTGAAAATTTTTATTTGTCCCATTTTCCCTCCCACTAGATCCGCGCCTGCTGAAACAAATTGGAATTGAAATTAAACAATATCATTTTAACTTCTACCAAATGAACTGAACTGAATATTTTTTAAAAAACAATTGATTTCGTTAGGAACATAATGGAATTAAAACATTTATCTCTAACTTCAAGCTCATATATTAGTTCTCATGTAGTGAGTAAACTAGTTTATATGAATGTTTGATGTTTGGCATGGGATTGTTACCTCTTTCAAAACGTGTTCTGATGATTTGAACCTAGAAAATTCCCGAAATAGATCTATCAACACATTTCTGAAAGAGTCAAATAATAAATTTGAAAACAAAAAAAAACTCTATCGATTATTTGTTAGGAAAATATCCTAATAAAGAAATATAGAGTATGACCTCGAACTTGATTAATTTTCATTTTCATTAAAACATTTAACTTTTAAAAATCTACCTAACTTATAAATTTGCAAAAAAAAAAAAAAAACACTTTAAAGACTCAAATTTAAACTTTTTACGACAAAATGAAATTTAAAACAAAAACAACATTATTCGTTATTATTTAACTTTTTCCAAATTTCATTTGTTTCTGTCGATATTATTGTAAATATTTTTCTTCAGGTTATAGTATATAATCGCTTGGAACGAAATGGAATTGAAACATTGGGTATACAAGTTAATAATGTTGATTTGGACAACATATGGCATATCTATCACATATGGTTTGTGTCAATAATAACAAATAAGGTATCTGTCATTATAATTCAGTTTTCGATAGACGCCAAAGTGTAAACACACATTTTTTTCAATCGAAGTCGAAGTTTGTGCCTAAAAAAGATGTTTTGCGAGGAAGTCTGATAACCTTCTTTCATTTGAAGAAAACGGCTGCTGAAAGTTATCGAATGCTGGGAGAAGCTTACGATCAACATGCACCAACTCAAAAAACTTGTGAACGATGGTTTGCGCGATTCAAAAGTGGTGATTTCGACAAGGAGAGGCCTGGTCAGCCGAAAAAGTTTGAAGATGAGGAATTGCAAGCATTACTCCACGAAGATTGTTGTCAAACGCAAGAAGAACTTGCAATAGCATTGGGAGTCACACAACAAGCCATTTCCCTACGTTTAAAAGCATTGGGATAAATTCAAAAGCAAGGAAATTGGGTCCAATATGAATTGAAGCCGAGAGACGTTGAAACCCGATTTTGCATGTCGGAAATGCTGCTTCAACGCTACAGAAAGAAGTAATTTTTGCATCGTATTGTTACTGGTGATGAAAAATGGATACATTACGCACAAAGTCTTATGTAAAGCCCGGCCAAATCTACGCCAAAGCCGAATATCCTTGGCGCCAAGGAAATTAAACAATATTATTTAAACTTGTTCCAAATTCATTTATTTCTGTCGATATTATTGTAAATATTTGTCTTCAAATTGAAGTATAAAATCTACAGGAACAAAATGGAACTGAAACTGCATTCTCCCTAATTTTGAACAAGTTTTTAGTTAACAAAAATATTATTTAACCTTCAACAAAATTCATTCGTTTCTGTCCATAGTGTAGCAAATATTTTCCTGAAAATAATTGTAGGTGAATTTGGGGTAGTGTGGTAATAGGGGTGAAGTAGTAAATTAAATTTTTTTCTACTATCAATACATTTTTAGACATTCTATCTACTGGGTCTTGTGGTTTAAAAATAAATCACTATTTTTAACTATTTATGAATCAATGTGGGGTAAAGTTGTAATATTAATTTGAGGGGAATACCGTATTATGTATTCTACTATATTTTGTGAATGCGTTTTTTTTATTGATTTACGAGACATGCCGCGAAAATTCATCAAAAATATAATTTGGTAGAAGCTATAAAGGACGTCAAAGTAAGAAAAGAGCGGTATACTACATCGCACCTCCATTCTATTTGATATAGATTTCTGCATACTTTTTGGAAAAACAATTATCTTATAATTCCATATACTGCAACCATACGAGAGGGCTGTTCACTTGAATTGTACAAACAAAACTGCCAGCTTTTTCACCTGCGTCAATTGTACTGTGCTTTATTTTTATAAATATACGGAGGTCGAAAGCTCGTTATAAATAAATAAATAAATAAAACCAACATAAGAATAATCTCAATGTATATAAACACAAAAAAAAAAAACTGATTCATATTATTCGGATTAATTATTACAAATTAATTTTTTTGTTATATTGATTTTTTCTTTGTTATTTTCTTAGAATTATATTTTTACACATCTCATTCTTTTGTATTTAGCTGTTAAAAACATAAATTTCGTTAAAATTCATGGTTTTTTTATTCCGATAATTTGTTCCTACTAAAAAATTTCTCACTTCACCCCAAAATATCTCTTTTTAAAAAAAGCAACTAACAAATGGGTTAGTTGACAAATTAGTTATCAAAAAAGTTAGGCCATTAATCCCTCTGAACAAAAATCGTTGGTGAACTTTTAAAGACCTAGAAAAAGAGTACTCTCATTTTACCCCAAATTCCAATATGTACACTTACAGAAATAAACCTTTAAAAATAGCAAAAAAAAAGTTACTAAAAACTCGTTACGAATGACCTTGCAGAAATAACTTCTAAATTTAGCAGATTTTTTTGCTAAATAACAGCAAAATAAGAACAGCAAAAATAAATCTGTTAACTTTACAAAATTTTAGTTATATTCGATGTGAATTTTAGTTAATTGAAAATGGCATTTAACTCTGTCAAATTAGCAATATCTTTTAGTAAATATTTTTAGACTCAAAACAACAAACAAATACAGTAATATTAACAAAATTTTTGCCATATTTACCTCAAATTTAGTAGAATGCAAATAACAGTTTATTTTGCTAAAATCAACAGAAATGTTTGCTAAAAAATTGTAGATTGCTGAATTCATAAGGGCAGACTTTTATTCGCATAAAAAAAAAAGAATTTTTTTGTCTTCTAATATTTAGTGAATGTTTATCCTGATTTTAGTAGATTATTTTGTTACATTCAATTGACTAAAACTTGGCTGAAATATAAAAAAATATTTGTAAATTCAACAGATTTTTTTGCTATTCTAATTTTACTAATATTTAGTAAAACAAATATGCACGTTTTATCATGTTTTTTGCAAAGGTAATTTTTATCTAATTTTTAGTAGCTTTTTTTGATATTTTTAGAGGTTTATTTTTATGAGCATAATCGACAGACACGAAATAGAATTAAAACATAATTTTTTAGCAAATATTCAAAGCAAATACTTTTAACCTATTAAAATTATCCACTTGATATACCTTATTAACCTTATTTTTTACTGGCTCAAAATGGAATTGAAATTAAAAAAATATATAATTTTAAGTATAAAATGAGACATAAAATAACGCTGGATCAAAAAACTTTCAACCAAAAAGGACTACTGGCTTTTTTTTCAAAAATTCTGCAATTAATTTAATAAAAATCACTGGATCTAGCGGAAAAGCTTCACTTCTGGCAATACTGACTGAGGGAAATTTTTTCTCTGTACTCCCTCCTACTAATCAATGCATAAAAATACGAAACTTATGACAAAACAGGAAAAACTTTCGTAAAATGAACAAATTGCCACGTATTTTAATAAAATTGTTGTTATTCTTAATGTTTTTGTTCTCATAATTATGTGAAACACTAATTTTAGATGCATGTTAACGTGTTAGGTCGGGTCTTTAAAAAGAAAATTTTAAAATAATTAAAAATTAAAAAACTCTACTCAGAACGGTTCTAGCAGAGAACGTTCTGCTTACAAGGAAAACTATTTAACACAGAGCTAATAAATATTGGCTGGCCAACAGCAAAGTTATATTTCAATATGTGTGTTTAATTCAATGTGGACCAACTGTTTCATTTTCAACCCAGTCCGTTTTAAAAACTATTTTTTGCTGGATAAAGATAATTAAGCAACTAGAAAACCAGAACATAATTAAAGATCTTGACTACAGTGGTTATTAATAAATTAGTAAAAAAAATTTATCCAGAGTTGCCAAATATTTAAATGAAATAATTAGTTTCTGCCGTTTTTCGATTTGATCTTTTTCTAAAATCATTTAAAAGTATAAAAAATCCTTAAGTTTTGAATTTTTAATTATTATGTTAATAGTATGCAATACGTAAATTTTTTTCACAAATAAATTAGTTTATCGATTGCATACAATGTTTGAATGTCTGACCGATCGAACCATGCATTTTTCAAACACTAAAGATCGAAAATAAAAAAAAATTTATATGCGCCCCGGTAGGCAGTTGGTAGCGTGCTGGCTTATCAGTGCGGTGGTCGTGGGTTCAATTCCCACCAGAGGCACTGGTCTGTTTTCGCTACAACGCGCCGAAGGCTATAGTAGCTAGTGCTCGGTTATATTAATAGTATATAATTTGTAATTATATGATTATTAATTAATTAATAAAAAAAAAAAAAAAAAAATGTTTAATGTCAGATTTGCCATAAGAAATGGTCAAAAACCAAAATATTAAAAAAAAAAAACAAAAAAATCGGTTAACTTAAAAAAATATTTATTTTTTTATGTTTTTAAATTTAAATTTTAAAAAATCGAATAAATATTTCATTTAGATTCTAAAAATGCTATTTAATGTTCTTTTCTAGTATGAATTCAACTGTCCTTAGAATCACGAAAACACATTTTTCTTCTCTTCTGTTAACGTTTTCAAGAAGAAAAAAACAAGTTCAATGACCCGTTTTTATGTTATTGCACTATGTTATAATAGAAAAACAAAATTCGCCCTTTTCATTTATTTTGGTCTAGCATAAATAACAACATAAAACTTCCCCTTTTTATAGTCAGAATAAATTTCCTTTCCTCGTTTTTACCACATATAAGGTTGCCAGAATAATTTCTGTTTTTGACAGGACCTTAATAAAATTAGAAATAACTTACAGTCTTTGTACGAATAAAGAAACACTCAGAACAATTTTTCAGTGACTATATGGCTATTAGTTTTATAATAAACGGTAGTAATGAACTTTTTGGTAAATTAATATGTTAGGATTTTAGATTTAATTTTAGCAATTTAAAAGTAAGTAAAAACATATTTAATTTAAAGAAGAAATCAAACTTAGTTTGATTTCAAAGGTGTTTCTTTTTTTATTCAATGCAGTTTGTCAAAAAAACTACAATCTTTCATTTATACACTTTTCGTCCTTAAACTCGAAAAGTTGAAGAATTTTTTGTGTTGTTAAAAGTAATGAAAGTGTAAGAAATCTTAATATTCCTAAAGTTTAGAACATATTCTTAATTTTAAATATATATATACATTTGTTTTAAAATTCACGAAATATTTATTTTTTTTAATTTCGATTCGTTACAGAAATATAACAAAGTAGAAAAAATGAACAAATTGGTTAAAAATATCTTATACATATTATGTTTTTAAATACGTGATAAATGTAGTAATAATATTTGTAAAACTATTTCGTTTAATGGATTTTTTTAGTATTAGCGTACAGATGGTTAAGAACATATAAAAACATGTAAATTTTCAGGAAATAAAGGATCAACTTTCAGCAAACGTAAAAAATTAGCGGTACACTTTACTTAAAGCAAAACAATAACACAGGTCAAAAAGTTTTGTAATCCTGAGACTAGACTTAACGAAAGGATTGATGTGCGCTAAATCCGAATCTGGCCTCAGAATTACTCCATCGTTTTTGAGATATTTTAAGCTAAAGTAGCAATAAGCCCTGGTGGAGATTTATTCACAAAACTTATATATTATATCAGCTGAAAGACCTGCATGTTGCCTTTCAAACTCAGTTTTAACCTTTCCAATATCTTATTCCTTCTCGGATATATCGTTCGTTGATATTGATTGATATGGTATTTTCGCTATTACTGCGATACAACATATTAATATGCACTCTTCATATTAATTAACTTCAACGGACGATATCTAATACAAAAAATATGACAACTATCTGAGTATTTTAGAAAGCTTTTTAATGGGAAAAAGTGGTACTAGTGGTAATGCTTACAAAGCTTGCGATGTTGTATGCTTTAAAAGTGACGAAAAATCGTGTTTTTCATATATAGTAAAAAATACCCATGTTATTCCTTTAGCACAATACAATTAGTCCAACGTGTCTCCAGTTTTTGTATCCCTTCCAAAAAATAGGATTTTTCGAAGTCCATTAAATAGGCATTTCTTGGCCATATGGAGTCGATTTTTTTTTTTAATTCTCGTAAAATCGCTCCAATAAGTTGGCATAATATTCGCCGTTTATTGTTTTTCCCTTTTGAAGGTAATCGATGTGGATTATCCCTCGTGCATCCCAAAAAACTGTCGACATCACCTTATTGGCCACGATTACGTTTATGGTCAATTGCGAGCAAACGCGGCACCCATCTTGCAGACAGCTTTCTCAAACCCAACTGATCATTTAATATCGAAACCACACTGCCATATGAAATGCCTATGGCATCAACAATCTCACGCAATTTTACTTATCGATCGGCCAACACCATATCGTGAATTTTTTCGACATTTTCGGGTGTATTGACCTCAATTGGCCGTCCAGAACGTTCAGCGTCATTTGTACTTGTGCGACTACAACGAAAGTTAGTAAACCACTTTTTTACCATTGAAATCGATTGTGCAGAGTCCCCATAAAAGAATGTTAAATGATCACTCGAAATTCACTTTTCGCCATTTTTAAAAATATCCACGAGGTTGTATGTTTTGAACAGCTGTTAAACGCAAAAATTTGACAGTAGTCTACTAACAGGTAGTACTTGATGGGAGCAGCGTTGTATTTCATATACCTACGAGGGAAGTTCGAAAAGTCAAGGACTTATTGATCAGTAAAAAAAAATTGCGATTTGGCAACTAAAATTCAGTTATGACTGAAATCGGTTTGTACAACTGAATATTGGTTTTCACAACAAAATTCGGTTAACACAACTGAATTTTAGTTCCAAAGCCCAAAATATTCCAAAAAAATATTTGAATATGGTTGTATTAACCGAATTTATTGGTTGTATCTACCAAAATGCACTTCTGAAATGTAATAAATCGCTGTCCTTTAATAAAATCCTTAAAAATAAAATCATATGAAAACGTAGAAATTGGTATTTTTTTTTTGCATTTTCTACCTAAATATAGAACATTGTTTTTAATCTTAATTTTACTCATTTTTTCAGTTGTTTTTTTTTTAATTTTGTAGTTTTTTTTTCTTAAAGAAAATTAAACACTAACGGCCGTATTCACAAAAATCTTAATTCAGATTTCAAAAACATTTTAGTTAAAACACATTTTAAGCCTTAAAATAAACGAATATTAGCTTAAAATACCTATTTCAAAATTTGTGTAAAAGTTAATATACACTTGGAATACTTAGAATCCCACTGCAAATGTAGTTAAAAACAAATGAAATTTCACTTAAAGAAAGGACGACTAACATTTCATTAAATTCAACTAACATTCGTCATTTGTTTTTACTATTCAAAAAATTACTAACAATTGTAGTAAAAATGAACCACATAAAAAATACACAAAAATGTATTTTTTTATTCTTTTAAATAACAAAAAACAACTGTAAAAAATGAATGTAAAATCATAAAACAGTCATTTGGTGTGGTTTGTTTTTTTAAATAAACTACAAGGTTAGTAAAAAATTAAATGTGTTCTACAAATGACCGACATTTACATTAAAAATAAAGAAACTGTATTACAACCAAAACAACTACATATTTTTAAAGCAGAAGTTCCCTGAGTGTACTTTTAAGATTACAGTTTTAAGGCTAAAATTTGTGTTTTAACTAAAGTGTAGTTTAAATGCTGTTTAATATTTTTATGAATACGGTGGTAACATTACAGTGTATTATGACTAGAGATTCTAGACTAGACACGAACAATAAAGTCCTCATTAAATTAGCGGATTAAGAAATTTTGAATAATTAAATAAACATTGCACGGTTCTTTGTTTAACAAAAAACAAATGATCTTGAACTTGAATAATCTTGCTCACATTGTAATTTGTGATAAACGACCGAACAATAAACTTTTAGAAATGTTTAGTTTTCTTCGATCTTCTTTTATTTTATTCTTTTTGGTTTAAACGAGCTGAAGATCATTTATTTATTAATTATTTATTTCCAATATTTCGTCTCCACATTGGGTGACTTCTTCAGGGAACAAATATTACAATTTGAAAAACCTGTTTTTTCAAATTGTAATATTTGTTCCCTGAAGAAGTCACCCAATGTGGAGAGGAAATATTGGAAATAAATAATAAATAAATGATCTTAAGCTCGTTTAAACTAAAAAGAATACAATAAACTTTTAGTTTTATTTTTTTTTAAAATTTAAAAGTATAACATTTGAAAATGAAGTTAAATATTATTTTTTGTGTACTTTTCAGCAATTCGAGTTTATTTTCAGTTATTTTTGTAGATATTTTCAGTTTTAATTTTATCTACAAAATTTTTTGAGTGGTAAAAGCACGTACTCCTTGAGTGTTTTTGTGTTGATTAAAATCTTTGCAACCCTTATAAAAGGAACTTTTTTTTTTGTTCGGTTTGGTCACTAAAGTACATTTAGCGTTTTTTTTTTTTTTTTGTTTTGGGAGTAATGGCTTTTTATTTGATGGTAGAATACTGATAAGAATAGTTTAAGATAGGGAATAAGTATATAATTATTATCTGATATTTAATTTAGGAAGTGAGTAGAACATTATTATTTGTCATTAGAGATGATAAAATGTCAAAGAAGAAGTTAATTATCAAGATCTAAGCTTTAACTTCGTTTTAAGATAATAATTATTCTTGTGACAATTTTTAAAACCCAGAAAAAATATTTATCAGTTAAAAAAGGAATGTCTTTCAATTAGCCCTTTAATTTACGACATAGCCTTTAGTCCCTTTTAACTTGTTAGGTTATTTTTTTAATTCAAAATTTTTTAATAATTCAGCTAAAAATGGTATCGAAAAAAAGCTATTATTGGCTCAAAAAGCACTTTAGAGTTAATGTTATGGCATTAAATTTAGAATATTATTTTTAGACATAACAAAATAATATCAAATGGTTTCATGAAATCACCCCAGAAATATCTGCACTCAAATAAAAAAAGTTAGTAAAGTCAGCAAAAAATTTTGCTGAGTCAGCAAAATTTTAGTCAGGAGGGTGCTTGCAAAAAAATTGCTAACGTCAGCAAAATCTTTTGCTGAAAATCAGCGAGCTAATTTTTAGCAACAAAATTAGTAGATTCAGCAAAAGTTTTGCTAAAACTTAGTGGATTAGAAATTAAAAAACCCTTAATAAAATTTTTGCTGAATATTAGTAGACTGAAAAAAACTCGAAAAATTTGTAGAAAATTTTTACTTTAGTTAATTTATTTTGCTGAAAATCTTAAAAAATATTTTTGTGATTAATTTTAAAATAATTTACAATACGTTACAAAATATAAAAATATTCATACTCCCACATTGGCGACATGAATTAATGTAATAACTGCAAATATATAGAAATAATTATATATAACATAAACAAAATTATATTTCAACTATTACATCAATGGTTGTCTCAATGATGATATCTTTTAAAGGAACGCTAATGCCGCAGAGAATAATAGAAACGAAACGAAAAAATAACAAAATGTAACATATAGTACCCTTTTTTTGCAATAAGAAAAAGGAAACATAAAATTTTACCTAAGATGTATGGGTTTGTCTCTCGCTTTAGTATGTCTACCTGCTGTATATTTGTTATCAGCTTGACCACTCAATTTGACTACAAATGCACATTTAATCTTTTTAAATTTAAATATTTTATTTTGTCTTTTATTTAATTAAAAGACAATTACTTTCACAAGCCGGTAAAAACGCAAAATTCAAGTTGTTTCAATCCAAAATTTTGATTTATGTATGAAAATCAGATATAAAATCTTCCATAGTTGATTTTTTTATGTGTCTTACTAGAGTTGTACCTTTCAGTATAATTTTCCTCGTCACTACTACATCTTGACATCTTATTCATTCTGCGTATAACTTTTAATCTGGTTGTCGTTCACACTATTGATGTGCTAATCAGCACAATTTTGTTTAGCAAAATAAATTAGTAAAACATTAGTAAAATATTAGTAAAACATTAGTTCAAAACAGTTTAGTGCTGACTAAGTATAACTAAAATTTTAGTTTAAAACATATTTTTTGCAAAAAATTTGCTGAAGAATGGTATACCTGATTAACAAGATGTTTTACTAACTTTTCTACTAACTTATTTTTTATGGTGTGCTTTATTACCTTTGAACTCAGACAGAGGCAATTTACTATATTTCCATTTTAGAGGATAGAAGTACTTGATACGGTCACAACCATAAAAAACTTAAAACAACAAAAAAAAACTAAAGAAGTGACAAAAATAGCGTTTTCTCTACATGCGCTGTATTAAATTCGTTGCGCTAGCGATATGAAAAAAGGAATTCCTTTTATTTATGTAGTTTTTAATCCTTTAAAATTAAAATAATAACAACTTAAAGTCCAGTAGTTGAGGTTTTTAAATATATTTAAAGCAATTTATAAAACAAGGTTGATGTAATTTTTATTAAAAATAAAATAATGCATAAACTGACTGATTTGGTAAACCTAATTATAAAATCAAACTATTTGAAAATCAAAAATTTTAACATATCAATATACTTTTTATATCATTTTATGTAGTATGTGTGTTTGTTGTATTACAATTTGTAAAAACAACATATATTCTAACAAACAATGTTTGTATGAGAAGATCCGTGTAATTTTGTATTAAAAATACAAAAATAAAATCTAATACGACAATATATTAGATTTTGGACTTGATAAAACAATATTCTAACTAAATATATGAATATTTTGTTAACAAATTTAATTTTAATCCGCTTAACCGTTTTCGATTTCAAATGATGTCCTTCAAACGCACACTGACGGAATCCTGTGAGTTCTTGAAACAAACCCGTAATTTATTTTTTTACGAAATTTCGACTTTGAATATTTTTCGCTTTTAAACCGAAACTTGTACATTAAAACTGGTTCACTGAAAATGTATCATATTAAGTTTTCTATCAAAATAATTTGACTGCCTTAACTAAAAACGGTAGATGTTGAAAATACAGTCAAAAGTGAACAACGCTTAAATTCTAAAATATTTATTTTTTTCACTTTATCAACAGATTTTGACTATTTTTTGATTTTAAACCGCACAAGGTGAAATGAAAAATTTGTTCTCTGAAATGTAAGTTTTTTCATCAAAATCGTAAATTAAAAAAAAAAAAAAAAAAAAAAAAAATACAGCCTAAAATGTAAAAATCTTAAATTCCAAATAGTTATTTTTTTCAATTTAACGAAATTTTGATTTTGACTTTTTTTCGATATTAAACTGATAAAGAATATGTTTACTGAAAATGTCGCAAGTTTTCTATAGAAATTATTTGACTTCTTTCATAAAAATCGTCAATTAAAAAAAGACTAAAAGTAGACAATGCTTAAATTCTAAATTAATTAATGATTTTTCTTTAAACGAGCTTAATATCTCTTCTTTTATAAATTATAATTATTTATTTCCAATATTTCATCACCACATTGGTTGACTACTTCAGTGAACAATTATTATAATTTGATTGAAATTTTTTTGTTTTAACGATTAATTGAAAGATTTTTACATAAATTTTTAATTATTAAAACAAAAATTTTTCAATAAATATGTTTAATTTTCTTCGATCGTCTTTTATTATATGATTCTTCTTTATAATCGAGCTTAAGATATTTTGTTAAATGATTGCAAATTATTAATTTCCAATATTTCGTCTCCACATTGGGAGACTTCTTAATTAAATTAAAATAAATTTCCCTGAAGAAGTCTCCCAATGTGGAGACGAAATATTGGAAATTAATAATTTGCAATCATTTAACAAAATATCTTAAGCTCGATTATAAAGAAGAATCATTTTGCAATAAAATTATAATAATTGTTCCCTGAAGAAGTCACCCAATGTGGAGATGAAATATTGGAAATAAATAATTAAAATTTATAAATAGAGATCTGAAGCTCGTTTAAAAAAAAATCATTAAATATAATTTAT
This sequence comes from Delia radicum, assembly GCA_021234595.1. Taxonomy (NCBI): domain Eukaryota; kingdom Metazoa; phylum Arthropoda; class Insecta; order Diptera; family Anthomyiidae; genus Delia; species Delia radicum. The sequence goes on along the minus strand of CM037852.1, from coordinate 17,959,738 downwards.
TGTATAATTTACGAGCATACAAAATTTTGTCTGGCACTGGCTGGACTTAATATTATTTTTATTTTGTAGTTTTAAGATTTGAATACTTATTGTTAGTTCACATAATTTTAGTGAAGATTCAATAAAATAAAAAAATGAAAAAAAAAAAAAATAATAAAAGAGAATCAAAGAAAACTTAAAAATATTCTAAATTACAAGGTGGCGCAAAAATAACCTTCCGATGTTTTTTGGCTGTAATTTAAAAAAAAAAAAATGAAAAACTTTGATTCTTCTTGTGGATTATTTTTATTTGGTATTTTAATTTTTTTTACATCAAGTCGAGAATATGATGTCATGTAAATGGCCGCCGCCACAGTTGATTGTCATTTGAGCCCTTTTTATGGCATTTTCCATCACTTTGGCCAAAATTTCCGGCGATAGGTCCTCACATTCTTGACGGATATTGTCTTTAAGAGCTGCAAGAGTCTGAGGCTTGTTGACATAAACCCGCGACTTCAAAAAGCCCCACAAAAAGAAGTCTGGAGCGGTCAAATCAGGCGATCTTGCTGGCCAGTGCAAATCGCCAAAACGGGAGATTAGGCGCCCGGGAAATGCATCCTTCAGCATATCGGTTGTGGCACGTGCAGTGTGTGCCGTTGCACCGTCCTGTTGGAACCACATGTTTTCCAATCCCAATTCATCAAGTTACGGCAAAAAGAACTCGTTGATCATTGCTCTGTAGCGCTCACCATTCACAGTAACCGTTTGGCCCGCGACGTCTTCGAAGAAAAAAGGTCCGATGACTCCTCCAGCGAAAACAGCACACCATACAGTGACTTTGAGCGGGTGTAATGGCTCTTCGTGGGTTACACGCGGATTTTCAGTACCCCAGAAGCGTAAATTTTGCTTATTTACGTACCCGCTAAGATGGAAATGGGCCTCATCACTCATGATTATTTGGTCAAATTATTATTATCAATTATTGGTCAAATAAATAGTCACCAATATTCCGCGTTCTGAAGCAGTGTAGCGTAGCATTGTTTATTAACGTGTATTTCGCATGTGTTTACTACACAAATGTCAAAACAGAACTGACATTAGGGGCCAATCGCAAAATTTATAGCATTTTCTGATAGGAGGATTACTTTTGCGCCACCTTGTAATTAATTTTATTCCAAAGTTTAAAGAAATTTTGATCTTGACAATTTTTCGCTCCTAACTTAAACATACATAATTTGTACCTAGAAAATATATTTTATTATCCTTTCTATCGAAATAATTTAACCTTTTTATTCAGAATTGTAAATTGTATCTTTTTCCGCTTAAAAGCTGTCTTAAGCATTAGAGGGGCTCTATTTTGGGCGCCATATTTAAGCTACTTAATACATATTGTGTCAAGTTTTATCATTATAATTTTTTGTATGACCAGAAGTTGCTCATTTTTTTAATCAAAAGTAAGTTAAATTTAGAAATACCATTTTTCCCATTTATTTTCAAAACGTTTTAGATTTAAATTAAACTGTTTAATTGCTTGGAAATAACAGCTGTTTTTTAAAACCTTTTTTAAAGCCTTTCAAAAAATCTTATAAGAATATGAAACAAAATAATGTGACCCTTAACAAAGACACATATATTTGTTTTTTGTTCCTGAGAAATCAACACCACAAATACATTGTCAAAGTTCATATAGAATGTTAAACATAGAGTTCAATGAACATACAAAAAAGCCGGGCACATAAAAACATAAAAAAATTCACACATTTTTTTTGTCCTGTTATGTAGAGAACCAAAAAAAAATAAGACACAATTTTCTTGTATTTTTCTGGGGGAAAATATGAAAAATAAGAAGACGACAAAACGCAAATAATAAACAAAGTAGATATTTTTAAAAGGACATAAAGGACATGTTGGTAAACTTAACTAAAACACACCCATAGAATGGTATACTAGATGTAGAATATTTGATGAGTATAAGAAAAAGAAAAATGAATAAAAAAAAGTAAAGTTGTTTGTTTAATACACGGTGCTACACAGAAAATTCACTCGTCAAGTGACGTAGAGTAGGTTGTAGGTCTAGCTGAGTGTATTATAAAACCGATGTGAGATATTGTAATATACTCTAAAGTGTTGGAGATAACGAAAAAGCGCATTTGTAACTCAGAAATTTTTTAACCGATTTTGAAGTTTTATACGCTATTTGAAAGAAACTTGTATAGTCTTTTTAAAATATGTGGGCTATTCTCAAACATATTTAAAATTTGGGTAAAAACTTTTTTTTTTTAATATTTATGGGACATGAATACACTCATAAGAACTTTTCCGTATAAGTTCAACAGTTATTTAAAAATTTAATCGGAAAATTTGTTTCAATTGAATATTTAGATTATTTACCAAAGAAATTTATTTCTTAACTTTTCTGTGTGTTATTCAATAAACAAAATAAACAAACAAACAACGGACTTTCGGTAATAGTTAAAACTTCAAACTCATATGTATATTAGTTCTCATGTAGTGAGTAAACTAGTTCATATGAATGTTTGATGTTTGGCATGGGATTGTTACCGCTTTCAAAACGTGTTCTGATGATGGGAACCTAGAAAATTCCCGAAATAGATCTATCAACATATTCCTGAAAGGGTCAAATAATAAATTTGAAAACAAAAAACTCTATAGATTATTTGTTAGGACAATATCCTAATGAAGAAATATAGAGTATGGCCTCGAACTTGAATAATTTTAATTTTCATTCGTTAAAACATTTAGTTAAAATTTTCTATTTAAAACAAAAACTTGTTATATTACATTGAGTATTGAAATAAACGACAACAATCTATTGTTTTTACCGATTTTGTTAAAAAATTGTTCGACAGTTGAAAATAAACTAAAAAATACAATTATTTAAACGAAAAGTAAGTAGTCCTTTTTTTAACTGATTTTCAATTAATTTAATGTGTATATTCAGTAGTCTTTACAGAAAAAATATGGTGAGTGTAGAATTTTACACGATAATAAGCCACTATTTAGGCACTTCAAATCCGTTTGCTTGAAACGCTTTCTGCAAGGGGCGCAAAAGTTATGGCGGGTTTAAATTTTAAAAAATGTTTCCAAATTTTATTTTATGATTGAATTCGAAAAAGTTTTACACATACATGACATTGTTTAATATTTTTTGGCGTTTTCATGGAAGTTTACTCCCTTATTTTGTGCTTACCAAAAAGTCCATATCAATTTCAGTGGTGCTTCAAAAATTTTATTTATGCCTTAAAATTGCGGTTTATGCGATATTTAAAAATTATATTTTTTTGGATATTATATTTTATTTATTTATTTATTTATTTGTTTTTTTCAGTACAACAAGATTGAATCTTATAATTATAGTACATGAATAAAATATCCCAATTGATTCACAATGATTAATATAATATAAAAAATAAAAACAAGATATAGAAAATTTAAAAAATTTAAAAAAATTAAAAAATGAATATAAAATATAAAAAAAAATATAATATAATAAAACTAAAAATAGAGAAAAAGATAAAAGTATTGAAAACAAAATTAGTAAAAATTATTAAAGAAAGAAAAACATTGAAAAATTAAAGTTATTCAAAAAAATTAAAAAGTAAATTTTTGAAGTGCGTTGCGTTGCTGGCTTGTTGTATGTTTTGTGGTAATAAATTCCAAAGACGAGCAGAATGTACATGAAATTGATATTCAGAAACAAGAGAGTGATGTCTAGGAAGTATTAACTTTTTTCCCCTATTGGATCTTGCAAATCGAATTTGATCAAAGATATATTTTGGCTTTTGTGTGTATATAATTTTATGAAGAAACAATAGAACTCTTATTTTTAGAAAATTATCCAAAGAAACACCGTATATGTTCCTGGAAATTAATGATACACTACCAAATCTCCTTAGATTGTAGACATATCGTACAATATTATTAAATACAACATTAAGCCGACGTTTGCTTGTGGCGTCACAATTTGCGAAGAGTTCGCAGCCGTATAAAAGACCAGGAATAACGTAGGTCTTAGCAAGAAGCAATCTTACATTAAATGGAGTGAATGATTGTGTTGACCATAGTGTTCTAAGCTTGGCATATGTTTGACCAACTAACGAGTTAATATGGTTAGTCCATGATAATGTGCTATTGAATACGATGCCTAAGTTTTTAGCCGATGGGACAATTGAAATTTTCTGGTTGTTAATAAGGATTTCTTCATCAATTTCTGGTTGCATGGACCTCTTATGTATAACGAGACATTTGGACTTATTAGGGTTTAAACAAAGACCATTTGCGATGGCCCAATGATGAATTTTATCCAGATCATAATTCAGTTTATCGATGTTCTCCTTAATTGATTCTTCGGGGCTACTTAGGTATAGCTGTACGTCGTCTGCATACATATGTACTTTGCTGTACGATAGTTGTTGAGGGAGATCGTTTGCATATAATGAGAAAAGTAGCGGTCCCAAGATAGAACCCTGAGGTACGCCTCGAGTAAGAGCCAATGGTTCAGATGATAAATTGTTCACACATACGGATTGTGTACGGTTTACAAGGTAAGTTAACATGAGTTTAGTTGAGCTTGATGCGAATTTAAAGTGCCGTCTGAGTTTCATACAAAGAGTTTCATGGTTGACTGTGTCGAAAGCCTTAGAGTGGTCAAGGAGTACTAGGAAGTTTAGTTTGTTATTATCTAGTTCACGTCTAATATTCTCGCTTACTTCGACAAGAGCAGTTATACAGCTGTGATCTGAACGGAATCCTGATATTTGAATTTAACAGTGTTAATGTGCAAGAGCAAAACTTGTTTAGATAAAAAAGTAATTTTTTTCAAATTTGCGTAGCGATAACAATTAGAAATATAGATGTACTCCCATGAGTTAAAGTGTAGTTTATCCAAACGTATAACCCGATTTTCTAAAATATAAAAACTGCGAAAGTTATTGCGAAATAATATCAGTTTCAAAGCACTTAAAAACTTTTGAAATAAGCCCATTTTTTATGTGTCTTACTAGAGTTGTACTTTTTAGTATAATTTTCCTCGTCACTACTACATCTTGACACTATTGATGTGCTAATCAGCACAATTTTTTTAGCAAAATAAATTAGTGAAACATTAGTAAAATATTAGTAAAACATTAGTACAAAACAGTTAAGTGCTGACTAAGTGTAACTAAAATTTTAGTTTAAAACATAATTTTAGCAAAAATTTTGCTGAAAAATAGTATTCCTGATTTACAAGATGTTTTACTAACTTTTCTACTAACTATTTTTTTCTACTAACTTATTTTTTTGAGTGTATTTACCGAATTGTGTTGGGTCCATAAAATATTTATTTCTTAAATTTTATTAATGCTCCCATGTTTTTTTGTTAAAGCATGGACAAATCGTACAAATAATGTTGATTTTGGCGAATTTCGAGCAACAGTGTTTCAAAAAACAGTGTAATTTTTTCAAATTTGCGTAGCGATAACAATTAGAAATATAGACCTTTGGTCCTAAAATTGTACACTCATATGGGTTAAAGTGTTGTTTATCTAAACGTATAACCCGATTTTCTGAAATATAAAAACTTCGAAAGTTATTGTAAAAAAATATCAGTTTCAAAGGACTTAAAAACTTTTGAAATAAGCCCATATATAATTAGAAAGACTAGGAAAATTTCTTTTAAATACAGTTTAAAATTACAAAATCTGTTAAAAAATGACTGATGTGAGTTACAAATGTTTAAATGCGCCAGTCTCAAAAAGTACTCTTTTTCAGGGATGGTAGGCAATACCGCTAAAATACCGTTATCGATTCCAAACCCGAAGTAAATACCGTTATAAGTAAATTATCGTTACCGATATAACTAAAATACCAATATCCTTAAAATACCGTTACCGATATAACTAAAATAACGTTATCACCAACATACAGTTACCGAAATAACTAAAATACCGTTATCGCTTAAATACAGTTAACAAAATAATCTGACAAAATAAAAAATAATCGCTGGGCTAGATTATAAACTAGGACGATAGAATTCTGGCATAATGGGGCTAAAACTATCGATGTGCATTGACATTACCTGAATAACTAAAATAACGTTATCCTTAAAATAACATTACCAAAATAACTGAAAACCCGATATCCCTAAAATAACTATACGGAATTAATTAAAATACCATTACCGCTAAAATACCGATAACGAAATAAGTAAAATACTGTTTACGCTTAAAATCCGTTACCGAAATAACTGAAATATCGTAACCGCTAAAATACCGTTACCGAAATAAACGAAAATAGCGTTACAATTACCGACAACCGCATCGAATCGGTTATAATCCTTGCACTTTTGCCATTATCTCGAACATTCTAGTTTATATTGCAGCTTCTCAGACCGGTTTTGTAATGCACTCAGCTAGACCTGAGCTTGAAAAGTGATTCAAAAAAAAAATTGTTTGTAGCACTGTGTTACTAAGAGAGGTACGAAAAAGGAATGTTATAAAAAAATGTATAAAAAATGTATTTAAAAAACAAGGTCTTAGAAACCCACACACACACACCAAGTAATTGACACTTTTCGTATGTGTGTTTGTAATTTAAGAGTATGTAAGTCTTTTTTTATATACAATTTGACCTCGTTTTTCTGCATTTTTTTAAATAATTCTTTTTAGGGGTGTAAGCAGGAACTGCGTTTCTTTTATGAATTTTTTTTTTTGTTCTATTAAGGTGTTGTTCAATTTTTTTTTTATTTTTTTATGCACATGCAACATGCTATAATATTTTTATATTCTTTCAAAAAAAAAAAAACCCCTAAGTATTTAAGTGTTTTCGAAAGGGGTTTTGTTTTAATAAAAATAATGAAAAAAAAATATATATATATGTACATATGAGCTAATTACAAAAACACGTGACATAATTTTTTTCTTTTTATTTTATACCACATAAGGTTTAATGAGACAGAAAGAATTACGAATTATGATAATTTTTTGAAAAATTTATGTTTTGAAAAGTTTACATTTAAATTCATTTAAAAAAATGTTTTGAAGCTAAAAAAAACAAAGTAATTAACGAAAAAGGCAATAAATTGTATTGACAATACTTTCTGATTAAATAAATGTTTAAACCCTAAACTCAGAGGTCCTATGTTGGGCGCCATTCTGCTTGTATCTATTTCATTAACACATTAAAAACTAGTTTCGCTAGACATTTTCAACCAAATGACCTCGAACTCGAAAATTAATTTATTGATTGTTTTTTTTTTTAACTTAGCGATTTTTTTTTTGGTGATTTTGTTTTAATTAGACGAATTTTTTTTAATTGATTTTTAATTTTTGCGATTAGTAAAAATCGCTAAAATTTTAAAAAATTCTCACATAAATTTTTGTTCAATGTGACAATTTTTCAAATATTATCGACTTTTTTTTGTTTATTTAGGCGTTTTTCCTCAATTTCAGTTTTATAAATTTTTTAAGTTCTGCATTTTTTTGTTTTTAATTTTAACGGTTTTAAAAAATGTTTGCGCTTTACTTTCTATTTTTGGCGTTTTGTGTAATTTAAGATTTTTTTTAATTTGTGGTCTATTATTTTTTAATTTTAGATATATTTTAATATTTAATATCAATTATTGCGATTTTGCCAATTTTAGAAAATACTTAAATTTTTACATGTTTTTTTACATTTAGCGTTTTTTTGTTTTAATTATGTTTTTAAAGAAGTTTGTGATTTTAATTTTTACCTATTATTTTAATTTTATAGATTTTAGAATTTCTGGCTACTTTCCAAACTAAAGCGATTTTTTTTACTCCTAGGGCGGATCAATAAGTCCGTGACTTTTTAAATGAAACACATTTTTTTTTGCAAAAAAAAATTATTTTACAACATAATATCCTTTAAGCTCAATACACTTAGTCCGACGTTTCTTCAATCTTTCTATCCCTTCCAAAAAATACGATTTTTCGGGGTCGATAAAAAAGGCATTTGTTTGATCAATAATTTCATCGTTGGAGCTAAATCTCTTTCCACCGAGCCATTTCTTTAGGTTTGGAAATAGGAAATCCGGAGAATATGGCGGATGCGGTATCAATTCGTAGCCCAATTCATGGAATTTTGCCATTGAGATTGCACACGTGTGCACCCGTGCATTATCTTGATGAAAAAGAACTTTTTCTTGGCCATATGGGGTAGTTTTTTTAAGATCCTCGTTAAATCGCTCCAATAAGTTGACATAATATTCGCCGTTTATTGTTTTTCCCTTTTGAAGGTAATCGATGCGGATTATCCCGAGTGCATTCCTTATTGGCCGACAAACTTACCTTGGTCTTCTTCGGAGCCGGTTCACCCGGAGAAACCCATTGTTTAAACTGCTGCGTGGTCTTCGGAGTGTTGTAATGGATACAAGTTTCATCCACAGTTACAAAACGCCTGGATTTTTTCGGGTGTATTTACCTCAATTGGCCGTCCAGAACGTTCAGTGTCATTTGTATTTGCGCGACCACAACAAAAGACAGTAAACCACTTTTTTATCATTGAAATCGATGGTGCAGAGTCCCCATAGTATTTATCAAGCTTTTCTTTAGTTTGATTGATTGTTTTTATCGCAAAAAATAATGTTTAATGTGCACTCGAAATTCACTTATTTCCATTTTTAAAAAAATCCACGAGGTTGCATATTTTGAACAGCTGTTAAACGCAAAGTAAATGACAGAACTGGCTCAAAATTTGACAGTAGTCTATTAACAGGTGGTACTTGATGGGAGCAGTGTTGCATTTCATATAACTACGAGGGAAGTTCGAAAATTCACGGACTTATTGATACACCCTCGTATTACGGTATGCTCAATTTTGGTAATTTATAACAGTTTTTACATTTATTTTTACCTTTGGCGATTTTGTATTAATAATATCATAGATTTTTTAAAATTTGCAATTTTTTTTATTACGAAGGTGGTTTTTCTATTCTACTGTTTATTAAATTTTTAAACTATTCATTCAATTTACGTTTTTTTTTAATTTCTGGCTATTCTGACATTGGTGAATCCACAGAATTTAATGAAACTTAAATATGTTGATGAGTACAAAAAATTATTAGACACGTATTTTTTAGATGCGCAATCGCACGTTTGGGGTTTTAAAAGTTGGTCAAAAATTACAACTTTTTTGTATGAAAACATCTTTAAAATTTAAAAAATTCAAATATTTTTGTACGCAGTATTCCTGTACTCAAGAAAACAAAAATTTTGATACCTAAATGAAATATAGAAAATACGGGTTTAAAAGATCTTCGGGAAAAGTCTTGACACGACTTACGAGCGATTACGAAAATTGGAAAAAGCCCAGACACTCTCCTGATAAAATTAAATAAGGATTATTGTATGTTAATTTCAACTCCAACCAACAGCAACTTCCCATAAAAATGTGGAATCCGAAAAAACTATTTGCTGAATAATAAAAATGTTCTTACATGTACGGATAAGTTTTACATACCAGTGGATGCGTCTTTAAAACACCTTTCATTTGATGTCCAATTTTAATATAGTTGAATATCTTGTATAAGAAATATATTTAAAAAAAAACTTCTAATTGGGTCATTTTTGGAACCACTATTTAACCATTAATCTTGAGATTGCGCACCTAAAAAAGTTCGTGTCTAATATTTTTTTTTTCCTTCAAAACATATCAAATTTTTATTCAAATCTGAGGATTTACCACTGTTTAGTTTTGTTGTAAGTTTTTGTTTAAATTGGTGAATATTGTTTTTTTAATGATTCTTTTAATTTTTTTAATTTTTGACAATTTTCTACTTAAAACGATTTTTTAATATTAACCTTTGAGATATTTTCGATTTATTTGTTAAGACGAGTTTTCATTATCTATTGAATTTTTGGTATTGAACGATTCTTTTATTTTTAGAGTTTGTTTTTTCAATTGCTAAAATTTTTTCGAATTTAAGCTATTTTTTAATCTTAGTGATTTGAGTTGTGGCGATTTTTTTTTTTTTTTTTAATTTTTCCGAATTTATAATTTTATCTGTTTTTAAAGTTATTTGCGTTTTAATTTAATTGTTGGAATTTATTTTAATTCTGGCGATTTTATTTTCCGATTTTAAAAATTTTTTTTTAAATTTAGCGATTTTTGTTCTATTCTAATTCAATTTTTTAATTTTTAACAAATTTAGCATTTTTCTATTTTGGAGTTTCTTTTAATTTTAAAAGATTTTTGAGTTTTGGCGATCTTGTTAAATTTTTCAAGCGTTTTTTTGTAAAATTTTTCAATTCTTCCAATTTTTAAATTTTGTGGTTACTTTAAGTTTCAAGAATTTTTTGATATTTTCAATTAAATAGATTTATTTATATTCTAGCGATATCAGAGACAAAAAAATGACAAACCAAACAAATATAGCCTTTTTCCAAAAAAGCAAAGGTAAAAATAAATTTAAAAAATGTCAGAACAGAAATGTTTTTATAGGTAAAAAGCTCTTTTAAAGCTCAAAAAGTTAAATAAAGTTATTTTTAAACTCAAAAATTAATAACAAAAAATATCAAAAATAGCAAATAGTACACTCAAGGAACTTCTGCTGTAAATATTTGTAGTTGTTTGAGTTGTAATACAGTATCTTTATTTTTAAATGAAAAAACAGTCATTTGTAGAAGAAATTGAATTTTTGACTACAATTGTAGTTCGTTTAAAAAACAAACCTCATCAAATTACTGTATTGTGATTTTACATTAATATTATGCAGTAGTTTTTTTTTTATTTAAAAAAATAAAACAATAAAATGTTTGTTTATTTTTTGCGGTTAATTTTTACAGTAATTGTGGTTTTTTGTTATTTAAAAAAAAATAAATGTTTGTTTAGTTTTTACTAGCATGTGGTTCATTTTTACTACAATTGTTAGTCATTTTTTGAACATTAAAAAACAAATGACAATGTAAGTTGAATTTACTGAAATGTAAGTCGTCCTTTCTTGAAGTGAAATTTCATTTGTTTTCAACTACATTTGCAGTGGTCTTTACTTACATAGTATTCTAAGTGTATAAGTAAACAAATTATCATCTCTGCTGGTAACTTTAATAACTTTATAACTTAATAACAAATTTACTTGTTTTTAGTTGTTGAAAAAAACTAACAAATGTAGTAACAACAACTAACAATGTCGTTCGCAAAAACCACTTACCATATTTTACTACAAAAACTTTCAAATAACTGCGAAAAGTGGTAAAACTAGTGTTAACAGTTATTTTTTTTTTTTTGGTAGCTTAAAAATATTTTTTTAAAAAAAAATTGTTTTTCTTTGAATTACAATAAAAATTTATATATCCTACTTGAAATACAAAACGGTACTCCAGTTATAACGTTTTTTGCATGGTACATACAAAGAAATTTTAGAATATTATTATTTGCAAACTATGAGCATATCAATAATAACAAATATAAACTAAACGAGAATTTTTATAAACTCGACATAATCTTCTATTTTTAAATAACTAACAAAAATTAACTGTTTACTGCAAAAGTTACTGTGTTAGTAGTTGTTTATTAAGCTTATTAAACTGCTAAAATAACTGCTTCAAACCACTGTTAAAAAAATACAGTAATTTTATTCAGTTGTTTTGTAATATTTCATAGAAAAACAACTGCAATTGCAGTTGAAAACAACTACATAATAGTGATTACTGTACAAACAACTGCCATGTAATAACTGTAAAACTTGTTTGAGTGTACCAAGTTAAAAATTTATAATTTAGAAATTCTCAAATTTTGCATTGTTTAATAATTATAATTTTAAGTTTTAACAAATTTGTATTTAAAATTAAATTCCAAAGTTTGTTTATCTTCCTCCTCATCTTTTCTAACTATCATCCCCAAAATAGAAAAACTTTTCTTGTTTGAAAGTTATTTCTATACATACCGAAAACCGAAATAATCAATATTGCTCCACAACAACACTAATAAAATAGACGATACTCTCTTTTGCCTGAAGGACTATTATTTTTGGAACTCTTCAAATATAACCGGCGTAAGACATACTACAAACAAAATAAATTAAGGACTAAAAAATAACAAAAAAAAGAAATATGGGGGATGTTTGTGGGGGTTTTTATAGCAAAATGTGTATTACCAAATACAATGGACACCAGCTTCCTGATAAACTATTACGTGAACAAATATAACTCTTGTCATTATTACATTGTGGATCTCTTTTTCATCTTAAATGCTAGACAAACACAAATTTTGTGTATCTATTAGAGTGAAAAAAACGAAAAAAAAAACAAGTGAAAAGAGCCAAAAATATAAAGTTAACAACCACTACTGAAAAACTTTATAAAATGGTATTTGAAATACAAACAAGAGGGTGTTGTAATACACGTAAAAAATTATTTTCAATAAAATTTTAATTAAGCTTTTGTTTGAAATTAAACTAACTTTTAATTAAAAGTTTAATAATATTTAATAAATGTGCATCAAGCACACAAAATTTGAAGATTTTATAACCATAATAATTTGGGGCCACGATTTACATTCTATCTGGCAGCCAGGCGGCACTTGGTGCCTTGAGGGCTCAAGATGTATCGTCGGGTCTGGTTAAGGATTGTATCGACTCTCTAAATCGTCTAGGACTTAACAACTACTTGACACTGGGCTGGGTTCCTGGCCATGAGGGGCATGAGGGCAACGAACGGGCTGACTGTTTGGCCAACTGCGGAGCTCGTCGACAATTCATTGGCCCTGAACCATTCTGTGGCGCACCCAATGGGTATGTCAGAGAGAAGCTCAGAAGATGGAGGGAGTCGGAATTTGGGGCCTATTGGGCCAGATCGCCTGGGCAACGACAGGCGAGGCTGTTTATATCTCTCTCTGGGGAGCGGTCGCGGAAACTCTTGTCTATGACGAGGGGCGAACTAAGGACCGTGACGGGTTACCTCACGGGACACTGTGGCCTTAGGTATCAATTGTACAAGGTGGAACGATCCTCTACGGATACGTGCAGGTTTTGTGAATTTTAACCCGAGACCTCAGAGCATGTTCTCTGCAAATGTCCGAGGCTCTCCGACAGAAGGCTGCGTTATTTTGGTGGAGCTGGAATAGTGACGCCATCGGAAGTTTGGAACTGTTTACCTGGAAGAATAGTTGGCTTCGTAGAGAGCCTGAACCTATAGGGTGTGTCTAATCTAATCTAACCATAATCACAAAAAATTAAAAAATTGTAAAAAATCACCAAAATTAAAAAAAAAAAAAAACGAATCGACTAAATTAAAAAACTCGATAATATTTAAAAAAAATCGCCAATATTTAAAAAAAAATTAAAAATTTAATAAATTAAATTCCGACGATTATTTCTCAACGTTCGGCGATTTTTTTACAATTTTTTTTTTTGATTCTTTTGGTTGTTTTCAAATTTTGACAATTTCTACAAATATTAGCGATTTTTGGAGATGTTTTCAAATTTAAGTAATATTTTTTTTAATTTTCACTATTTTTTCCGCCGATTTTTGGCGATATTTTTTTTCAATTTCATTCAAGTTTTTACTTTTAAAATTTTTTTCAATTTTTGCGATTCAAAAAAAAATTACAAAAAAAAACGAATTGACTTAATTAAAAAAACTCGCTAAAATATAAAAAAAAATCTCCGAAATTAAAAAAAAATTTAATAGCTATTTTTTTTTTTTGGCAATTTTAGCAATTCCGACGATTATTTCTCAATGTTTGGCGATTTTGGTGGTTGTTTTCAAGTTTTGTCAATTTCTACAAATATTAGCGAATTTTGGAGATGTTTTGAAATTAAAGTGATATTTTTTTTAAGTTTCACTATTTTTTTCCGCCAATTTTTGGCGATATTTTTTTCAATTGCGTCAATTTTTTACTTTTAAAATTTTTTGAATTTTGGCGATTTTTTAAATTTTTTAATTTGTCAAATATAGTAGATTTTTGCAAATATTAGCGATTTTTTTTTTATTCTGGGTAATCACAAAAAATTTAAAAATGACAAAATTAAAAAAAAACCACAAAAAAAACAAAAAAAAACGACTTGACTAAATTAAAAAATCTCGCTAATATTTAAAAAAAATCGCCGAAATTAAAAAAAAATTAAATAGCAATTTTTTTTTTTTTTTTTGCAATTTTAGCAATTCCGACAATTATTTCTCAACGTTTGGCGATTTTGATGGTTGTTTTGAAATTTTGACAATTTCTACAAATATTAGCAATTTTTGGAGATGTGTTAAAATTTAAGTGATATTTTTTTTAAGTTTCACTATTTTTTTCCGCCAATTTTTGGCGAAATTTTTTTTTTTTCAATTTTGTCAATTTTTTTTTAATTTTGACATTTTTTCAATTTTGGCGATTTTTTAAATTTTGTAATTTGTCAAATATTGTAGATTTTTCCAAATATTATCGATTTTTTTTTTCATTTTAGACGAATTTTTTCCATTTTGGTTATTTTTTCCATTTTTTAAATTAAGTTTCGGAATTTGGAGATTTTTTTTAATTTGGGGTATTTTTTTTCAATTTTAGAGATTTTTATCTCAATTTCTCTCCAACTATCGACGATTTCTTGTAACTTTAATTTTTAATCGTATCTATTAAACATTTTTTTGAAAATAAAAACAATATCCAATAAAATTTATAATAGATATGGATAAAATCTTAATTGAAACTAAATCAATTAAATAGTTATAAAACATTTTAGTTCATACTACAATTTACTTAATTATTTTAATAAACAAATATTCTAATTCAAAATCGATTTAAGTTTTTTCTGTGTAATTTTATAATAAAAAGTTTTTCTTTTGAATTTCTAAGAAATTTTATAAGAATTTTTTAAAAATGAAACTTAAACTATTTTAAAAGAAATTACAAGGCCTTTTTTGAAATTATTTAAAATAATAACTGTAAATTAACTGTTTCAATTATTTTTACGTGAAATGTCAACCCTATACAAACAAATCCTTTTGCAATTTGTAATGGTGGATTTGAAATGTTTAATTTATTATTGATTTATTTCTACCATGTATGTCCACTAAAACTGCACTTAGTTCGTTGAAATAGGACATTAGTTTTTAATAATTGCTCGTGCTATATACCTTAATGATATCCTGCTGATATTTACTTATACTTGGTATTCTATTTTTAATATGACTAGAAAACTACAGCTGTAATAAGTAATTTTGTATACAAATTTATTTATAGTGATTGTTAACAGATGATAAGCATAATAAATTATGATAATGAATAGGAAATTATGAAAAAAAAAATTTTTATATGTTAATAATGAAAGGTGCAATTTTATTTGTATCCTAAGACCGTAGCAAAAAAAAATCTAACGAATTTTATTTTACTGAAAGTCTTAGAAATGGGGAGGTTTTCTTAACATTTCGATTATTATTCTTAAAGTGTTTGTTACTTTTACAATGGTGCTATTTGTATGTCGTTTCTTAAAATTCTGTATTGCTTTTTTATTACACTACACTGTCAAACTCAAATATCGGGTCCCTGCTCAGGCGCCAAATAATATTTAACAAAGATTACTATTATGAATGTTAAAACTTCTATTATGCAGCAACGGTATTTTAAAGAGAAATACAGTTTTTGAGCCAAAAAAAAATCTTATATATAGGCTGACCATTTTTTCCGACTTCAAATCAGTACAAAATTTAACATTTTAATAACTCCCTTTAAAGTGCTGAGATTTTGAGAATTGCCAATACGGAGCTACAACTCTCATATATGGGCAGGGGCTCCACTGTCTATTCTGAAGCTTCTGGACCGTGTTCAGGGGAGGGCGGTGAAGCTTATCAATGACAGTAGTGTATCCAACTCTATTGATTCATTGGAGCATCGTCGGAATGTGGGTTGTGTGACACTTTTCTATCGATATTACCATGGGAGATGCTCATCTGAGATAAGCGAACTTATTCCACGAGCCCGAGTTTTTATTCGTAATACTCGCTTATCTAGTAGAGCACATCCGTTTGTAGTTGATTGTCCTGTGTTTCGCACAACGCATTACAGAGAAAATTCGTTTTTTAGTCGAACGATTCGTATGTGGAACAAACTTCCCGCAGAAGTCTTCCCTGTTACTTACAATTTAGAAAAATTTAAATCAAATATCCACAAACACTACTCCCTCTTTCCTCCTTCCCATACCTTATTTTCCTGATCAATACAATGCACTGCATGAGTAGGGGGCATCCCCTGAGTATTGGTTAAATTATAAAAAAAAAAAAAAAAAAAATATTGTCCCTGCTCAGACGCCAAAAGTCTTTTAAAGAAAACTACATTTATGAAAGTAAGTGAAAATTTGTGTTTAAAAGATAAATACAGTTTTTGAGCCAAAAATATTTCCACATGTAGTCGGTGTTTTGTAAACTTAGATTTCTTTAACGCCTTATTTAAAAAAAAAAAACAAATTAAATTTACTTTCCTATGCGAAAATTCTGAAATTGTGAGGACTTTTTCCTATGAAATAAACTTAAATTTAGATTTTTTGAACTTTTTCATAGAAACATCGCCTGATTCAAAAAAACTTTTTAGTCAGATTTTGACGATTTTTTTGAAGCATTTAAAGTTTTTGTTCAATAGTTTTTTTGTAAAATATGAAAATATTGTTGTATATGAACATATATGATCATACAAGATCTTGTAGATGATAATATATGGGAGTAGCTAATCATATAGGATGATATAAAAAATTAATGCTTTTACAAGGAAATCCCCTCTTAGCCACCGATTTTGATGAAACTCGGATATGTGATAGTAAATAAAAATTCAATGTTTACGTTTTCTAACGCGAATCTCCAAAGTTTAAGGGGTAAAAAAAAATGAGCCAAAAATTGTTAACTTATTGTCTTCTTAATTTTTTAAATTTCTTCCAAAGAAACAGTATAAAAAATTGGTCTTACTGGAAAGAGATTTAAAATTTCACCACGTTTTTGTCCCTTTTCGGTGCTTTGCACAACAACTTGGCAAGTCTGTGCAAAAATATAGTCAATATCCATATCAAATTTTCTCTATTGACAAGTGTATTAATTTTATGCTTTTGCCTGGTACTTTTCCAACAACCTGACAGGCCTGTCCAAAAATATAAGCAATATTCATATCAAAATTTCTCTTGCGGCACAACAATTTATTTTACGCCAATTTTTTGGAATTTTGAAAATTTTCGACATGCTTTCCAACAAAAAAGTACCAAAGAATGCTCTATTTACTATCACCGTATTTTACCTTTTAAACATCATAGATGTCACTAAAGGAATATGAGGTCAATCTTCGATTTGGATTCTCCATTACTTATCCAAATTTCACCAAAATCGAAGTATAAGCGTTAGGGGAAACCATTGTGAAGAAAATCCATTTTTGGTATTTTTTTTTTTGTTCGGAAGCATGAAAAAACCTTAAAATTTCAAAAATAAAACTACAAAAAAAGCGTATATCTTTTTAACATCAAAAATTTTAGAAAAGTAACAAATAAGGTACCAGCTATTGCAAATCACTTTTTAAGGATAACACATTTGCACAAGCTTCCTTTGGGTAAATTGACATAATAAGCTAAAATTCAAAATACGTCAGATTTTTAAACCCACTTAATTTCTGGAGACAGGTGGATGTTAAAATTTTGATTTCTTCAATATATCTAAATTTCATCAAATTTGGGTAAAATCTTATGAAAAGCTAAAACTCGATAAAATTACAGATTTTTTTTTATTAAATATCTAAGTTTCATCAAAAACGTAATTTTTAGCATGAATTTAAATTATTTTTAATTTTTCTTTGAATAATATTGCAGAAATGTTGCACATTTTAAGCTAAGCTTCTTTAAAGCTTTGATTAAGAACCACTTTTTCCGTAGAAAACTTTGCAAACTTTAAATTGCCTTTAAAAACTAAACTCCGGTGTTTTTTTTAATTAATGGTAAAAAAATCTTTTAAATCTGAAAACAATCAGAAAATTAATTCTGTATTTTGTATACAGTTTTTTTACCAAGTAAAACTTAGATAAGCTTTATTTGTATTAATATACAATTTTCTTAATTTTGAATTTCTTATTAAAATTATTAATTGATTTGCATTAATTTGTGGCTAAAAAAAATATTTAAAATCGGACAATTTTATACATTTCTCTATTTAACATTTTGTATAACTTTATTTTATTTATAACACAATTCTATTAACGTTCATTCCGTTAAAAGCAAATACTTTTTTTTGTAAATTAATTGTTCCAAAAAAAAAAAATCCTTGAAACCTAACATTAAAAAAATAATTTTTTCAAATATTTTTTAGAAAACAAATGTTTTTTACCAAGTTGATTTTAGGTAAACATTATTTATCTTATGACTCAATTTTCTAAACACGATTATTTTAGCAGCAAATACATTAAATTATGTTTAAAAAATTTTTGAAATCGGACAATATGATTGCTTATCTGTTTTATGTTTGATACGTAGAACAGTTTTTATAACAAGTTAAACTTAGGTAAACTTTATTTCACTTATTAAACAATTTTCTTCACTTCGAATCTTTTATGAGCAAATGCATTTTTATCAATTTATGGTTCTAAAATCTTAAAAAAACGGACAATCTGAAACAAACTTATTTTGCATTTAAAAATGTGTTTTTTACCAAGTAAAATTTAGATACAATTTATTTCATTTATTACACAAATTTCTTAATTTTGGTCTTCTTAATAATTTTGTCAATAAATTTTTATCAATTTATGGTAAAAAAATATAAAATCTGACAATATTTTAATTTCTATTTCACATTATATTTACGAAAAACACTATTTTACCAAGTAAATTTTATATAGATTTTAATTTCCTGATTACACGATTTTATTATATTCATTTTTTAGGAGCAATTGACAGTTCAAAATTTTTGAAATCGGACAATCTGAAAATGTATTTCTTTTATAATTTGTATAAATTTGTGTTCAAATTTAATAACTTTTTTGTCAAACTCGGTATCCGATTACAAGTCTAAACTGTTGTTTTTTTTTTACAAAGTTTCAATTTAAAACAAATTTATGTAATATTTTGTATACAAAAAACATTTTTACCAAGTAAAACTGGTGTAAACTTTTGTTTAGCTTATTAAACTATTTTCTTTAAAACGTTTCCAAAATTTGTTTTGAAATTTAATCTGAAATCAAATTACATTTATATTTTGTATGCAAAGAATAGTTTTTTTAACCAAGTTAAACTTGGGTAACTTTATTTCAGTTAAAACACCATTTCCTTTAAAACGTTTCAAAAATTTGTTTTAAAGATTAATAATTCCAACGCTTTGGTGTTGAATCAAGATTTTTATTAAAAATTATAAACGCAGTTTTTTACAAAGTTAAACTTTGTTAAAGTTTATTTCACTTTATCTCCTCTTTTTTTATAAATTTATACTTACATATTTTGTTGATTTGAAGTAATTTTTA